>JAOTQM010000225.1:0-474657 GCA_026939265.1 Oreonectes daqikongensis | reverse complement strand
CAGGTCCTGATGTTCTAAGATGTGCGTAGACACCTTCACAACAGGACAGTCACAACTTAATATGACGTAGGGGATTTCATTCCCCATAGAGTCAAATCCGACGCAGTGTAGAGTTCACTCGAAAGGGAAGTCTCAGGTTACGACTGTAAACCATTGTTCCCTGAGATAGGGAACGAGACACTGCGTTCTTTGCCATACTCCTTGGCCTGTAGCTTTTGCTTCATTTTTGTTGCAGAAGCTGATTTTGCTGTTTCCGCGATCTATTTATACTTCCGGTATTGCGTCACTCGGACGTCACGGCGTCGTCAGTGACGTCATGCCTCGCGACTATAAATCGTGAGTTAGTTTCATTCATTATTTCATGCGTGTCACGCTGCTGGCATCCCCCCCCCCCATAGAGTCAAATCCTCAGTGAACAATGGTTACAGTCGTAACCTGAGACGTTTTCAGTTTTGGAATAATTTGTGTTTTTTCACTTAACAGTGTGGTGTAACCAGGGAAAGCGAACGTTAGTGACCAACTTCGACAGTAAGTTTGTTTTACTTCTAACAGTTTGGTAACACTTTCTTTTCTGATCAGTAATCACTCGAAAATGAGATGTGCTTTTAATCATTTATTAATTGCTTTTTGGATATTGTTTGTTGTTTACAGTAGCAGTATGGAAATGGCCACACCACGAGCTTCACTAAAAGTGACCTATTTTTTGTCAGATATGGTGACCCATACCCGAAATGTGACCTCTGCATTTAACCCAACCAGTGAATAGTGAACACACACACTTCAAGTCGTGAACACACATACACCGGGAGCAGTGGGCAGCTAACACCGCAGCGCCCGGGGAGCAAATGGGGGTAAGGTGCCTTGCTCAAGGGCACGTCAGTTGTTACCTGCCGGTACTGAGAATCGAACCGGCAACCTTCTGGTTACGAGTCCGACTCTCTAACCATTAGGCCACAACTGCCCCCCAAAAAAAAGACAAAACAAAAAGAGGAGGAAACATTATCACACGATGGCTGGTTCCTGACAGGAATGGAGGAAGGAAGCAAAGCGCAAGAACTTATTTAAAACAACGTTTTCAAGTTAATTAAAATGTGTGTTTCAAAGTGTTTTTATATGTGCAATTTTATAAATAAAAATTTGTAATTTACATTTTTGCATTTGTGTTTTTATTTTTATATCAAGATTTGGTTATATATACTATTAGGTAATACATATTAATATTATTAATTATAAATATGAACAGTATGAACGGGGTATACCGTTCATATAATCATATCAATATGAATCGGGCCAGCTCCGGCGTGCTGCGCATATTTCTGCCGGGGCGCTTCCTGCTTGATTACAGCAGCGTAGGCAAGGCACCGGCAGGCAGGAATGTAAACGGAACCGGCCCGACTGTCTTTTGCTAACTGGGAAGGGAGGGAGTTGCGCAGTCACCGCTCACAAGATTCAGAGTTTATCTCACAAACACGAACACACAGAGACAATAAACAGCTGTTACACACAACGAATCACATACAATTCAAACACACATCTTGCGCTTATACCTCAGCAGCTCAAACCATGGTGCTCAGAATTTTTATATTGTTTTTTATTTTATACCTCAGCAGCTCAACCTTTGGCGCTTATACCTCAGCAGCTCAAACCATGGCGCTCATAATTTTTATTTTGTTTTTTCTTTTATACCTCAGCAGCTCAAACCATGGTGCTCATAAGTTTTATTTTGTTTTTTTTATACCTCAGCAGCTCAACCTTTGGCGCTTATACCTCAGCAGCTCAAACCATGGCACTTATACCTCAGCAGCTCAAACCATGGCGCTCATAATTTTTATTTTGTTTTTTCTTTTATACCTCAGCAGCTCAAACCATGGCGCTCATAAGTTTTATTTTGTTTTTTCTTTTATATTTAAAACATAAACCCTGAATTTACTTCCCTCTTCAAGACCAGCTCAACAGAAAAGAAACACAGGTGCATGCATGCATTTAGCACTGTTGCAATCAAAACCCTCTTTTCTTTTTAGTTTGATACATTTTAGAAGAACTGAAGTGTCTCACCACAAGCAGAATCTGGAAAACAACACAACCTAACTATATAAGTTAACTATATCTATATAAAAAACTGCTTACCTTTGGCCAAATTGTTGTATTGCTCATTCCAGGAAAGTGCTTGCGTGGTCCACCTCGTTGTCCTTTTCTATCCTGTTCGTGACGCCAAAATGTTGTAGTTTTCTTTGCTTGAAGAGTTGCTCATGAGTCTTGGATTTTGATGCCAACAGCATAGACTTTTATTTAGCGAGAAACCATTTAAAAGCCGAGTGTTCTAGAAGACTGAATCTGTCTGCCTGCCGAGGGCCTTTATAAGGGTCCACTCATGCAGGGGTCCTAGGCGTTACCAAATACAGTTTGACACAGGAAAAAGATGTGCATCTTTATCATGTCCTCACTTGTGTGCAACGTCTACAAAGACCTTACTATGTAGCTGTGACATGTGCTTGCACACTTAAATGTGTAGAATAGAATTATAACTGTGACCTAGTTTGCATGTGATTTTGTTTAATTAATCTTCAACACTAATAAAAAAATAATATTAAAAGAAAAATCAGTTCTTATCAGTTTAATATCTGATACGTCCCCTATCTGGGGACCATATATTAAATGAATTTTTGAGCCATGGAAATGGAAGCGGGGCTTGCTCCGTCCACTCCACGCATCGACCTGGTATTGCAGTGTTTCCAGGAAAGAGCGCTCCCTTTTTCGGGGATCAAATGATGTTTAAAAGCAGTACATTTAAGAGAGTAAAACAACAAACTTGACACGTGTTGCTATATGACAGAACGCACGCGGAAATAAATACGCGCGAGCTCGTGTGTGTCTCTTTTCTTTGTGTGTGAAAAGATCTGTTTAGAAATGCCAGCGCTTGGTTTAGACTCTAGTTAAATTGAAGAAGAAATCCAAAAACAGACAAAGTGTTACGTTTCCTGACCCAAATGTAACACGTTAAGCATATGTGGACGGTCGGTTTCAAAGTTGCCTTCATGCGCTTTCCTCCGTGTTCTATGCAGAAATAGACTGAAACATTCTGCTGAACGGGCCCGAAACGATCCTTAAATTAGGGTCAATGTTGATGTGCATAGAAGAGGCAAGAACGGTCCATCTGGCCTGAGAGTGGGCAAAGCAATGAAGGCAGGCGCTTAAAATCAAACTGTCAAGCAACAGCGGCGCCTGTGGCCTTCGCCTACATTCGTTACAAAGGGATACTTTATGCTGCTGCCTACAAGCGTTCATTCATTAAACCAACATTTCTTTCGTTAAGTTCACAACAGCATCAAACAAAGGAGTGCCTGCTGGCAATGGGAATGCCTTTAACCGGTCCACCTGAAGTGAGACAAACAGAGTTAAACGCCCCCGACATTAGCCATTAGCCGAATAAATGAATTCGAGAATGTCTTGTGCTGGTGTATGTACGCATTATTGTGTGTCAGGGCTAATGTCTTAGGGGGGAGAAAGTGAGTTTTGAAGACACCCATACAGCACGATGCTAAAGTTGTAAATCTGAAGGGGTCTAACTGCGTACATTCAATGAACTCTTGCCTATATACGGGATGACACCTGTCTGACATAGTCATAGCGGGATTACTTATGGATCTTTTTGTCTGAACAGCGGAGCTTCAGAGATCCTTGGCCGCTCTCGTCACCCATTCTCGGCCACTTTTGCCCGATCACCGCGCTTCTGCGTGAGCTCCAGAGAACCCATTTTCTTATGGATCTTTTTGACCTAGGAACGGACCACCTGCCTCGCCGCAACCGACAGGGTCCATCGTTTTCGGCCTCTCAAAGCCGGGCACCCGTGAGGCTGCCCTGAGCTCCGGATGTCGTTCCATAGGAGGCTGAGGGAGCTCCTCAGCACTCGTATCCGCCCGAGGAGCACCGTCCCGGGCTTGGAAAGCCGCCGCGCGCCCGCTGGAACCACATGGAACTCAGCGGGACACGACGGTACTCGTGTCCGACCGAGGAGCACCGCCCCGGGCTTGGTAATGCACCGCACGCCCGCTGGAACCAGCCGGAACTCAGCGGGACACGACGGCACTCGTATCCGCCCGAGGAGCACCGCCTCGGGCTTGGTAATGCACCGCGCGCCCGCTGGAACCAGGCGGAACTCAGCAAGACACGACAGCACTCGTATCCGCCCGAGGAGCACCGCCCCGGGCTTGGTAATGCACCGCGCGCCCGCTGGAACCAGGCGGAACTCGGCGGGACACGACGGCACTCGTATCCGCCCGAGGAGCACCGCCCCGGGCTTGGTAATGCACCGCGCGCCCGCTGGAACCAGGCGGAACTCAGCGGAACACGACGGTACTCGTATCCGCCCGAGGAGCACCGCCCTGGGCTTGGTGATGCACCGTGCGCCCGCTGGAACCAGGCGGAACTCAGCGGGACACGACGGCACTCGTATCCGCCCGAGGAGCACCGCCTCGGGCTTGGTGATGCACCGCGCGCCCGCTGGAACCAGCCGGAACTCAGCGGGACACGACGGCACTCTTTTTGTCTGAACAGCAGAGCTTCAGAGATCCGTGGCCGCTCTCGTCACCCATTCTCGGCCACTTTTGCCCAATCACCGCGCTTCTGCATGAGCTCCAGAGAACCCATTTTCTTATGGATCTTTTTGACCTAGGATTGGACCACCTGCCTCGCCGCAACCGACAGGGTCCACCGTTTTCGGCCTCTCAAAGCCGGGCACCCGTGAGGCTGCCCTGATCTCCGGATGTCGTTCCATAGGAGGCTGAGGGAGTTCCTCAGCACTCGTATCCGCCCGAGGAGCACCGTTCCGGGCTTGGAAAGCCGCCGCGCGCCTGCTGGAACCACATGGAACTCAGCGGGACACGACGGCACTCGTGTCCGCCCGAGGAGCACCGCCCCGGGCTTGGTAATGCGCCACGCGCCTGCTGGAACCAGCTGGAACTCAGCGGGACACGACGGCACTCGTATCCGCCCGAGGAGCACCGCCTCGGGCTTGGTAATGCGCCACGCGCCTGCTGGAACCAGCTGGAACTCAGCGGGACACGACGGCACTCGTATCTGCCCGAGGAGCACCGCCTCGGGCTTGGCTAGGCACCTTACTCCCGTTTGCTCCCTTGGCGCTGCGGTGTTAGCTGCCCACTGCCCCGGTGTATGTGTGTTCACGACTTGAAGTGTGTGTGTTCACTATTCACTGGTTGGGTTAAATGCAGAGGTCACATTTCGGGTATGGGTCACCATATCTGACAAAAAAATAGGTCACTTAGTCTTAAAAATGGACACAGATGAAGCCATCTTGATTTAAATGGCAGCTCAGTTGTGGGGCAACTATAGAGAAGGTGTGATGACCCCTGTGCTTCAGCCTCAACTTGGGGATGGACAAAAGTCTCTCGTTAGAGGACCAAAGAGATCTATTTACCTGTTTCTCAGCCAATAAATCAAAGATAGCCAAACCATTTAACGTTTTGAAAACAATAAGTAATTTTTTTAATCTACTCTGTAATGCACAGGCAGCCAGTGTAAGGATCTTAAAACAGGAGTAATATGAGCGTCAAGAGTCTAGATGCCTCCTGTTAGATGCCTAACAGCTATTTTGGACCAGTTGTAATCGAGACAAAGTTGTTTTATTAATCCCAGCAAACAGTAAATTACAGTAGACAGAACAATGTTTCTTTACATGCCAGACATTTGGTTCATATGGGAGCTTTGGTTAGATTACTAAATAAATACCAAATAAACAGATAAATGTGTTCCAAAAGATGTAGTGGGGCAGCTATGTATCAAAGTATGCTTATGCTACTAATGATTCCAAAAATGTAAAGATGGTTCAAAGATCCATGTTAATGCCACTTTGTGTAAAGGGAAAAGTGAATTACTCATCTGTCAGGCGGCAGTGAAAAGGGCCAGCATATTTGTAGTGTTTAAAACATCCTGGTAAGAGTAGAAATAATAGGAGTCCTACGCTTGGTGGTTCTTTGCCAGTTTCTTTCAATGTAAGTAAGTTCCAGTCATAGTGCAGTGGACTGTATGTTTTTGAACTGAAGAATCACTAACTAAATGTCACAAAGGCTATTATGCAGCATATAGTGGCAGTTGTGGCCCAGTGGTTAGAGAGTTGGACTCATGACCAGAAGGTTGCTGGTTCGATTCTCATGGCTGGCGGGTAACGGCTGAGGTGCCCTTGAGCAAGGCCACTTGCTTACTATACAAAATGTACAAATGTATAGTACAATACAATGTAAGTCGCTTTGGATAAAAGCGTCTGCCAAATGCATAAATGTAAATATAAGTTTTGCCATCAAATTGGGAAAATTTTAATTTAGCAGATCATTGAATGGAGTTTGGTACCTCTGTGTCAGTCCAACAGCTGTGTTACATAAAGCTTACAAAAACACAGCAGTAAAGTAATTCCTACATGAACAAGATGTTGTTTAGTTGCATTAGATGCCTTCCCTGCCGTATAATCCTGCAGTAACAAAGAGCCGAGTATGTGTTGTTTCCTTCATTCATTCATTTATTCATTCATTCATTCATTCATCAAAAAGCTAATTTTTAATAAAATAAAGATGGAATCATATGCAGTGGCCTTCGAAGATCTCAGCAGTGGTGTAAAGTATTGGAGTAAATGTAATTAGGTACTGTACTTAAGTATCATTTTGGCTACTTTGTAGTTGTACTGAGTATCAAAGATATTAGTAACTTTTACTCTCTACTTGAATACATTTTTGAATAAGTATATGTGCTCTTTACTCCACTACATTTGTAATGGCTAATGCAATTACACATTGAGGCCAAAATCCAAATGAGGCCAAAATCTGCATGTCCAGTGCAAGAAGACTTTGACTTTTAGTTTTCCAGGGGGTATTTGACAGAAAGGGGAAGGGGAAAATCAATGACTAGACTTACTGAAATGTTACAGTAAAACCTACAGTATTAGATAGATTTACATGGGAGGCACTAATTGCAGCTCTTTGACCCTTTTTCTTATTGTATGTTATATTCTTCAAAATAGGTATTTTAATGATAATAGCATCATACAGTAAGCTGCAGTTTTTAGGCAAAATGTTGAAGTTAGATAAATCAAATACTTGTATACCTGGATTACCTGGATACACAAAAACTGAAGCCAAAAAAGTTTGGGAACCACTGCTTAATTGTAAAAAGGTTATAATGATGGACAACCAGTAACTGACTTACATGTACATTCTGGTACTGCAGCTCTTTCACTCTATCAGAGTTCCTTTCAAATGGTACCCAGTAAATTTGCTTCATTGTCATCTGATGCGTCTTCAATATCCAGTCTATTGTGGAGATGCTTATAGAGTTGACATTTTGGAATATGGCATTGTCTTGTAGGATTGCAGTGCGGATCTGTCTCAATGTGATGGCATTATTTGCCATCACCATGTTACAGATCTCTTGTTCTTGTTGTTCATTGAGAAGTTTTCCTCTTCCACCCGTGCAAGGTTGTCGTCCAATCCTAGACATAGAATTCAAAGGACAACACTCCATTCGTAATGTATACCTTATGTATTCCGTACAGAATGAGTTACCTATGTAATTGTATTGTTGTTTTACTTAAAGTAACTTTACCACAATTCTAATGCATCACTGCACAGTGACTGGAATACTACTGTAAACTGTATCATCAATACTGTAGAAAATAAACTATTCCATAGTTTATTTTCTCCAATGTTTTTCTTGTCATTTTTAGTATCAAAACATCCCATTGAGGTAAGATATTACTGTAGGCCTATCACACACACACACACACACACACACACACACACACACACACACACACACACTAAATGAATAGGTAAATGTGTAAATAAATATATTTCTTGCTCTATGCACTCTATGTCCTGTCCTATACAACATATAATTCCATCATTGACTGACTACATACCTGTTTTCCCTGCGAAAGGTTTGAATGATGGAGGAGACTGTAGAGCGAGGCACATTAGGCTGCACTTGGCGACCTGCCTCCGCCATTGTGAGGCCATGGTTGATGACATGGTCTATAATTGTTGCCCGAATTTCATCCGGGACAGCATGGTGTCTTCGTGCTCCTCGGCCTCTTCCTCCTCCTTAATTTGCTGCTGATATTACAGTTTTTCTCAGGCGCTTTAGTACATTTCTCAGATCAGAATTGAAATTCTCAAACCTACCTGTTCAACCCTCACATCATTGTGTCACTTGTGCACATCAAAAGAGCAGTTTCTCATTTCTTTGAACAAGTTGCAAATGCTTTGGTACATCCATGCAAATGATCACATTATTAATTGCTTATGTCAAGTTGATCAAAATGTGTTATAATGGGTCTCTGTTGAATAGTCTTACCCCCCACAACATTTAGGCTTTAGTTCATAGCATAAGTCTTTACATGCAAAATGGTTAAACAAGTTGTCATAATAAGTCAAGCATATTTCTATACATTTCCATTAGACTTTTTTTCTAAATCTGTCCTGAATTGATAAATTGCTCTCAAGTGAATGTTGATTTTCAATATAGGGAAAAGTGAAGTGTAAAGTGTGAAGTGTTAGATCACAGGACATGTACAAATATTGTACTCTAGTTACACATTCACCAATGCACATAGAGTACAACAATTTGTTTGCTACACTCTAAAAAATAATCCGTAAAAATAGGGCACAATATACTGTATTACAATTTTTCTCATTTGCTAAGACACACTAAATGAAACTAGGATCCACTTGATCTTCATCATCACATTCTTAGCACAGCAGAAGTCTTCTCTTGCAAATGCCTTAACACTTTTTCATTTGTTTCACACATTTTTTACACCCTATGTCAAAACAGTTACCATAGATTTCATTGAAAGACCCCAAACTCTATTGGATTCACTGTGTTGAACGAAAGGAAAACATCTATTCACAGCTGATAGAAAGTACTTGCATAATAATGAATATCTAATGCACCTGTGTAAAGCTCGTTTGCACAACTCTTCAATCAGCAATCAGTCCTCATCCATCCATAAAAGATGCCACCTCTGTGTTGCTACTTGCAAGCATGGATCAAAGAGGCCAATGGCGTGGAGGGAGAGTAAGAGGGCATGGCAGAGGGGCCCGAGGAAGGGGAGTTTGCATGCGCAGCAAGAGGACTGAACAGAGCTCAAGTTTCAAATGAAATTCGAGCAACAAGTACTGGCCATGTCATCAATCATGGCTTGTCCTTTAGAAAGGCTGGACAAAGGGTCCAGGCCATTCTGAGTCGGAGCACTGTGGCATCTATTGTCAGGCTTTTTCGGAATGAGAACAGGTAGGTTGTAGAATGCAGGTAGAATGCAGATGTGTCATCAATCCCATTTATGTGACTGTCATAATGTCAATTGACATGCTTTTTGCTTTTACTGTACTTTATAGAATCCACACACTGGTGGCAGAGGAAAGATCTTTAGTGTTGAACAGGAGTCGCCATTGTAGATATGGTTGTGGCAAACAATGCAATAAGACTGTGTGAAATCCAGGCAGCAGTAATTGCAGATCAGGGAGCATTTAGAAATATAAACCGTGTGAGTTTGGCAACTATTGATCGAGTCCTTAAACAAAACCATGTCAGAATGAAGCAGCTGTACAGAGTTCCATTCCAAAGAAACTCTGACATCGTAAAGGAGGCAAGATTCCAGTATGCGCAGGTACAGTTTTACTGTATTGTAATTGCCTTGTTTTACCATACAGTTTATTGGGCAGAGGGCCACTGTTACAGTGCCAGGTCAGAAGGGTGCCAATATAACCATGTGTGCTGCCATCTCTAATGATGGTGTCCTTTGCCACACACCAACTATCAGCCCATACAATACAGAACGCCTCATCACATTTCTTGATGCACTGAACGAAAGACTGGTTCCACCTGAAGAGAGAGGGTTGTTGAGGCCTGGCATGACTCTGTATGTCATCATTTGATGACGGCTCTTGCCGTGTAGTCACGGCAAGAGTGCACGCGTAAGTGTTCAGTGTATATTATATGTTTCTGTTGTATGACGCTTAGGTGATATATTTGCTAAGTAGTGAGAATTATTTCGTTCTCTGATTTATTTTCCTTATAAGTCTATGGTGCTTTGGAGTGTTGTTTGCAGCTAGTTGATTTTAGATTACAGGAAAGCTTTTCACCTTTGGATAAATTAGCACTTAAGTCCGGAAGAGTCCAGCATTAGTTTCGACTTGAGCCATTGCGTGTTCATTTAGGCTTTGTCTTGCTAATTTGAAACGCACGGGCAGCTGTTCCCACTCACCATGTGATTAGCACGTGATTAGCAACCTATTTAATACAGATAGAGGCGCTGGCGCGGAAGCGTCAGCGGAAGCGTTCAGCCCTCCTCGCGTGAAGACCGACGAGGTAAAGACCATTCGACTCGTCCTGCGCGACTCAACCGAGCAACGAAACCGGCAACGCACAGTAGTATCTTTTCTAATAATCCTTATCTTACTGTTTTTCTCTCCATTCTTTTCGCCTTTTCTATCCTTACTCGCACAGCATGTGTTTCCAATTCATTCCTGTGGTCTCTCACCCACGACACTCTCTCACGAGAGGAAGGCGGAGCAATCCTGCCAACCTTCGCACTATCTGTACCTCTTCTACTCTTCCACTCTCTCTTTCCATTGGTCTCTGGAATTGTCAATCTGCTGTTAATAAATCTGTTTTCATCGCTGCATTTGCTTCCCACTCTGCTCTTAGTATTGTAGGATTAACTGAAACCTGGATTACTTCTGAGAACACAGCAACCTCTGCTGCTCTCTCTAGTAATTTCTCTTTCTCTCACACTCCCCGCCAGCATAGGAGAGGTGGTGGCACCGGTCTTCTCATCTCCAAAGACTGGAAGTTCTCCACCTACCCCTCCGTAGTCAACACCAATTCTTTTGAATTCCATGCCGTAACTATTACTTCTCCATTAAAACTCCACATTGTAGTTATTTATCGCCCCCCAGGTCAACTGGGCGAATTTCTAGAAGAACTAGACATGCGGCTCTCGTCTTTCCCTGAGGACGACTCGCCGCTTCTTGTCTTTGGGGATTTCAACATCCACCTAGAGAAGCCTTATGCCTCACACTTCCACTCTCTGCTTACCTCCTTCAATCTCCAACTAGTCCCCACCACAGGTACACATAAGTCAGGTAACCAACTTGATCTTATCTACACATGCAGCTGTGATACAGAGAACACCTTGATTACACCTCTGCATGTCTCTGATCACTTTTTCATCACTTTTAATTTAATACTGCATTCCCTCAACTCACCAGCTCCTCTGCCAGTCTCATTTAGGCGGAATCTGCGCTCCCTTTCTCCTGCCCATCTTTCATCTGTCATAGAAACCTCCCTTCCATCCTTCACACACTTTGCATTACTTGATGTTAATTCTGCCACAGACACACTTCTCACAACACTAACCTCGTGTCTAGACACTATCTGTCCTCTTTCCTCCAGGCCAGCACGTGCTACTCCTTCCAGTCCCTGGTCGTCCGATACCCTCAGGGAACACCGGGCTAAACTCATAGCGACTGAAAGGAAATGGCACAGAACAAAAGACCTCGCTGACCTCTGTAAGTATCAAGCTTCAATCTCTATCTTCTCTGCAGAGATTCACACTGCTAAATCTGCATTCTTCCATGACAAAATTAGCAGCGCCTCAGACTCCCACAAGCTTTTCAAAACTTTTAAAACTCTCCTCTGTCCCCCTCCACCACCTCCGTCCAACTCCCTAACGGCTAATGACTTTGCCAGCTACTTCACAGACAAAACTAGGTCTATGAGCAGACAATTTTCAGCTCCACCCATCCATGATCTCACACCGCACATACACACAGCAGACCATCTTCTCTCCTCTTTCTCTCCTCTTAAAGAGGATGATGTCTCTAAACTCCTGCTCTCTACTCACCCAACCACCTGCCCGTTAGACCCCATCCCCTCACATCTACTACAAGCCATCTCACCCACACTCCTACCATCGCTCACTCATATCATCAACACATCTCTTAATACAGGAATTTTCCCCACTGCATTCAAGCAGGCCCGGGTAACCCCGCTGCTTAAGAAACCCACACATGACACTTCCCTACTGGAACTACAGACCCATTTCTCTCCTTCCGTTCATAGCAAAAGCACTTGAACGGGTTGTTTTCAATCAGGTGTCTACCTTCCTCACCCAAAACAACAGGCTGGACACCAACCAGTCAGGCTTTAAGAGCGGTCACTCAACCGAAACTGCCCTACTAACAGTTACAGAAGCCCTAAGGAGGGCAAGAGCTGAGTCCAAATCATCTGTTCTCATTCTCTTAGACCTTTCTGCAGCCTTCGACACGGTTAACCATCACATTCTTCTGTCCACTCTCTCTTCACTGGGCATCACTGGAACTTCATTCTCCTGGTTTAAATCCTACCTCGCAGATAGGTCCTTCAAGGTAGCTTGGGGAGGTGAAGTGTCCAAATCACACCAACTAGTCACCGGGGTCCCACAAGGATTGGTTCTTGGGCCTCTGCTCTTCTCCATATACACCACATCACTGGGTTCCATCATACAAGCACATGGATTCTCCTACCATTGTTATGCTGATGACACTCAACTTCACCTCTCATTTCATCCAGACAATTCCACGCTAGCCACACGAGTCTCAGACTGCCTGGCTGACATCTCTTCTTGGATGAAAGATCATCACCTACAACTCAACCTGGCCAAGACTTAGTTTCTCGTCCTTCCTGCCACCCCGTCAGAACAGCACCAGCTTACCATCCAACTTGGTCCATCAAAGATAACCCCATCGACTTCAGTCAGGAATCTTGGGGTAATCATGGATGATCAGCTGACTTTTAAGGATCACGTTACTAAAACAACTCGGTCATGCAGGTTTGCATTATACAACATTAGAAAGATCAGACCGTTCTTAACAGAACACGCAACACAGCTTCTTGTCCAGGCTCTTGTCATTTCTAGACTGGATTATTGTAATGCTCTTCTGGCCGGTCTCCCAGCCTGTGCCTTCAAACCTCTGCAAATGATCCAGAATGCTGCTGCACGCCTGGTCTTCAATGAGCCCAAGAGAGCACATGTCACACCTCTGCTCATCTCTCTGCACTGGCTCCCAGTAGCGGCACACATTAAGTTCAAGGCACTGGTGCTTGCTTACAGAACAGCCACTAACACAGCACCCATCTACCTCAACTCTCTCTTACAGACCTACATCCCCTCCAGAAGTCTGCGGTCTCAAAACAAGCGGCGCCTCATTGTTCCTTCACAGAGAGGCATGAGATCCATCTCAAGGACATTTTCTTTCACCATTCCCGGCTGGTGGAACGATCTTCCTGTTTCCATCAGGACGGCTGGATCAATTTCACAATTCAAAAAACAGCTGAAGACCCACCTCTTCCATGAGCACTTAACTGTCTCATAATATATATAAAAAAAAAATGTCTATCCCTATTTTTCCTTTCCTAATGTTCTCTATATACTTGCTTATACTATCTTGATGTTGTATTTGAAACTTTGTATTACTAGCACTTCTAGTGAATATTGCTTACTTAGACGAATCGCTTGCTGTTTTCTTCAATTGTAAGTCGCTTTGGATAAAAGCGTCTGCCAAATGAATAAATGTAAATGTAAATGTAAATTTGGGACAATGTAGCCTTCCACCAGTCTCGCCTTGTGAATGAATGGTTTGCAGCACAGTCCCGTATGATGATGCAATTCTTCCCTGCATACTCTCCTTTTCTGAACCCAATTGAGGAGTTCTTCTCTGCTTGAAGATGGATAGTGTATGATCACCGGCCATATGAGCAGATATCCCTCCTGGAGGCAATGAATGCTGGTTGCCTGGCAATAGGTGCAGAGGACTGCCAGGGATGGATACGCCATGCACGGAGGTATTTCTCTCGCTGCATTGCAAGGCAAAACATTCAATGCGATGTTGATGAGAACCTGTGGCATGTGTAGGGGATTTTACAGTAAAGACCCGTAGACCAGTTGTGATGAATGAAGACACAGAGTCAGGAATGTCATTAATAAAAGAAAATTTACTGAAGAAGAATTGTTTGCAGTTTTGCCAGCAGAAGTCAGCTTCAGCACTCAAGGAGTTCCACAGACTGACTTGCTGTTACATCGAAATGCAGTAATATTTATACTAACAGAGCCATCTAACCTACATCATTACTTAGATAAATAAAATCTCGTGATAGGTTAGACAATACATACATTTAGCTTCAACGTCAAGTTCATAGCATATCTTCACTGATTATAAGTGTGACACAGAAACCCTAGTTTAGGTACAAAATATACGCATCTCTTTACATCCTGTATTTTAAATATGGTCTTTCTGCCACCAATAACTAACTTCTGAAATAATACACACACACACACACACACACACACACACACAACCCCTCAAGGCTAGAGTGCGTGCTAGCAGAAGATGTTTTCACACGTGATGATAAGAGGTCTCTTCTAAAAGCCACGGTGACCTAGCAGGAAGAGAGGCCTAAACATTCAGAGAGACTTAAACAGTGAATTATTTTAGTAATATTTACTCTCTTGAGTTTTATTGTTAATATCATAATCAGAAATAAAAGAGTAAAATATAGATTTATTTTAATCATCTGTTTCTCATAAGATAATGCTGATTAATGATTGATTAGTCTCAAAACCATAAAAAGAATATATATATATAAGGTGGAGCCATGGCACCCGTCCCTTCACTCCCCCGTTTTAGACCAATGTGGGGTCCAATACCCCACGTCCGGTCTAGTGAGGTCGCTACAGAGAACAGGAGTGGTGACAAGTGCTCCCCTGGCGGGTCACACTCGCATCTTCACCCCACCACGGACATGCCAGAACCTAAAAATTCTGGTCTCCATGGGTAAACATTGGCTAAACATTTTGACTGTCTTGTTCATAAACAATGACACAAGGACTTGCCATTTTGATTGGACATGTTCACTGATGTAAAAAAAATATTTTGAGAGATGAACTAAGGATTTTGAACAAGTTACACGCTTTTGCAAGAAATCCATGATGTTGTGCAGTTTGTAGGAATTGTTTTGAGAAATGCACTTAATATTTTGCAAAATTAAAAAATGATTTGAGAAATGTACCAAAGCGACTGAGAAAAACTGTAAGCCTGTTTTAAGACAATCTAAATAAATTACAGAAGCAGCTGGGTCTGTGCGTTCCTGAACGAGCCCGCTTTTAGCACAACTTTCACTTACGGCCATACCACCCTGAGCACGCCCGATCTCGGAAACTAAGCAGAGTCCGGTCTGGTTAGTAGCCTACTTGGATGGGAGACCGCCTGGGAATACCAGGTGCTGTAAGCTTTTTGTCTGGGCTTTTCTTTCATTTTGCAACGGATTGTTTCAGTGGTCATCTTCATACCCTTTTACCAAAAGTCGTCTACCTGCTGCAACGTAGCTTGTAAAAATGTGACTTTATTCAGGATTTTCCTGCTGTGACGAGTAGGGTGAAACTGCAGGCCCGGAGGCCCTGCACGCTCAGACCTGCACTTCAAGAACTATTGTTTTTCAAACAGTGCCACCTGCTGTTTGGAAGATTTTCCAACATTATTACCTAACCTGAATTCAATTGCTGATAGATTGCAACTTACACTATTTTGCTACTATAAAATATTATGCATAGTAGGTTATGATTTAATGCATTAAGTCTGGTTTATTTTTATTAATTGTATTTGTAAATAGAAATTGTTCAGTTACTTAAATATTTTCATAGTAATTTATTGTTTTCCTAATTATTTAGGATTTATCACATTCTTTAGTATTGAGTTAGGGATGAACATTAACTCTGTATTTACGTACAATAAATTATAGTGCTCGGAGTCATTTTCTCACACCAAACTTTATTTTTGTATTCTTTTTCATGAGGTCCTACAAGTCATCGAACTGTAAACAATGCAGAAAAAAATTGCAGATTGTTGATTTGCAGAAGAGGCAGTGATAATGTGGTTGACTTCTGCAGAGGCGTAAACGATAGTTCTGGAAGTGCAGGTCTGAGCGTGCAGGTCTGAGTGTGCAGTTGGGCCTCCGGGCCTGCAGCTTCATAATGTTGGGCTGTGACAAGCAGTGTACTGTGTTCATACGAGCACGGCTAAAACTTTACACTCCGTGCCAGTAGGTGGCACCAAAAGCTTTTTGCCAACCGCAATAAACAAAGAAGAAGAATTCGAAGAAGGTCTTGCGTTTGTGATGTGCAGTTGCACGAAATTATTGTACTACTATAAACTTCATTGATTTAGTTCACTTTAAGTTGAGCGTGTGTGTGTCATGGCGTCTGGAGGAGCAGCGCAAGTGGGTGATGTGGAGGAAGACGCGTCACAGCTTATGTTTCCTAAAGGTGACAGCATTTATCATCACGCGTTTTATCACATCATACTCTCAGAACTGCTGTATTTAGCATTTGTCATTATACATAAAGGTTTACATCATTGCTGTACCATGTACAGGACATGCATAATACACATCTTTCAGGTTTTGTTGATGTTAGTCCATTTTAAGTTCGAATATTAAGCATGTTTTGCAATGGACATGTTATTTTCGACGTTATTGATATTTCTCACAATTTACATCTACGGGTGGTCGGATATATATCTAACATATCCCGTATCACACTGAATGAATCACAGCTTAATGTAATGAAGTTTTATTTTTGAATGAAATTTTTGATCTCAGAGAAATCACTACATAAAGCTTTGCTGAGCTATAAAGATATTGTTTGACCAGCATTTATAACTTGGGCTGCGTCCGAAAGCTTAGGCAGTTGACTTGTTGCAATGACTTCGGAGGCAGCATTTATGCATGAAGGCAGCTCCGAGAAACACATTCGGAAAGCCTTCGGAGGCAGCATAACGGAATTCTGTTTGAAATATCCCCCTTATTTTTGGCGTAAATGTGGGCGCAGCCATCTTTGAGCTATTTGTGTTAAAGGGATATTTCAGTCGTGAATCAAAATTTCCCCATGTTTTACTCCCCCTCGGGGCATCCGTAATGAATATAACTTTCTTCTTGAAGAACAATGCAGTCGGAGTTATATTACAATTTATCGGGGAGAACGATTTTTGTTGAATGGGGGTGGATGGGTCCCAATTTTTAAAAGCTCTTAAAAGCACATCCATAGTCATAATACCCAAATTTAATGTTTTTCGTATGTACTGAGACGCCTGGCAAAATCGTATACGTGACAAACACACAAATATCCCCCCAAAACTTCTGAGTATGGTGGCATGACCAAAATATGTGTACTACAGTTTCTTCAGAGTACGAACAAAAAGAGCATGTTAGCTCAATGTCAGATTTAGATCTTCGAATAAACTTCTTTACGGGGTAGAACCTGTGTATGAGCTTAAAATACATTTCTTTCACTTTATTTGTGAGAAATAATTTTTGCCGTAGAGCCCAAATTTGTTTCTAATTAAGGTTAACAAACAAATTATTCCAAAAGGAAATCACAGGTAGAACAGAGATCAGATTCTTAAGAAATAAATAATGTATTTTGTAATTTTTGGCTTTCGACTTAGAGAAACAAATTCGACCAACTGGAGTATCAAGGTTTAGGCAAGGATGCAGTAGATACTAGGAAGTAATTACAGTTTTTAATCCCCAAGCTTCAGAACATGAGTGACTTGTCTTCCATGTCTCCTCCTGATACTGAATGATGTTTGTTCCACGCTATAAACAGATATTCTAAATTGGTAATTATGCTAACATACACAGTATTGTTATTATTACTACAATAATTATTTATACTGCATTGTCAAAACTGATGTAGCTTCGAGTCATGTGGAAAAAGGGGACAAGACATTTTTTGATATGATAAAGAATTAATAAATCTCTATTGCCTGATGAACTATAGGGGTCACACTTTTACATGTTTGCTTTTT
Source organism: Oreonectes daqikongensis (assembly GCA_026939265.1). Taxonomy (NCBI): domain Eukaryota; kingdom Metazoa; phylum Chordata; class Actinopteri; order Cypriniformes; family Nemacheilidae; genus Oreonectes; species Oreonectes daqikongensis. The sequence continues at coordinate 456,748 of JAOTQM010000225.1, read as the reverse complement.
TAAATGTCAAAAAGTAAACACTTTAGGTCCTTTTTCACATGACTGTACAAACAGGACATTTTCAGACATTCATCTCTTACCTGCAAATGTGTCAGTTTAGGCTTTAGGGTCCCACTTTAAATCTTTCTAAAATATAGATAATAATAATAAGCAATTCATTTAAAGTTTGTCAGGCAAGACCATTACTGTAAGTCTCTTACTAACGTTACCGGAAAATGAAATTGCGACTGAGCCAAGCTGCTATTTTAGTATGAAATTTGATAAAAGTAAGACATAAAATAAAAACATAAAAAGACATAAAATTAAATAAATAAAATTATCTAAACTTGTCATTTAAATTCAGGTGCTTTTGAGTGACGCAGTTATTTTAGCAGTCGCAGGGCAGATGAAAAATCTTTCACTGGGTCCTAAAACCCGAGTGTGCCACCAAATATCTAATATATGATTTCAACAAAAGTTTAGGATTTATCTAAAAGTTCTGGACATAGAAAAACAATCTTCCCCCAAAAATAGCTTGCAACTCAGATAGACCTAAGAATTTATTTTCATATATTTTAACATCATCATTATGGAAATTAACAGAAAATATAATAAACGTGACTGGATTTGATGTGTGGTATGGATGAAAAAGGTATGTCATTTTTTTTCCCCGAATATAAACCACCATTTGCTTTTATAGCAAGTGTCATAATTATGTCAAAATTTGCTCTAATTAATTTGTGATAAGTGTTTGTGTTTTGGTACTTTGTCAGATGAGAAGCTTCGTCGGTCAGCAGCAGCGTACTGTTCTTATGTCTGCAGTGTCTGCGGTGGGCGCTGCGTTTTTCCGGCTTTATTATTAACAGTCTAAACAAGCCGACTTTAACCTGAGCATGTACTGTAGATAAGAACATGTGAAAGGATATACCCCCTAAAAATGTTTTGTGCTGAGAACATTCTCAGTACGTCCCTGCTGGTGTCAAATACTTTCCCAGAACGTTCCGAGATGGTCACGATGTGATGTTTTTTTAAAGGGTGTGGGGATGTTATTTGGTGGACTTTCACAGAACATTCAGGACGTTCTCTGAACATTTAGGGGACCATTACTACATTCCAGAGGTGGGAGTAAGTCACACATGTGCAAGTCACAAGTAAGTCTCAAGTCTTACCCTTCAAATCTCAAGCAAGTCCAAGTCAATGTTTTGTGAGAATCAAGCAAGTCAAGTCAAGTCAAGTCACTGCTTTATGTCAAGCAATTCGAGTCAAGTCGTATTGGGTCAAACAAGTCACTGGCAAGTCATACAAATGTTTGATGATTTAACTTAATTTATATATTATGCACTATACTATGGGATTTATTTTGCAACAAAACAATTGCAATATGCATCTCAATAGATGTCCACACATACAGCTAAGTTGTTAATACCATGAAAATAAAAAAATACATAGCCTAAAATGTAAATGTGACTGAAATTAGGCCAACATAAAAGCATGGAAAGTATTAAGGTGTTTCAATATTCTGCAGAAGACCATGAAAAACAACAAACAATTTAAGTATAATGGTTTCTATGCCACCAAATGGCATTCTTCAAACAGGTATCCACACATCCTTAAATTTGTTCCTTACTTTTTAACAAAAGAATAATAACAAGAAAAAAAATGAATCCCACAAACCTTGCACCTGGTTATCAAATGGATTAACTATTGTACTTTGTGTGTGTGTGTGTGTGTGTGTGTGTGTGTGTGTGTGTGTGTGTGTGTGTGTGTGTGTGTGTGTGTGTGTGTGTGTGTGTGTGTGTGTGTGTGTGTGTGTGTGTGTGTGTGTGTGTGTGTGTGCTTTTGATTCGACTGTCCAGTTACTTTTTGTCCCTTAAAAAAAGAAGGGGGGTATAGCTTTATATTAAAGAGCTGTAATTCCTAAACCCTGAACTTCCTAAAGTGACTTGTCTGTCAACTGGCCCCGAAGGTCTCTCACGCTGACTTCGGGCCATCGGGCAGTTCTTATTGTTGAGCCCTGAACTCTGTTTTTGGAGCTCTTTGGAGGTGATCTGTGATTTGTCTGTGACCATTCTAATCAATCTTCGCCTTTGCCTTTCACATACTTTTCTCGGTCTAACCACATATTTCTTTCACAAGGATTTTTTATGTGGCCTTCCATTTTCTAACTAAATTTCTGACTGTGGAGACAGAGACATTAAACTTTTGGGATAACTTTTTGTATCCTTCTGCTAATTCAAACAAATGATTCTACTTTTGATTCTACAAATGATTCTACTTTTTAGGTTTTAAGACAGTTGTTTTAACATGCCCATCAATCCGATCACTTTATTTACCTTTCATGTAAACACTACATTCTGAATAAATTTAATCCGATGTGTCCATGTAAACATGCTTATTGTTTGTTTCTAAGTTCAAGTGATTTGTTTATTGTTATTGTTTTTTACATTTACACAAATTATAGGGAAATGTCATGTCACTTGTCATGTTACCTCACGCTATTCCTACAGAACCTTGAAATATGGCTATTGTGGTGTTATATTGTAATGTAAGCATTGTATTATCATTAATTGTTATTAAAAGTAATACATATACATATTGTTGTATTGCAGTAAAAATAACAAGTTTTGGGTGTGAGTAGATTTTGAATAAGGTTTTCTTCATTTCAGAGTTTGAGAATGCAGAGACGTTGCTGAACTCAGAAGTTCACATGTTGCTGGAGCATCGAAAGCAGCAGAACGAAAGTGCGGAGGACGAGCAGGAGCTGTCAGAGGTCTTTATGAAGACCCTGAACTATACCGCCCGATTCAGTCGCTTCAAAAATAGAGAGACCATAGCTAGCGTGCGCAGGTAAAGACCATTAAAGTTTACATGTGTGCTTAATTCATTATAAAAATTTGTCCAAAGCCATTTCAGTGTTTCCGTTAGGAATTTGTGGAACTGTGGCGCTGGATGACGTCACACACTAATGAACATATTCATGATGTTATCACGCAGTATTGCGTTGCAACTTCAGACCTGTTTCGATTTAACTCTCTGAACGTCCTGTACTTTAATACAGCTTATTGCCCAATAAAGCCGTTTTACATTTATTCATTTGGCAGACGCTTTTATCCAAAGCGACTTACAAGTAGGAGAACATAAAACATTTTGTCAACATGCTAAACAGTACCGATAGTTTACAAGACCATGTTACTAGGAGGATTAAGCTTAAAGGGCCCCTATCCTAAAAAATGAACTTTTAAATGTGTTTAAACATAACTGTGTCTCAGGAGCGTGTGCACAGAACCACCCTAGAATGTAAAAAATCCACCCATTCACTTTTCTATAATTCCCAATAAACCTCATCAGTCCTCTTGAATGAGCCGTTTGCATTTTTTGAGCAATGTGAAATCACATTGATTAAGCCCTGCCCATGACTGCTGATGGACTGCTGCTGTCTCCGCCCTCATCCAGCTGTACACTGTCCGTCATTGCTTTCACACTGGACTACTTGCAGTGAGCTACAAGAAATTGTGCATTCGCAGGCAGACCTCGCGCGTGTGCATTCGCGGGCAGACCTCTATGGCGTTTATTCAGACCCAAAACTCATGCGCATGAAATCCGGGCGGGCGCGAGTAGCGCAATGCGCAGAACAGATCAACGAGCACACCCTCGCGAGAGCGCATTTATACTCCGCGAGCGCGCAGAACATTATCCGCGCGCGGAAAATAATCTTTGCAAGAGCGCATTTCTGCTTTGCGTGCATATATTATTACTGTGGTCAATAACTCAAAAGTGTGGTCTAGCAAACAGGTAGTATTTTGTTCACATGTTGAATTAATTCTGTATAATTTCACTTTAAAGATAAGTGGCACATCGTTACTTTAGACCCCGTCAGTTGGGACAAAAGTAATAGGCTACAAGCTAGATTATTTTGTGTTACTCTTGTTTTTATTGTTTTATATAACTATATATAATATGACTATGACCTTATTAATATGTAACTAATTAATATGCTTGCTGTTTTCCTCAATTGTAAGTCGCTTTGGATAAAAGCATCTGCCAAATGAATAAATGTAAATGTAAATGTAAACTGCTATTTTGCTCTTTATCTTTGCAAAAAAATATTAAAATATTAAATTACATTTTCGTTTTATCAAATGTTTCAAAAGTAACCTGACAGTAAACAATTTAAAAATATTTCTAAACAATTCAATGTAAATCCATTTAATATCAATTGTAACAGTATAAACAATAATCGAAATTAAATTAAATTAGCATAATATAGCTAGTATTAACATTAGCAGAGGGACAAAAGTAACAAGCGTTACTTTTATCCGGACAGGAACTCCTGACATTCCGATTAAATTTTATACTGAAAAACTCTGACAAGGCAAACTTCAGGATGTTACAGCACTACATTAAATCTAGATTGATCATTACTGTGACACATGAGACAAAAAACAACTTGAAATGAGAAAAAAAGCATTGCTTCAATAATTTACTTTCTGTGCTCGAAAACTGCTTTTCGGACCTAACAGCGGGAAACAATGATGAAATCACATGATATTCAGCAGCTTCGTCGAGTGTTGTGTTCTGAACATGCTGTCATAGCTAGGAATGCAATTGTAGAGAAAATCGCTTTGTTACTTTCGTCCCGGTTCTCCTCTAGTGTATTACCTTCCCTTAGCTATGTGTTAGTATTGTAACAAGTGACATTTTGATTTCATACATCTGTCAACAAAATGTATGTTATACAATATAGTTAAACTTACAGTGCGTGCATAATTATTAGGTAGCCTATGTTGATTTTCTAAACATATTCTTTTCCAGGCACATTTTACCAATTCCTAACCACATCAATCTTAATAATTGCTATTAATGTTGTATATAATAACTTATTAGTGATATTTAATAGTTATCAAAAGATGTGCAAAATTATTAGGCACTATTTCTTTTACAAGTATAATGAGTCAAAAAGACATTTAATATACACCGAAAAGTAAAAATTTTTAAATATAATATAAGAATACAATAATGAAATGCTAGAAACTGCAACATTGAGGTGTGACCAAGTGACATTTTGTAAAAAAAATCTAAATGTCACTTGTTACAATACTAACACATAGCTAAGGCAAGGTAATACAGTAATCATTAGGTAAAACAAGTCGTAGACTGTATGTAACTGCATGTTAAAAGTGACCAATCAAATGAGCAAAAACATCTGCCATTGTCCCGCCTCCAAAGTCTCCAAAGTCAACTCAAAGAGCGAGCGAGTTTTGAGCAGTTGCGAGCGCACAGAGAGAATTGCGCACGCGCTCGTCACAGCCTCTGCTCGCGGACTGCGTTTTTGCACGCGAAGCAGAAATTACATTAGATTCAACTTTATTGTCATTACACATGTACAAGTACAAGGCAACGAAATGTAGTTTAGGTCTAAAATGCGCTCTTGCAACGATTATTTTCCGCGCGCGGATACTGTTCTGCGCGCTCGCGGAGTATAAATGCGCTCTCGCGAAGGTGTGTTTCTGCTCGTGGATCTGTTCTCTCGCGCTACTCGCGCGGATTTCGGGTCTGAATAAACGCCATAGACCTCGCACGTGCTTTGACTGTTTTCAGTTTTTATATGACGCGTTTATCCTGTGAACTTCACTGATAAAGTCAATGTACTCGTTGTAAACACAGATAACGCGTTTGTCCTGTGGACTTTCACTTATTAAAGCAATATGTTTGGTTTATTAAAATGAGAAAGTGTTTATCATTCGCTTTAGCTTTGCTCTTACTGAAGCGCAGACTCTCAGTCCGGCGCTTCCTGCTGGAAAGGGGGCGGAGACCAGCAGCTCATTTGCATTTAAAGTGATGCACCCCAAAACAGCACGTTTTTCCTCACAGGCAAAAATGGACACACAGAGCTCAGTATAATAAAAGATCTGTGATGTATTTTCAGCTGAAACTTTACAGACACATTATGGGGATACCAGAGACTATTTTTACATTGCGAAAAACACCTGGGATAGAGGCCCTCTAAGTATGCAAGGGAGAAAATTATCAACATGAAATATATTTTTATTGGACAAAACAGACAAGACAGTTAGTTATTGGTTAGTCAGATAAATGCAGAACAGGATTTTTTTTAGTTGTTTTTTGAAGGTTGTGAAGGATGCTGCAGTTCGGGTGGGGGCTGGAAGATCATTTCACTACAGAGGAACCGAATGTGTGAAGGTTTTTGCAAGCGATTTTGGTGCTTTGTTTTGATGGAACATTGTGTGGAATGTTGGTACACTCCTCTTCAATGGCTGTGCGAAATTGCTGGATATTGGCAGTAACTGGAACACGCTGTCGTATGCGCTGAACCAGAGCATGCTCAATGGGTGACATGTTTGGTGAGTATGCTGGCCATGCAAGAACTGGGATGTTTTCAGCTTCCAGGGATTGTGTACAGATCCTTACAACATGCGGCTGTGCGTTATCATGCTACAACATAAGGTGATGGTCGTGGATGAATGGCACAACAATAGGCCTCAGGATCTCGTCATGGTATCTCTGTGCATTCAAAATGCCATTATTAAAATGCACCTGTGTCTGTTGTTCATAACATACACCTGCCCATACCATAACCCCACCGCCACCATGGGCCACTTGATCCACAATGTTGCCATCAGCAAACCGCTCACCCACATGACGCCATACATGCTGTCTGCTATCTGCCCTGTACAGTGAAAACCGGGATTCATCCGTGAAGAGAACACCTCTCCAGAGTGCCAGACGCCATCGAATGTGAGCATTTGCCCACTCAAGTCGGTTACAACGACAAACTGCAGTCAGGTTGAGATCCTGATGATGACGACGAGCATGCAGATGAGCTTCTTTGAGATGGTTTCTGACAGTTTGTGCAGAAATTATTTGATTATGCAAACCGATTGTTGCAGCAGCTGTCCGGGTGGCTGGTCTCAGACGATCTGAAGGTGGGTGAAGAGGCTGGATGTGGAGGTCCTGGGCTGGTGTTGTTACACGTGGTCTGTGGTTGTGAGGCCGGTTGGATGTACTGCCAAATTCTCTGAAACGCCTTTGTTTTTTGATGTTTTTTGACTCAGTTTTTTGATGTGATGTTTATCCACTTGGAACAAATTGCGGTTGAACAGACAAAATAATTGAAAAATCAGATTTCTGAAGAAGGGAATCCAATTGTACCTGTTTAGACCATGCAAAATCCATGTGATTTTGGGCAAGAATTATGCTCTTAATAGCAGTGGATTGTGAAAATAAACAAATACAAATCTGTAAATCTGATCTGGCTCTCGCTGTTACAGCAGCAGCTGTGTTACACGTTACAAACTGTAGTCGTCTACCAAATATAAATAATGATATTATGTAAATACAGGTTTTTCTACATGTAAGTACTTGTGGTAACATTGTGTAGAACTTCATAGTAAATTATATAATTACATTGCACAAGGTTTGTAATAATATCCATCCATACCTGTGTAACAGGTAACAGTAGCTGCCTGTTACATGTGCATAATTACAATCTGTAAGTACAGATTGTTGCATAATGTAGTTATATGGTAAGTACACTTTGTTACATGATATTACACTAGATACTACATAGTACTTAAGTAATTGCTCTGTAACACGGGCACCGTAAAATAAAGTGTTACCAAAACAGGTCTGATAAAGCCTAGCACCGTATAAAAAGCTAAGCAATTAATTGTATTTTTTTTGAGAGAGAGTTGAAAAGAGATAGAAGTCAGTGTTAATCGGTCAGGTGTTTATGAAAGAGATGTGTTTTCAGGTAATATTTAAAGATGGCTACAGAATCTGCTGATCTCAGCAGCAGGCAGATCATTCCACCAATGTGAGAAGGTACACAAGAGTGCTTTCTTTTCCCTTTTTGGGATGGCACCACAAGATGTTGTTCGTTTGCAGAGCACAGGGATCGGGCAGGAACATAAGTCTGTATTACCGAGTGAAGATATGGGGGAGCCGAACCAGTGGTGGTCTTGTAGGCCAAGAGCAGAGCTTTAAATTTGATGCGGGCTGCTACAGGGAGCCAATGAAACCTAATGAAGAGAGGAGTGACTTGCGCTCTGTTCGGTTCATTGAAAATCACTCTTGCCGCTGCATTCAGTTCATTGAAAATCACTCTTGCCGCTGCATTCTGGATCATCTGTAGAGGTTTGATTGTGCAAGCGGGGAGTCCAGCCAGTAGCACATTGCAATAGTCCAGTGTAGACAGGATGAGAGCCTGGACTAGGACTTGCATTTATGATTGAATAGGAAAGGACTAATTTTCCTAATGTTGTAGAGAATGAATCCACAGGACCGGGTGATGCTGGTAACATGATTCGTGAAGTTAAGCTGTTGACGATTGACGAGCCTAGTTGAATGGAGAGGTTGTGATGAATCTTCGAATTGATCGGAATCACGAGCAGTTCTGTTTTTGCAAGGTTCAGCTGCAGGTGATGATCCTTCATCCAGAGGGAAATGTCACTGAGGCATGCTGAGATGCGCGCAGAAACGGTCAGATCATCCCAGATGTTTCCGAATGACCGAACCTAGGGATGTCATGTCTATGGAAAAGAGCAGCGGGCCAAGCACTAAGCCCTCCGGCACCCCTGTATTGAGGGGTTGGGACTCAGAGACTTCATCTCCAGGAAACTCTGAATGACCTGCCCGAGAGGTAAGACTTGAACCATCGCAGCACCATTCCAGAGATGCCCTGAGGGTGGACTGGAGGATGTGGTGATTAACAGTGTCAAATGCGGCAAATAGATCCAGTAAGATGAGTACAGATGATTTGGATGTAGCCTTTTCCAGTCTCAGGGCTTCAATGACTGAGAGCAGTGTAGTCTCGGTGGAATGACCGCTCTTGAATAGGAGGAGATCTGGTTAAATACAACCCGCTCAAGAGCTTTGGCAATAAAGGGATAGAGGGAAACTGGTCTTTAGTTTTCCAAAAGCGCAGGGTTAAGAGTGGGTTTCTTCTCAGCGGATTTGCTGTTGTGCCTGAGGCTGCACTTCAGCAGCTTTCATAGTGAAGGGGGCCGTACTCTTCTAAAGAGCATTTGGTTGGACAAGAAATTTGCGGAGAGGTTACACCTGCAGTAGTTTTTCAAGTCTAAGACTGTATGTTATGTTGGATTTCACATATTTTTTATGCATATAAGTACTTCTAGTAATCTTCACTGATGTACTGTTTTTTTATTCATTTTTTTATATTTTATTATTTCCCATTTTACCCATTTCCCATTCTGTTTTTATTATGAATTATTTGTTTACTACCTGCTGTTTTCCCCCCATTAGTGACATTATAGTCATAGTTGGATTTATCAGTTAAATAAAATGCTGGAAAATGTGTTATTTACTAGTAACTTAGCTAAAAATTGTTCACCTAATCAGATAGACTAATTGATAGATTGTAAAAGTGTTAGACTTCTGTTCTGGTGGTATTTGTGCTGTAGCCATTAAAGGGTTAGTTTATTTGCAAATGTGACCCTGTCCAAGAAATATAAGATCTCAAAATCGAATTCCTATTATTCATTTCACTATGATTTTCGTATTTGACATTGCTTCATTATTAAATATATCAATGTTATATCTTTTCAGAATGTTCTTTACATTTTTTAATAGGAATGCACTAAAATGAAAATTCTTGGCTGAAGCCGAATACAAATTAAACACTTGGCCAAAGACGAAATATCAAGTACCAAACATGTTTATTTTTTCAATTTCTTCAATTTATTTAGCCAATTTTTTCACTGTTGCATAAACGGAATGTTCAAAATGTGCTTTTTATATTTTGTCTTGCTTTTCAATATAATACAATGTAACTTAAAATAAAGTTGAGCAAAACTAGTAAATGAAAAAAAAAATTATATTAGGCCAATAACTGATTGCTGAAAGAATGTAATGTACTCTGTATGCCTACAAAATATAGTTCCTTAAAAAGTGTCATTCAACATGTGTTTTCACACGCTGCCAACATGTTTGCTGCATTAAGAAAGCGTGTGCGTCTTTCTCTCCAGGCTGATTGCGGCTTGATCGCATCAGACGTCATGTTCTGTAAAATGTATTCAGCCATATTTCACTTAAGCCAAACATACTGTTTTGGCCGAATAATTTTGGTTGCCGAAAATTTGGTGCATCCCTATTATTTAAGATAATTTATGTAGAAAACAGTAAATCACATAAAGGCTTTTTACTAGGGTTTTCACAGACAGTGTCACAAATTCCAATTTTGTCATTATTCACTCACCCTTATTGTTCTTCAGTTCAAAACAAAGGGTTTTTATTTATTTTAACAACATAAGCTAATGTATTCTCTTGACGCATCTGACAAATATGGCCATGTTTTGCAGCTTGCTTCTGCAGAAGAAACTTCATAAGTTTGAGTTGGCAAGTTTAGCCAATCTATGTCCAGAGGCTGCAGAGGAGGCCAAAGCCCTCATCCCCAGGTCAGTTTCAGCTTCAAACCAATAAAACATTGGTGATTCTCACGAAATATTGCTTTCAAGATGTCAAACATGATTTTCTTAAAAACACTTTAGATTCATAAAAAGTTATGACATGTTTAAAAGCATTAATTTTTAAACTTTAACTGACAGTTTTACACAAGTCAAAAAATGTATTTACAAAAAAAGGCCTTAAAATTATCATTACCGTAACCATTTAAAACTGTTCATCTCATAGCATGTTTTGCTAAAAACAAGCGAAGCCATGATGCCTAAGCAAGTTTTTATTAATCATACATGAGTCATTAATGCATTATATATTAATAGAATGTTATACATGTAATGTATACATGTAAAATTTCTTTAAATGTGGAAAACGACCTGTGTCGGTAATGAGAAGGGAAAAAGTTGTGTACACAGCATGATAAGAGAATATTAAAGGTCTTATCGGGTAAGCACTTTTAACAAGTTGGCATGATTTATTATTGTCTTCATGATGAAATGTCTGTAAAATATTTTGCTTAAAAACACTCAATGGCCATGTAAACAAACCTCTTTTTGTCTTGTCAAAAACAGCTGTGCACAGCAACCTGTTTTGGTGTATGTCTCTTTAAATGATAATGAGCTGTTGTGCACCCCAACCAATGGCTTTGACTCCACCCCTCATTCATCCGGCATGTCAACACAACACGTGTAGTGCTCACATGGCAATCGTTTAGCTAAATGATAACTAAAAAAATCCATCACAGTAAACGCTCACGTTGTGTGTGTATATAACTAACGTTCCTTGACTAAAATCAGATCTTCAGATCTCAGCGCAATTCTGTAGATTTTAGCGCTTGTCATTGACACAACGTGAGTGCAATACTAGGGCTGTTTGCTGTGACGGATTTTTTAGCCTGAGGACGAATGATGAGATGTTAAAAACTACTAACTGCGATACTAAAAGCACTTTATCTCACCAGTCATTAGCAAATCAATAATCATTAGTAACAACTAGCCGCAGCTAAACATATCAACGCACTGTATTAACATACATATAACCAAACTCCAAGTGCCCATTTGCCAAATAACAAATAAATATCTTCTTCAAATGTTCTATTTAGCCCGTGAGTGATTTAGATCATATGCTAACGTTATCCTCTTATACGCTCTTGCACATTTATGTCAATTCAGACTGTTGATAAATATTACTTATATCGCAGCTTTGCCTTGTTTAGTTGGTCTCACTCCCTCGTTGATGAACAACTTTGAAGCAAATCCTGCTTGTACTGTCCCAGGTTGATAAAACACTCCGGCTTGAAGTGATTCGCACAAACAAGCAGGTTTTTACTTATGGTTTCTGCGGGATTTCCACTAAAAATAAAATAAATCCACTCCTCTCTTGTCTTGTCTGAGGCTTACATTACATTACATTTTGTATGTTTTCCATGAACTTTAGCCATGGAGCCAACGTGACAAATAAGATCCCAGAAAGTTTGAGTTGGTAGTAGGGCTGGGCGATATTGACCAAAATTCATATCTCTGTATTTTCGGGATAAACGGCGATATCCTATATATATATATATATATATATATTCTATAAAGTGGAATTAATGTTTACTTGCAAGTCAAAGCCTTATGTGAGATTTCACAATCACATTTATTAAAATATTAAAAGAAATTCAATGACAGGGTTTTCTTCTTTATTTAAAAACATACAGCTGCACACCACTTAAACATGTAAATTGTAAAAAAAAATTATATAATATAAAAATTAATAAATAAAAATAATCTATAATAAATAAAAAAGATATTCAAGAATGTGCTCAATCTGCGCATGGGCACTGCAACATCAGACACCATCGTTCTCCACAGAGCCGCTTCAAATCGAACACACACCATATCGATATTAACGATATTGTCTAATCCCGTTGGAAAAAGATATCGATTTATCTTAAAACTCGATATATCGCCCAGCCCTAGTTGGTAGATGCACCGGGGACCCGATTATAGCAGTTATAGCAAAATTGATATAGATTTTTATCCGATGACCCCTTTTAAGTTTTTAACCGGAGAAATATAAAGTAATTTAAGTAATATATTATAATGCCATTTAAAAAAGTACTAGAGGTGTGTTTCTTTAAAATCAAACTTAATGTAAACATATTTGTGTGTGCTTAAACAGTCTTTAATGCTGTAAAGAGCTCATTATTAATAATACATTAGAGGACAAGGTGTATCTAATCATGAGGCAAGTAAAGATGCACAGCTCTATTATTAGTTTAAGTGCACTGTAAAAAATTGCCAGGGTTTTACAGGATTAAACAGTATTATTTTACAATAAATAACTGTAATCAGTAATTTACAGTGCATTCAATGCATGCTGGGTCATTTACTTACAAATTACTGGTAATCAACATCAAATTAACCTTCTGGAGTCTAATGGTCTTTTGGGGCCTTGGCCAAGTTTTGACATGCCTGGACATTTGTGCTTTTTCCAGTTGCTTTTAAACATATTAGGAGAAGTTTTCCTGTATCTTTGATGTGTTACAAGTTGTTCCTGCATATAGTAGACACGTAAAATGCAAACATTATAGTGTATGAACAAAAGAGATGTTTTATTTGAAAGCCGAGCCGAGACTTCCCTAAAACGCCTCGTTAAACATACCTTCTATTTTCCACGTCACATCGTTAGAAGCGTTGAAGAACATCGCTAAAATGATTACGCAAAGAAAAAACCTTACGCTTTTTGTCGGGTCCTATGATTACAAATGCAGAAATGGTTTTATATGTATGAGGCTGAATCTGTCAGGAGCTGCCTCGCTTTTAAAATGTTTTATTGTTTTTGTCGCTTCGAGACACAGCGTCACAGGCTGCTCAAGAAGTTAAACCCAATAGCTTTTAAATAAAACCTTATCGTCTGTTACTCTGCTGAAGTCACGCTGGTAAAGTTGATCAATCCGCTTGGTCAAATGCATTTTCTGGATAATATTCGGGCTTGAACTTACACGGTACCGGTAATATTATCAGCTGTCAATATGCCTTGGAAGCGGATTTTCTGCATATGTACATTCCCACCATGTGTGTGAGATATTTGGCCAATCACAACGCAGTGGGTAGCTGGCCAATTAGAGCACACAGCGCTCTTCACAGCGATGAGCTTTGTAAACAAACGCTGTGTTTCAGAAGGCGGGCCAGATAGGAGCAACAGTACTGTACATTACATTATGTGAAAACGAATGTGTTTTTTGAACCGTTAACCACATAAACGCACTGTATTACACCAAATACACACAATAATGTTCATTTTAGGCATGTAAGATTACTCCTTTAATAGAATTGAAACAATTTCAAAAAAGTACTGGTAACTTTAGTTTTTATTTTATTTCAGTTACAAAAATTTCATTAATAGTTTCAGTTTATTGTGTACTATAATAACCCTGGTGCACAGCCATGCTTTTGTTTCTGAAAGTCTCTGTTTCCGTCCGTTTCAATCCAAAATGGGGTCTGCAGCGTTTCCAAAATCTCAGTTTTCATGAGTTAAAAACTGGAGTTGTGTAACTGCCAAGCATACCATAGCAAAACTTTTGCGTTTTTAAATTAAAGTATAAATTCCATCTTAGAACTTGCGGATACAGAATGTGCATGTCTTTTTGTCATAAGTTGTCCTAGACGTCGTATGGTTATACCAATGATAATACCAATGAGTATGCCAAAAAACACGGTTACCACACTTGTATTAAAATAAAACCCAAAATTGAAAACACCAATTGCCATCATTTACTCACCCCTTTGTCATTTTAAGCCTGTATGACAGTTTTTGGTTACCAACATTCTTCAAAATATCTTTCATGTTCTGCAGAAGAAAGTCGTACAGGTTTGAATGTCAAGAGCGTGAGTAAATGTTGAGTAAATGTTGAGTAAATGTTGAGTAAATGTTGAGTAAATGTTGAGTAAATGTTGAGTAAATGTTGAGTAAATGTTGAGTAAATGTTGAGTAAATGTTGAGTAAATGTTGAGCAAATGTTGAGCAAATGTTGAGCAAATGTTGAGCAAATGTTGAGCAAATGTTGAGCAAATGTTGAGCAAATGTTGAGCAAATGTTGAGCAAATGTTGAGCAAATGTTGAGCAAATGTTGAGCGTGAGAAATTTTCTTTTTTGGGTATACTATCCCTTTAAGCTTATGTATGCAAAACAGTAAACATGAAAAATTTATTTGGAGGTTGTATGAAAATCACTGCTCAAAAGTCTGAGGGGGCATGTTTAAATGGGCATGACATTTCTGGATGTAACTAGTTATTTTTGTGTTCTTTGTTTTCTAGTGTGGAAGGTAGATTTGAGGATGAGGAGTTGCAGCAGATCCTAGATGACATTCAGACTAAACGCAGCTTCCAGTACTAAGACGTCATCTTTAATGTCCTGTAGTTCTCTGTCATTGTTCTGTTGTGTAATTGTGCTTTATTTTAAAATGCCACTGCTTTATAAACAAAAAGTGTTTTCATGATTATGGTGTATTGTTTTATAAAATAGATGCTGTTGCAAAAAAGGTTAAAACCTTTCTATAATAAAAATGAAAAGAAAGTACAAAGAGGGATGTCTGAAGTCCGTTGCTTATATGTATGGTTATTTCCTGGTTTTCGGTAAGCCAGTATTAGTAATGCTTTAAATATAACATTTTTAAAAACAAAACTAAATTTTAAAGCTGATGTCAGCAGCCCCCTGGTGAGCAAAAAGAGAGAAAACAGTGGCGAGGAACCAAAACTCCAGTGGAGGATAAAACCTTGGGAGAACCCAGACCCAACTAGGGGCACCAGTTATGCCAGTACTGCAGCATTTCTACAAGCTCGACAGTGCTTGCACAACTAGTTAACTAAAATAAAATAAACAACAAATGGGAAACTTGGTAGATAATAATTTTAAGATTATCCTCATATTCTAATAGCTAAATGCAGTTTTGCAGTGAGAAATTGTCAGGTCGCTGCCTCCCATCTGGTCTGGGTACGCACTGCATCCCGCTCACTATGGTAACCTCAGAAACATTGAGAATAGACAAACTGAGAGCAGAATACCATTCGATGCAACAAGTACATTCCTGGTTCCGGTTTATCTAATTAATGAAGCCTAACAATGCCTTATGCTATTTGTAGTAATAGAACTGTAGGACTAAGTGTATGCTAGATTAAAGAGATGCGTTTTTAATCTTGATTTAAATTGACAGAGTGCCTGCCTCCCGTACAGCACTGGGAAGACTGTTCCAACGTTTTGGTGCTAGATATGAAAAGGATCTACCACCAGCACTTGATTTTGAAATTCTAGGTATTATCAGCTGGCCAGAGTCTTGAGAGCGTAGTGAACATGCAGGGCTGTAATGGAATAGAAGCTCACTCAGGTACTGAGGAGCTAAGCCATATAGGCCCTTATAGGTAAGCAGTAAGATTTTAGTTAACACGATGCTTAATGGGTAACTAGTGCAGTGATGACAGAACTGGGTTAATATGCTCATATTTTCTTGTTCGTGTAAAAACTCTAGCAGCTGCATTTTGGACTAGCTCAAGCTTTTGTAATAAGCCTACAAGGCAACCACCTAATAATGCATTACAATAATCTAATCTGGAAGTCATGAATGCACGTATTAACTTTTCTGCATCTGATAGTGATAGCATATGATGTAATTTAGATATATTCTTGAGATGGTAGATGTATTCAAATGAATTATTTATGCAAAGATATACTGATTTTTTTCTTTAAGCATGAAAAACAGCTAAACGATTAACTGCACAAAGCCTACAATATGGACATGTTCTTTTTTTAAGAATATTAGTATGTCTACATTTTCTGGCAGCAATAGTGACCTCTGGGCAGTAACTACGTCTCCTGCAGTTGAAAAGACACGCACTTGGAACAGAGGTATGCTTTGACAAGTGGAGACAGCAAAGACATTTGGAGCTGTTTTCTTTAGAAATGAAAGGTCAATTTGAAATAGGTCTATAATTAACTAATTCCCTAGGATCAAGTTGAGGTTTTTTGATAAGGGGCTTAATAACAGCCACCTTATCTTTAGTCATTAGGGCATTAGGCAAATGTATGAGTTAATAATACTAAGCAAAGGATCTATAATTTCATATATTCTCTTTCAATCCAGATGAATCGCTTGTTTTTCATACAAGAAGTGCCAATAATACAAAGTTTCAGATACAACGTTAAGATCAAGCATACAGAGAAAATTGGAGAAAGAATAGAGATAGTCCATTTTTTTAAAATTGTAAGATACAGTTAAGTGCTTAAGGAAGAGGTCAGTCTTTTGACAGCTGTAAGATGTCAAAAAACAATGGTCAAATTTAAATTTACTTAAGAGAAACACTGAGAGAGAGCAGTGCTTAGACATTTTAGAATTGTGAGGGGTGAACAACTAAATTAATGTTAGGCATGGCTTTTTAACTGACTTGATTTTGCTTATAAAGTAAGTTCTATTTCATTTCAGTCAACATGCCACAGTATGGGTCAGCCTCACTACTGATGAGCTGTCCGGAGACGGTATATCAAATTACCACGCCCCGCTTGCAATCACACCTATAAATACAGGTGCGAAGCCGCCGGCTCTTTTTCTTTTTTGCCTCCTATCTATTGATGAGCTCGGTGAGATTTGTTGCGTGTTCTTTTGATGGACCGGAGACTTAAACGGCTGTGTTGACGTGCGTTTTTTTACCTTGTCTGCAAAACAAACACGCTGAAATTAAAAAGGAGCCTCTTCGCCCGTAAGGATGAATGCTACCGCTATTGTGTGTGTTTCATGTTCGAAACGTAAGGTGGGTACATTGGAAGATTATAATTATATATACTTATTTATATATATATATATATTTTTTTCTCATTTATTTAAATATTTGTACTGTCATAGATATTCCGTAAATAACTGCTAAAGAGGGGCCTCTTTACCTGTAAAGGTAAAAGCTACCGAGTAGAGGAGATCTGTTTTGCAGCATGAGACTCAGTAATTCAGACAAAGAAGCCTCTTCGTCACTGGAGACGAAAGCTATCTAACTGTTTCAGGTTTGCTTGTTTATGATGCAAGGGGAAAACACTGATTTACCCCCTGAGATGCCCGCAGGCAAGGAGCCACGTTGGGATCCTCAGGAGGAAGGGGTAAAATGGAAACAAGCTTCTAAATGTAAGCATGTAGAGAGTGACATTGGACAGCTGCAGAAGCAAATGCAAGGTATGCAGGAGACCTTAAAATCCTTGTTAGAGGCTCAGCAACGCGCGGCAGAACCTCAAGGCTTCGGATTGCCATCGTCAAAAAGGCCACACCGCCATCCTGATGAGCTTTCAGTGGCAGCATCTGGTGTGTTTGGAAATGACGATAGCGATGTGCCTTCAGAAACAGAGGACATCTATGAGTCAGGAATTGGGGATAGTGCTTTGGAGGCCTCGGAGGCTGTTGCAATGGACCCTTCAGACAAAGCAGTGATTGCTAGAGCAGCTGAGCATGCAAAACTGCCCTCCCAGTCTGCTTCAACATCCCAGCTAACAAAAGTTTGTTATAAGAACGTTCCCTAAAGGTTTTTCATGTTTTTGAAAACGTTTTTAAAACAGTCAGTGTTTCCAGATTTTTTTTTTTTTTTTAGATGTTCTAAGAACGTTCCCAGCTAACAAAAATCACCATCATGGTGATCAGTGTTCTCTTGAGTTGGGCTCCTCACTCTTAACCTTCATAGATTACATTTCTTGTATGCAGTGACTGTGTGCTTTTAAAATACATTTGTTACAACAATACAAATGAGAATCTTATCTTATGGGGTTGTTAAGTGGTCTTTTAAATCATCATCATCATCATGTTGTAGTTGGATTCTCTGATCTCATTCAGTTTGAGTGTTGTTGTGTTAAACCTGACACAACATTTCAAGATCGAAATTAGGTTGTTTCATTGCAATTTGTCTAGAAAGATTTCAGAATGCAAATAAAGCTTAATCTACAGCAGAACACAGATACACACAGACATGAAGAATGAGTGTATGAATCTCAACAATGGTGACAATTAACAGATTAATTCAGATAAACAGATCATCTGCAATGCATGCTGGGATTTATGAATGGGTTTTGTACTACGATGTTACCCAGCATGCATTGCAGTATTAAGTTGTCCTTTGTTGATTCTCACCAATACTGAGGTTCATACACAGATTCTTGATGTCTGTGTTTTTCTCTATACTGTTGTAGATTATGTTTTATTTGCACAAATTTTTCTTACAATTTTCTAGACATAAAAATGCCACTGTCTGATCTTTAAAAGTTATTTCAGGATTAACAACACAGACATCAGCAACTCAACATGATGGTGATTTTAATGACCACCAAACAACCCCATAAGATAAGATTCTCAATTGCATTGTTTTCACAAATGTATTTTAAAAGCACGACATGTCAAGTCAAAACATGCCAACAAAATGTAACTTAAAAAGGTCAAGAGTGAAGAGCCCAACTCAAGGAAACACTGATCACCATGATGGTGACTTTTGTTAGCTGGGAACGTTCTTAGAACGTCTAAAAAACTGGTCACACTGACTGTTTTTAAAACCTTTTCAAAAACATGAAAAACCTTTAAGGAACATTCTTATAACAAACTTTTGTTAGCTGGGATCAGCCTCTGTGTTTGATAGAGGCCCTCAGCGTCGCAAATCAGAAGGGTTGCCGATGCTTCCTGATTTTATAATGGAGTTGCAGTCTTCCTGGAAGGCCCCTAGTTCTACGGCACTACCTAGGACACAACTGGGCAACGGTGCAGGGGCTGGCTACAGCCCCTCAGATCGGACCCACATTCGCTATGTTGACTGGTGCTGTGGCCATGAATGGAAGGGATGCTGTACACCCTAACAAGCAGGGTAGATTAATTGACAGTCAGCTGAGGAAAGCCTATCATGCCTCTGCCATGTCGGCAAGGCTGGCATGCACAAACTCTCTCCTCTTAGTTTATCTAGAAAATCTGCTGCAAGATTTGTCCTCCACCTTGACAGAGGAGAAAAGCATCCCGTAAACATTAAGAGTGGTGGATATGCTGGTCCGGGAAGCAAGTACACATGCCCAAGCCCTAGGGCAATCCATGGCCAATATGGTTTAAGCACGCCGCCGGGTATGGCTGTCTCAAACTAATTTGATGGATCAAGATAGTATGGCAGTCATTGCAACGCTGTTAGTGCCAGGGGAGGTTTTTGGACCTCCCCTGGCACTAACCTCCAGCAGAGGCAGCCTTAGAGCAGTCTCGTAAAACAAGAGAACTAACCCAATCAGTGGTTAGAGCACCAGCTACTTGGGGGTCACGCACATCAGCTAGTGGCAGCAGTTGGGCTCGACCAGAATCATAAGGCCAGGCCTTCATTGGTCACTGCCGATTTGTGGCACAAGGGGCACCCACAAGACCAAACCAAGGAGTTTGTCAGTCCTTTCGTAGGACGCGTCTTCCAGCACGCGTGGAGCAGGCGGAAGAAACCGGCAATGGCGGTAATCAACCTCTGGCCCCACATTTTTCCAGTCAACACCTATTCCACTGGCGCCAGCCCATTCAATGTCCATAGGTGCTGAGCACCTTAGAGTTCAGGTACAGGATCCAATTCAAATCCAAGCCACCACAGTTTCAAAAGATTGTTACCACTGTTTTAAGTGGAAAAATGCAGAGCAGGTCTCTAAAAGATAAAGTCTTAGCTCTCCTAGGAAAAGGAGCAATAACACGCCTGCCCTCAGGTTTGATAGGGCAGGGGTTTTATTCAACCTATTTCCTGATTCCAAAGAAAGTCGGAGGTGTTTGGCCCATCCTGAATCTCAAAAAGTTCAATCAACATTTGAAGCGACTGCCTTTCCATATGCTTTCTCTCTCAACCCTTCTAACTTTCATCAAAAAAGGGGATTGGTTCACAACAGAGGATCTCCAAGATGCCTATTTCCACATCCCGATTCATAAGGATCACAAAAAGTATCACAGGTTTTACTTTCAAGGCAACGCTTACGAGTACAATGTTCTCCCTTTCGGTCTGTCATTGGCTCCCTGCACCTTAATCAAATGTATAAATGTGGCACTCATTCCTCTTCATCGCCAGGGAATATGTATTGCCAATTACCTTGACGACTGGGTGATTTGTTCTTCTACAAAGCAGCAGGCCAGGAGCAACACAGAGGTAGTCCTAACCCACTTGCAGAATTTAGGGCTGACTTTGAACACCAAAAAGAGTTGTCTCACTCCCACAAAAATAGCGATGTACCTAGGCTTGACTTTGAATTCGACTACAATGAGAGCGGCTCTGACTCTGCAGAAGCAGGGGGTATTGAAGGAGTGCCTGTCCGAGTTCCTCAAAAAGAAGCAAGTTACCGTGAGGTTGGGTCGAAGGCTGCTTGGCTTAATGGCAGCAGCCAGTCAGGGGTTGCTTCACATGCGCCCATTACAGAGATGGTTAGCAAAGTACAAAGTGATCTCGAGCTCGGCTAATTCCCTCATGGGATCTGGGCATTGTCTTGAAGGCTCTGACAAAACCTCCTTTTGAACCATTACATGAAATGGGGATGGAATTTCTTACATTGAAGACTGCATTTCTTTTGTCATTTGCATTTTTCTTCAGTAAAGAGAGTGAGCGAGATTCATGCCTTCTCTGTGCACCCCGCATGTTTAAGATTCGGTGAAGAAGGCTCACCCATGTCACTTCTTCCAAAGCCCTCATTTCTGCCAAAAGTTGCCGCATTCCTTTGTTTCCAGGCCCTTGGTGCTAGCACCATTCCATCCACCTCCTCACAATTCGGCAGAATCAGCCAGACTGGATCTAATCTGTCCAGTCAGGGCACTGAGGAGATACATATCCTGCACACAACTGATAAGGCATACAGATCAACTATTTGTCTGTTATGGACACTGTGTACAAGGCCAAAAAGTGTCCAAGCAGAGGCTGGCAAAGTGGGTGGTCAGGCTGATTGAGCTAGCCTATCACAGCACAGGGATACCTCCACCACAGGGAGTGGTGGCCCACTCTACAAGAGGAGTGGCTGCCTCCTGGGCATTGTTTAGAGGAGCTTCTCTGCAGGATGTGTGCGCAGCAGCTGGTTAGTCATCATCTTTGACATTTGCAAAATTCTACCGTATGGATGTGGCTACGACAGTCTCATCGACTGTCCTGCAAACAGCAGATCCAACATGATATGCCTTACGGAGATGATATCAAGGTGGTACATACACTTTAATTTAACTGTGTAAATAACAGGAAAACTAATAAATGTTTTGTTAAGCATGAGTATGTTTCCTTGAGTTGACCCATACTGTGGCGTGTTGACTGAAATGAAATAGACGAGGGGTTACGTAAGTAACCTAGTTGTGTAAAATGAAGTCAACACGCCGCACAACGTGGTCACTCGGGGAACAATTGTCACTAGTAGGCAAAAAGAGAAAGATCCGGTGCCTTCGCACCTGTATTTATAGACGTGATTGCAAGCGGGGAGTGATAATTTAATATACAGTGGGGCTCGAAAGTTTGGGCACCCCAGGTAAAATTTGTATTAATGTGCATAAAGAAGCCAAGAAAAGAAGGAAAAATCTCCAGAAGGCATCAAATGACAGATTAGACATTCTTATAATGTCAAAACAAGTTAGATTTTATTTCCATCATTTACACTTTCAAAATAACAGAAAACAAAAAATGTGGTCTGCAAAAGTTTGCGCACCCTGCAGAGTTTATAGCATGCACCGCCCACCTTCGGAAAGCTGAGACCTGACAGTGTCCTGGATTGTTCTCAATCATCATCTGGAAAGACCAGGTGATGTCAATCTCAAATGTTTCAAATGCCCAGACTCATCTGACCTTGCCCCAACAATCAGCACCATGGGTTCTTCTAAGCAGTTGTCTAAAAAAAACCTGAAACTGAAAATAGTTGACGCTCGCAAAGCAGGAGAAGGCTATAAGAAGATAGCAAAGCGTTTTCAGATGCCAATATCCTCTGTTTGGAATGTAATTATGAAATGGCAGTCATCAGGAACAGTGGAAGTTAAAGCAAGATCTGGAAGACCAAGAAAAATATCAGACAGAACAGCTCGCAGGATTGTGAGAAAAGCAAGTCAAAACCCACGTTTGACTGCACGATCCCTCCAGAAAGATCTGGCAGACACTGGAGTTGTGGTACACCATTCCACTATAAAGAGATACTTGTACAAATATGGTCTTCATGGAAGAGTCATCAGAAGAAAACCTCTTCTACGTCCTCACCACAAAAATCAGCGTTTAAAGTTTGCAAATGAACATATAGACAAGCCTGATGCATTTTGGAAAGAAGTTCTGTGGACCGATGAGGTTAAAATAGAACTTTTGGCCAGAATGAGCAAAGGTACGTTTGGAGAAGAAAGGGCACAGAATTTAATGAAAAGAACCTTTGTCCAACTGTTAAGCATGGGGGTGGATCAATCATGCTTTGGGGTTGTATTGCAGCCAGTGGCACAGGGAACATTTCACGAGTAGAAAGAAAAATGGATTCAATACAATTTCAGCAAATTTTGGACGCTAACATGATGCCATCTGTGAAAAAGCTGAAGTTAAAGAGAGGATGGCTTCTACAAATGGATAATGATCCTAAACACACCTCAAAATCCACGGTGGATTACATCAAGAGGCGTAAACTGATGGTTTTGCCTAGACCTTCACAATCTCCTGACCTCAACATAATTGAAAATCTATGGATAGACCTTAAAAGAGCAGTGCGTGACAGACATCCCAGAAATCTCAAAGAACTGGAAGACTTTTGTAAGGAAGAATGCCCACTGAGCAAAAGCTCCTTCTTATAGACGTCTTATAGACGTCCCCTGAGGAGCCAGAATGAAAGTTTGTCTGACGTCTTTTTCTGACGTCTTCTGGACGTCCAATGTTGACGTTCATAGACCATCTATAGAAGGTACGTATATTCAACGTCTTATAACATCAACGCAGACTCATTTTAGACATTTTAACAAAAATAGGTGTTACACTATGCATTATATTAAAACATATTTATGTCATTGAATCAATATCAGTCTTGCACTCGCTATTAATGTTGAAATTTCAACAAACCACCGTTTTTGTGATCAGTGTTTGCTTTAGTTGGATCTTGATTCTTAAAATTCATCAAGTTAACTTACTTTCTTTCAATGTTTGTAATTGTGTTTCAATAAGAACACTTGTGCATTGATAAAGAAATAAAGGTTTTGAAAAAGATTTGGAGTAGTTTGCTTTATGACAAGTGTTAAGCAGTAGTAAGTTTAAGAAACTTCACTAAATTATACTGAGATTTGATCCATTCATGATTGATGTTGACATAAATGTTTACAAGTAAATAAGTACAGAGAAAAAATATCAGAAAATGTTTACTGACAAACTTAGACATCAATGTTCATCATACAAACCTCAACAATGGTGACAATCATCAAACTAAATCAGATAACAGATCAACTGCAATGCATGCTGGGAGTCATCAATGAGTTTTTGTACTATGATGTTACCCAGCATGCATTGCAGCATGAAGTTTTCTTTTGTTGATTGTCACCATTGTTGAGTTTCATACACTGATTCTTCATGTCTAATTGATTCAGCCGTGTCACAGGTTTTTAAATCACGTGCTCTGTTTGTCGTCTAAAAAACGTCTTTAATCTCTTTAAACTGCATCATAACACAGTGTTCATATATTAATAACTACACACTTAAGAGTTGTTTGAGTGACTTCATAGTGATGAAATCACCAACACTTTCTGATCTCACTGGACCATTTTTTTTTTTTTTGCCAAAACAAATGTGTACAAACACAAATTGGCAGCCAATAAAAACATGACATTAAACCAAGAGTCAAGAGCCCAACTAAAGCAAACACTGATCACAAAAACGGTGGTTTGTTGAAATTTAAACATTGATAGCGAGTGCAAAAGTGATATTGATTCAATGACATAAATATGTTTTAATATAATGCATAGTGTAACAATTATTTTTGTTAAAATGTCTAAAATGAGTATGCGTTGATGTTATAAGATGTTGAAAATACGTCCACAACGACCACATTTCAACTAAATTTGTACCTTCTATAGATGTCATATGGATGTCAACATTGGACGTCCAGAAGACGTCAGAAAAAGACGTCAGAAAAACTTTCATTCTGGCTCCTCAGGGGACGTCTATAAGACGTCTATAAGAAGGAGCTTTTGCTCAGTGGGTGGGTGAAGATACCTCAATCAAGAATTGAAAGACTCTTGGCTGGCTACAAAAAGCTTTTACAAGCTGTGATACTTTCCAAAGGGGGCAGTACAAGGTATTAACTCTGCAGGGTGCCCAAACTTTTGCAGACGCCATTTTTTTGTTTTCTGTTATTTTGAAAGTGTAAATGATGGAAATACAATCTAACCTGTTTTGACATATTATAAGAATGTCTAATCTGTAATTTGATGCCTTCTGGAGATTTTTCCTTCTTTTTTTGGCTTCTTTATGCACATTAATACAAATTTTTACCTGGGGTGCCCAAACTTTCGAGCCCCACTGTACCGTCTCCTGACAGCTCATCCGTAGTGAGGCTGACCCATACTGTGGCGTGTTGACTTCATTCACAGAACTAGGTTACCTACGTAACCCCTCGTACTACACTGTTGATGCTGTTAAAACTACCTCAGAAAATTGAAGATTTCCCTATGTTCAGAGTTCTTTAAACAGTTATGAGTGATTTTTTTCAGTAATATTTTATTTTTGTATTATATTACTAATAAATCAGTTATTAAATTAAGCCACGTAAATATTTTTTAGTCTACAGTGGATTCATTGTCATGTTCAAGAATGCAGTTTGAGATGCTTTGGGCTTTGTGACGGTGCATTATCCTGCTAGAATTAGCCATCAGAAGATGGGTACACTGTGGTCATAAGGAATGGACATGGTCAGCAACAATACATTTACATTTACATTTAGTCATTTAGCAGACGCTTTTATCCAAAGCGACTTACAGAGAGATTAGCAAACAATAAAGCGATATGTAATATAGGGGCAATAATACAATAAGTGCTAACACCAAGTTACTAGTTTCTACAAAAGCAATGAACACTCCCTATTGATAGAAAGAGAGAGAGGGTTAGTATTAGTAGTATTATTTTATTTACTTGTTGAGTGTATATATAGAATCTGTATGTATCTGTATTTTTGATTTTTTAAAATATATTTCTATTGATTTTTAAAAAATATATTTCTATTCTGTCATCATCTGTTTGCACCTAGGGTCTGAGAGTAACGCAATTTCAATCCTCTATATGTATGTACTGTACATGTGGCAGAATTGACAATAAAGCAATAAAATATTGTCAATTCTGCCACATGTACAGTACATACATATAGAGGATTGAAATTGAGTTGTGTTTTAAGATGTTGTTTGAATGTTGTGAGAGATGTGGTTGACCGGACAGAGTTTGGAAGGCTGTTCCACGAGCAGGTTGGTAAGAGAATGAGCGGGAAAGTGATCTACTGCCTTTTTGAGAGGGCACTACAAGACGCTGCTCATTTGCTGAATGCAAGGATCTTGATGGAGTGTAGGAGTGTTTGAAAGTATGCTGGTGCAGAGCCAGTGATAGTTCTGTAGGCAAGCGTTAGTGACATGAATTTGATACAGGTAACCAGTGGAGAGAGATAAAGAGGGGTGTCAACTGCAATGCATTCTGGGAGTCATGAATGAGTTTTCAATTCACTTTTATTTATATAGCACTTTTTACAATGTTGCATTATTTCAAAGCAGCTTTATAGGAAGGAAGTCAAAACAAACCAAAAATTTTGTTTTAGTAATTAAAATAGCAAGCAGTTCATTTTTTCTTTTGGTTATTGGTAAAGATTGCATGTGCTGCACTGGGATAATCAGTCAGGTCTACAGGTTGTCGCAATAGAATGGCATGTGAATCCACAAATCCAAGAACTTAAAAAAACAGATAAATTATAAAACTGGATTATGGCATGAATTACACAGACAGAGACATTAAGAATCAGCATCTCAATAGTGGTGACAATCAAAAGCTTCATCCAGAATGGAAGTCATGGAAAGGTTTGCGCTATGATGTTACCCAGCATGCATTGCACCATGCATGATTGGTTCATTTGATTTTTACCACTGTTGAGATTTATATGTTGATTATTGATGATTTGTGTGAAAAGCAACAGCTGTTGAATGTGATGATGAAATGAAGCTTTGTGAAGCATTGTGATTTGATTCATAAAATGTTTTGTTTCTTGAAAGTTTTTAAAATGATACACACTTGTGCTGTCTTACTGCTTTTGTGGCCATTAATGTTTTTTACATTTCATGTAATGTGTCATTACACATCACTAGAAGTTAACTTTTTTGAGAAATAACACTTAGATCTATAATGTATGAATGATTGACTATATGACTGATTTTAAAAAAAAAAAAAAAAACATTTTTATTAATGTGCTTTGACTAGCATGTGCAGTTATTAACAGAAACTTTTGTTTTAGTCCTGTAAGTTCATGTAAACACATACATGACAAAATAAAAGAAAATTGTTGTATAACTGTGATGTGATTGTGAACTGGGGACTTGACATTTTATTTTTTGGGTAATAGAAAAATCGAAATATTTCTATTAAGGAACAGGACAGGACGTGTTCAACAGTGCGAGGCTAGTCTATTTCTTTATTATTTACTATACTGCCTTTTGAACTATTCTTTCACATGTGACAGTTGTAGTCCCAAATCACTACTGAAGTGAAAAAGACAATCAAAACCTGCATGAGGCCAGGGTTTATGAATGTGTCTAAAAACTAGTGTTAGCAGAATACATTTTCACTTGGCTTTCATTCTATAACATACAGTATCTCACAAAAGTGAGTACACCCCTCACATTTCAGCAACACATCAGCCTACGGTCTAGCATGGTGGTGGTAGCATCATGGTCTGGGGCTGAATGAGTGCTGCTGGTACTGGGGAGCTGCGCTTCATTGAGGGAAACAGAGATTACAAAACATACACTGGGAAATTAGCTTAAAGATGAATACTGGCAGCTGATGGAGGATGTGGCACCTGTGTTGGCAGCATTAAAGTGTGCTAAGACTGTAATGTGTACTAAATCTGAGGTGTCCATCTCAAATATATGTCCTATCACTTTTGGCCTCTTACAATCCCATCTTTTGAGAAAGGACGAGGATAGCGCTAGAATTTTGGAGTTCAAAGCAAAAGTGCATGACTCATTGGCGCAAGGAATGCAGTTAAAAGCCATTTTAAAGAGCCGTATAAAAATCATTACATAACATATACACATCCTAATTGCCCTGCAAGCAAGCCCGAAGTACTTTTGATTTTGTTGTGGTATTAATGTGGAGGTGTTGATTGGCACTACAGTGTGAGATTAAAGCGTTAGGTATTAAAGTGTTATGGTTGTCATATTATTAGAAACAAACTAAATATATTTAAAAATTGTGTTAAATTGTCGAATTAATTAGACATGAAGAATCAGTGTGTGACAATCAACAAAAGAAAGCTTCATGCTGCAATGCATGCTGGGTAACATCACCTGGGGGCCAAATGAGGCATGCCCATGCAACATTTTGCCAGTGAGCAAATTCTCAGAGGCCCTGTGCTGACAGCCTGCTGGAGGCTTGTAAAGTGCTAAGAGGAAAGTATACAAATTTCCAAACATGCATTAAAGCTACTCACATGTGATCGATACATGATGTAAATGTATTGTATGTTGTCATGAGTTATCGTCTCCTATCAGACAACGGGTTTAATATTGTCATTCGCTGTGAATCCCCCAGCGTATTCTTCACACTCAGGCAGAAAGCAGGAAAAACTGGAGCTTGGAGATCACAAAAAAAGGTGTAAAGATGCTCAATACTAACTGCGTCATAGAAAGACAGGAATCCACTATCTATGTCCAGATAAATACCCACTCGAGTGGGAAGGCCGCTGTCCGAGAAGGTGAACTGAAGCCAGTCATGGTGGGCACAGAACTGCCTGCGGTCCCTGCAATAGTGTAAAGCCCAGGACAGATCATTCCTGCCCAGACCCGAACAGAGGCCCGAGCGCTGCTGACAACCGTATGCCACTCCAACTGCCCATGAATGCACAGAAGTAATATCAACCTCCCAGTAGTGGATGCCACAGGTGAACGACACTTCACCCATCACACAATAAAATTCTTCAGAGGACACGGATGCAGAACAAAGTCTATCATCATCCGTCAGCCACACAGCAGTGCGCTCAGGGTTGAACTTGAGTCTGTGATGAGCCGATGAGTTCAACACAATATCATCTCCTGCGTTTAAAACAATGACACACTTTACTTGAAACTGCTTGGAGTCTTCTTAACATGTTAAAAGGATAGTTCACTTAAAAATCAACATTTTGTCGTTTTTAACTCACCCACATGATAAATATATAGTGTAATACAGTGTAAGTCGCTTTGGATATAAGCATCTGCCAAATGCATACATGAAAATGTAATGTCATCAAAAATGTCTTTATTTGTGTTCCGAAGACACTGGGAGGTGTTAAAACGTGTAGAATGTCACATGTGACATAAAATAATTAGATTTTTAAGTAAACTATCCCTTTAACTTAACTTTGACAAGAAAAACACCTAAATATTAAATACCAGCAAATGTCTTGCAGATGGCCTGGAGCAACGGGGAGATTTTTGACACAGCTGTGGGTTTTGCATGATTCCACTCAGTTGCCTCTGAGATCTGATTTTCACATGTTTGTTTATCAAACAAATCAGTCCTGACAAAACAAACAACACCAGAGCTAAATAAAATGATAGAATAAATACTACAACATATAATAAAACAATAAATGAAACATAAATGCACATTTACTAGCTTACCAGTCTGTATTTTTTAAAGTCTGTAAAAGGAAAAAAAGTCATGTTCATGTTAGATGTATGTTCACTTTGCCAAGCCAATAAAAAATGTTGGGATTAACATATTCCTAATTTACTGGTCAACTTAAAAATGTACAAATATTAAAGAATTGTTGCTTTGACATTTGAAATGAACTAGACTGGCCATTTTGGGGGATTACATTAATCTAAATGTGGCATTCAGTTTGTGGTTTGTGATATGTGTTGTGTTCGGATGAAAATATTCAAACTAGTCCAAGACTCCATAGACTGAAAAATCAACTAAAAAAAAGAACTGGTATTGAGTTATTCCATTTCCTAAAAAAAACAGCTCACCTGCAGCAGCATCAAAGGGTCGTGAAAGTTTTGGGCATGAAGCAGGGCTTCCTGTGCTTGAAGTAATCTACTTCTTAATCGATTCATCCTCTCGGCTTTCTGCCTCGCGCTCTGACCCTCCTGCAGCAAGTCCACAGAGTAACGTTTCTTCAAGGCTTTCTCTTCAAAACCTAAGAACAGACTCATTCTGGCCAAGACCTTTGTGCACTCTCGCTGCATATTCTCACTATCCTCCTGTATGTAAATAAGCAATCAAAAAATAGTCAAGAATAAAACAACTCCCAATTTATATTCTGTCACTTGCCTTAGAGGCGGACGACTTTTCTTCTAGTTCGCAGAGTCCATCTTGAACTTTCGATAAGTTCGCTTTAACGTTGTCAAGTTTAACTTTACACTCCTCCTGTGTACAGAAGAATGTTCCAGCATTGCCAAACAAAGAAATGATAGAAAAAAGAGCTACACATAGGCTACAGACAATTTCTGTCTTGTCATTACATGAAAGTATCCACCTTATATTTTATTGGGAATATAAATATGGCATTGCATATATTGTTTTGTTTTTGTCCTTTACTGTCTGACAATAATCGTCTTATTTTATTGTAGCTTAAGTGAAGCTTTTAGGTTTATAGTACATAAATAGGCCTACAAATACAACAAAAGTAGTAAATGTTAAAAATAACAATAACCAAAGGCCAATAAATATTGGGTGTTGTTAGTTCATGTTGTAATGTAGTTTACTAATATTGATGAACGTAACCTAATGTAACGCGGTTTTACCACGTAGTAGGCCTACACAAAAGCCATACTATAATAAAAACATGGTTCATTTTCGTAAGGGATGAATAACGAAATGTAGCGCATATGATATGTTGTAAAAAAATAGAAGTAACCTTAAAAGTGTCGAGAGAATCAGAGAGTTTGACGACATTGTGTCCCTGCAGATGTGCGGCCTCTGTTGGTAACATGCAATACACACACAGAGCTGTGCTATCAGTCATGCAGAATAACTCCAGCTCTTTCCCGTGTACTTTACACAATCTGCTGCAGTTGGCAACGGGATTCAGCAACACGTGCTGTCGCAGTGTGTTATTCTCCAGATGTGGCATCACGTGCACGGTGCAGTAATACTCGTCACAGTTTACACAAACTTTCTCCGCCGTCAGTTTCTGTTTACCCTTACATACGCTGCACGCGATACCCGTGTCTTTCTTTCTCTGGTATTTCTCAATGATGTTATGGAGCACCGTGTTTTTCTTTAGCTCCACTCTGGAGTCGCACGAAGACAAACACAGAGGACATGTGTAATAACGAGTCAGCGTGTGCTCTTCGTCATCATCATCTTCGGTCTCCCTCAAAGATCTTTTCAGGTCGTTGACACACTGCTCACAGTAATTGTGACCGCAAGGTAAAGTTACTGGTTCTACAAAAATATCCTGACATACTGCACAGATCAGCTCTTCATCCAGAGAATCCATTTTGAGAATAAACAAGACACTAAAAGACGATACGCGTTTCGTAACACTTAAACTGTTCCTGATATAGACTTGGTCGGTCATAGCTGGGGGCGGGGCTTGGGGCGTAGTCGGCGTGGGGGTAAACAATCCTTTCCCCCTGACTGCACACTGAAAAAAAATTACTTTAACTTTGGAAAAACTTTATCAGATGATTGAATAAGCATTGGGTGGCTTTCTAAAAAAAAATGCTCGGGAGTTTTTTACTGGTGTGTAAATATTGTGTGATCACATACTCATATACAGTGTCAAATTTAAACAGTGGCACTAAAACCCAATGTGAACTAATATTAAATATAAAAAATGGAGAATCAGTGTATGAAACTCAACAATGGTGACATTCAATCAAAGAAAACTTCAATGCATGTTGGGTAACATCATAGTACAAAACTCCCAGCATGCATTGTGGTTGATCTGTTTATCTGAATGAGTTTGATGATGATTTTTACCATTGTTGAGGTCTAAGTGTGTCAGTTTTTATTTTATCACAGTATCTTTGCATTTGCAATCTAAAACATTCAAATCAGTCATGAAAGAGCAACTTCAACATTATTTAGTGTCACTTCCCATCTTTATTACAGACACAAAAATGGTACATGTAAAGTCAACACATAATTTTTTACAGTGTAGTACATCTTAACATGTTAAATACATACATTTTATGCACAATTTTGACTGTAGCACGCAACATTCCCACACAAACTTCATTATTAGGAAAGAGCTTAATGTGGCTCAAGGGAGCGATGAACTAAGAACACAGAATTTTCTGCTTTTATGTTGATGTTTGATATCAGTGGTAAACGTACTTAATAATTTGGCTATAGGCCTACATGCCGTTGTTTCGGTACATTAAGCCACAAAGCTGTTTCCTTATATGGACGTCTATGGGGAGGACAAATGTATGTATACAGGTTATTTTACACAAATAACAGTTTAGTATTGCAATAACAAGACATGTAAGCATTAATAATTTTTATTGGCCACTTTATTGGCCAATCATTTATGATTTAGCATTATTATGATATAACTACAAAATAAACCTTATGAAAATGTGTAAACTATCCCAAACTCGGGGTACAATTTACCAAATCACCAAAGCAATGAATGAAAAAGGGGTTTTCGCAATAACATTTTAGAAAGTAGGTTGTGGTGCAGGGTGACAGGACTATACAAGTCTATTTTTTTACACTGTATATAAAACTTCAGATCAGGGTTTTTTAATTTATAGAGATTCAGAACACCACATAGCATTTTTTTTGACACTGCACCAAGCAAAAACCAATTGTTATTATTACAAAGAGCTAAGATTAAGCACCTAACAAGGTCTACATGCGTTAATTCTAAGTTTTCCCCCACGGCATAAACGGATGTGGCGTTTTTGGGGGCGTTTGCAGTTATGCCAAACAAGTCATTAAACAGACTGTCAAAAAAAAGCTCTGATCATTAAACTACACTCCTCTCTTTGTCAGGTTACATTGGCTCCCTATAGTCGCTCACATCAAATTCAAAGCTCTGCTTCTGGCCTTCAAAACCACCACTGGTTCAGCTCCCCCTACCTTCACTCGCTTATACAGACTTCTGTCCCCTCCAGATCCCTGTGCTCTGCCAACCAGCAATGTCTTGTGGTGCCATCCCAGAAAAGGAAAAATCACTCTCACGTATCTTCACTGGATCTGTTCCGCGTCTGTGGAATGATCTGTCTGTCGTAACAAGATCTGCAGATTCTGTAGCCATCTTTAAGAATCGGCTAAAAGCACATCTCTTCCACCAACACCTGACTCACTAATGTCTTTCTCTACTTTTTCTATCCCACTGAGCAAAAGCTAAAAGACGTCCACTGAGGAGCCAGAATGAAAGTTTTTCTGACGTCTTTTTCTGACGTCTTCTTGATGTCCAATGTTGTCGTCCATAGGACATCTATAGAAGGTAAGAATCTAGTTGAAATGTGGTCGTTGTGGATGTATTTTCAACGTCTTATAACATTAACGCAGACTCATTTTAGACATTATTTTAACAAAAATAATTGTTACACTATGCATTATATTAAAACATATTTATTTTAATGGCAATTCCCAGATTCCAAGCAACCATTGAATCAATGTTAAAAACTGTTGATTTGTCAATGTTAATTTCATGAAATCAATATCATTTTTGCACCCACTATCAATGTTGAAAAATGTTTGAAATTTCAACAAACCACCATTTTTGTGATCAGTGTTTGCTTTAGTTGGACTCTTGACTCTTTCTTTCAATGTTTGCAGTTGTGTTTAATAGGATAATTTGTGCTTTGATAAAGAAATAAAGGTTTTGAAAAGGATTAGTAGGAATCGTTTGCTTTATGACAAGTGTTACGCAGTAGTACGTTTAAAAAAACTTCTTTAAATTATTAAAAGATTTGATCCATTCATGACTGAGATCGAGATTAAAGTTCACAAATAAAAAGTACAGAGACAAAATATCAGACACTCTTTATTGACACACTCAGACATCAATGTTCATCATACAAACCTCAACAATGGTGACAATCATCAAACTAATTCAGATAAACAGATCAACTGCAATGCATGCTGGGAGTCATGAATGAGTTTTGTACTATGATGTTACCCAGCATGCATTGCAGCATGAAGTTTTCTTTTGTTGATTGTCACCATTGTTGAGTTTCATACACTGATTCTTCATGTCTAATTGATTCAGAAGTGTCACAGGTTTATAATCATGTGTGTTGTTTGTTGTCCATAAAACTGCTTTAATCTATTTAAACTGCATTATAACATAGTGTTCACATATTAATAACTACACACTTAAGAGTTGTTTGAGTAACTTCATAGTGATGAAATCACCATCACTTCCTGATCCCACTGGATCATTGTTTGAACACAAATGGGTGGCAAATAAAAACATGACATTAAAACAAGAGTCAAGGGCACAACTAAAGCAAACACTGATCACAAAAACGATGGTTTGTTCAACGTTAATTGTGAATGTAAAAGTGACATTGATTCAATGGTTGCTTGCTATCTGGGAAGTCTTTATGCAGCCCCACGAGGGAAAACGTATGTGGGGTATACAATGAACTTTAATTTAAATATAACCATTGGGTGTCACTGTATTGTCACATTATTTTCTGTACCAGTATTGCACGTCCACAGACCCTCCTAGCTAGACGTAAATATTGAACTTCATTTCTATGTCCAAAGGGGGTCATTGTACGACGTCCAGATACCGTACCAGATTTGCACATCGTGTAGGCATACAGATATGGTCCTGGACTGACCGACGCAATATAGTCATGATCTGCACTTCTGGCAGACGTCTTGTGTTTGTTGGGTATCATTTCTAACAAAAACAAAAACCTTAGCTTAATAGCGTCGTATACTGTGGTAGACTTGCTGAGACCAGTTTTATTGCACTTATTGTATTGTTGCTGTCCTTGTGTTGTTCGAATTATTTCTATTGTTTACTTCATTTGTAAGTCGCTTTGGATAAAATGACTAAATGTAAATGTACATTTGACTCGATTAGTGCTTAACTAGTACCCCAAACCTGACAAATCTGAGCAAAACCTTTTACGGACGTCCAATTTGTAACAACTATAAAACTGTACAAAATAGGCGAAAACTAGGTGCACGAAATCCCTCACGATGAACTCATCAGGGTTACAGCTGCTGTTTGTTCAGTAGGAGGTTATCAAGCTTTTGTGGATAGCTGTTCCAGTAGAGGTCAGGCACTGTAAAGCATTAAAGAGAAAGATCAGATATTAAAGGGATAGTTTACTCAAAAAATGAAAATTCTGTCATCATTTACTCACTCTCAGGTTGTTCCAAAACTGTATACTTTGGTCTGTTGAACACAAAGGAAGATATTTAGAAGAATGTCAGTAACCATCCCCCATTTAATGCCAAAACTATTGGTGTCAATGGGGATGAGATCTGTTTGGTTACTGACATTCTTCCAAATAGCTTTCTTTGTTTAACAGGGAGAAGAATGTATACACAGCAAAATCCCCAGAGTTAAATGAACTCTGCTCAGAGTCTATATGGGTCCAATCTACATAGAGTTAAAGTAACACTGAAGCAGAGTTAAAGTTAATGAGATAATGAAGGTGATTAATTATGTGATGATTGAATCATTAATGATAAACAGCTGCTGTTAACAAACACAATCACTGAAGAAAACATGAACAATAAGAACAAAAACCAGAACAGTGATCAGTGTTTCATTTAGTTGGGGCTCTTACTCTTGATTTAGTCTTTTGAGTGTTTCTGAAGCATATTGATAACAGCTGAACAGAAGCTGAATAATCTTCTTCTGAAGATGATGATTCTTGAACTATTTTGAGCTGAATTTAATTGTTTTGCATTCTTAATTTAATCCTGTGCGAAATATGGGGCAATATTTCTCTTTTGAATCTTTAAGACATCAAGAATCAGTTCATGAATCTCAACAATGGTGACAAAAGTAAAGTTCAGTAGTATCATTAACTCATGCTGCAATGCATGCTGGGAGTCATGGATAAGTTCCGTTCTATGCTGTTACCCAGCATGCATTGCAACACAAAGCTTGCTTCTGTTGATTGTCACCCCTGTTGAGAATCATACGCTTATTCTTGATGTCTGAATGATTTGTGTGTCCTGTTTTTTTATTTTATTAAATTGTTACAAATATTTTTGCTTCACAACATTGAATTTTACACACTAAAATGAGCAATATTAAGTATGTAGCTGACTGAATGTATTTTTAGAAGTTCAGTACAGTGCCATTTACTATCAGTAAGCAGTGTTAGGCTGTTATAAATGTGCTTTAGAAACACATTACAGCTGCACAAAAACACTTTAAAAAAAAATTCATGTGTAAGAGCCCCACTTAAGGAAATGCTGATCACTGTTATGGTTTTTGTTCTTATTGTTCATGTTTTCTACAGTGACTGTGTTTGTTAACATCAGGTGTTTATCATTAATGATTCAATCATCACATAATTAATCATCTTCATCATCTCATTAACTTTAACTCTGCTTGAGTGTTACTTTAACTCTCTGTAGATTGGGAAAATATAAACTCTGAGCAGAGTTAATTTAACTCTGGGGATTTTGCTGTGTACAGGTTTGGAACCATCTGAGGGTGAGTAAATGATGACAGAATTTTCATTTTTGTGTGAACTATCCCTTTAATATATATACACTCCTCGGCTAAGTCATGATCAACAGACAACATGTCAGAATGATGATTATATTATACTATATACATGGTTTACTTATTTAGCTTACAAACTACAAACAAAGAATAATACAAGCAGAGCCACTCGAGTCCAAGAGAAAACATAATAAAAGTAGTTCTACCAAATCCAAATGACATTGCATGCAGCAGAAGTTTAAGTGCAAACAATATTCATTAAGCATGGTTATAATTCAAACAGCAAATCAGTAACTCACATTAGTTTATCTAGTTTACAGTATGGATCTTTAAGTAAATCATTGAGCAGCTTCCATGCTGAATCTTTTATTGTGTTATATCTCAGATTCAGTTCTCTCAAATGTGAAGGGTTTGATCTCAGAGCTGAAGCCAAAGCATCACAACCTTCAGCTCCGATACAGCAGTCATACACTCTGCAGAAAAAGAGTTTTCGCATTTACAAATACTGATGTCCACCAGTACTGTATATTAAAAGAGAGATGACAAATGTAAAATGGATATCCTTCTACAGATACAAATTAGAGGTCTTGTATGTAAAACCATTTGCGTTGTGTGTGCAGTTTGGTAAACACCTGAGTGACATTTGTATTTGCTAGTCAAAACATAGTGGATGCCTCTGAGAGCCACCTTCCTTTTGTGAGATTTTACAGAAATGTAGAAATTGTATAAAAAATCAGATTTCTGCCTAATAAAGCTTAACACCAATATTACATATAAACCAATAATAAAATAATTACTTACTCTAGTGTCTCTAGTTTACATTTTGGATCCTTCAATAGATCACAGATCAGTTTCACTCCTGAATGTCCTGGATCATTTTTGCCCAGATTGAGTTCTCTCAGGTATGAGGGGTTTGATATCAGAGCTGAAGCCAGAGCAACACAACCACCTTCTCCAATACTGCAGCGATACAGACTGCAAAGAGAAGGAGAAAAACTCCTTACACTATATTATATTTACAGATAACAATAATTGTAATTACAATTATAAGAATATTATTAAAACACAAAAGAATGAGCCAGCATGATCAATCAAAAAGTTTCAAAAGAACAGGGCTTCATAGCTCCATATCAGGCTTGGCTCTGTCTTCCCTGCAGACATTCACACTGCTAAATCGGCATTCTTCCATGACAAAATTAACAGCGCCTCAGACTCGCACAAGCTTTTCAAAACTTTCCTCTGTCCCCCTCCACCACCTCCGTCCAACTTTCTAACGGCTGATGACTTTGCCAGCTACTTCACAGACAAAACTAGGTCCATCAGCAGTCAATTTTCTGCTCCATCCATCCATGATCTCACACCACACATACACACAGCAGACCATCTTCTCTCCTCTTTCTCTCCTCTTAAAGAGGATGATGTCTCTAAACTTCTGCTCTCTACTCACCCAACCACCTGCCCGTTAGACCCCATCCCCTCACATCTACTACAAGTCATCTCACCCACACACCTACCATCGCTCACTCATATCATCAACACATCTCTTAATACAGGAATTTTCCCCACTGCATTCAAGCAGGCCCGGGTAACCCTGCTGCTTAAAAAACCCACACATGACACTTCCCTACTGGAGAACTATAGACCCATTTCTCTCCTTCCGTTCATAGCAAAAGCACTTGAACGGGTTGTTTTCAATCAGGTGTCTACCTTCCTCACACAAAACAACAGGCTGGACACCAACCAGTCAGGCTTTAAGAGCGGTCACTCAACCGAAACTGCCTTACTAACAGTTACAGAAGCCCTAAGGAGGGCAAGAGCTGAGTCCAAATCATCCCCACTGAGCAAAAGCTCCTTCTTATAGACGTCTTATAGACGTCCCCTGAGGAGCCAGAATGAAAGTTTGTCTGACGTCTTTTTCTGACGTCTTCTGGACGTCCAATGTTGACGTTCATAGACCATCTATAGAAGGTACGAATTTAGTTGAAATGTGGTCATTGTGGACGTATATTCAACGTCTTATAACATCAACGCAGACTCATTTTAGACATTTTAACAAAAATAGGTGTTACACTATGCATTATATTAAAACATATTTATGTCATTGAATCAATATCAGTCTTGCACTCGCTATTAATGTTGAAATTTCAACAAACCACCGTTTTTGTGATCAGTGTTTGCTTTAGTTGGATCTTGATTCTTAAAATTCATCAAGTTAACTTACTTTCTTTCAATGTTTGTAATTGTGTTTCAATAAGAACACTTGTGCATTGATAAAGAAATAAAGGTTTTGAAAAAGATTTGGAGTAGTTTGCTTTATGACAAGTGTTAAGCAGTAGTAAGTTTAAGAAACTTCACTAAATTATACTGAGATTTGATCCATTCATGATTGATGTTGACATAAATGTTTACAAGTAAATAAGTACAGAGAAAAAATATCAGAAACTGTTTACTGACAAACTTAGACATCAATGTTCATCATACAAACCTCAACAATGGTGACAATCATCAAACTAATTCAGATAACAGATCAACTGCAATGCATGCTGGGAGTCATCAATGAGTTTTTGTACTATGATGTTACCCAGCATGCATTGCCGCATGAAGTTTTCTTTTGTTGATTGTCACCATTGTTGAGTTTCATACACCGATTCTTCATGTCTAATTGATTCAGCTGTGTCACAGGTTTTTAAATCACATGCTCTGTTTGTCGTCTAAAAAACTTCTTTAATCTCTTTAAACTGCATCATAACACAGTGTTCATATATTAATAACTACACACTTAAGAGTTGTTTGAGTGACTTCATAGTGATGAAATCAGCAACACTTTCTGATCTCACTGGACCATTTTTTTTTTTTTTCAAAACAAATGTGTACAAACACAAATTGGCAGCCAATAAAAACATGACATTAAACCAAGAGTCAAGAGCCCAACTAAAGCAAACACTGATCACAAAAACGGTGGTTTGTTGAAATTTCAACATTGATAGCGAGTGCAAAAGTGATATTGATTCAATGACATAAATATGTTTTAATATAATGCATAGTGTAACAATTATTTTTGTTAAAATGTCTAAAATGAGTATGCGTTGATGTTATAAGATGTTGAAAATACGTCCACAACGACCACATTTCAACTAAATTCGTACCTTCTATAGATGTCATATGGATGTCAACATTGGACGTCCAGAAGACGTCAGAAAAAGACGTCAGAAAAACTTTCATTCTGGCTCCTCAGGGGACGTCTATAAGACGTCTATAAGAAGGAGCTTTTGCTCAGTGGGTCTGTTCTCATTCTCTTAGACCTTTCTGCAGCCTTTGACACGGTTAACCATCACATTCTTCTGTCCGCTCTCTCTTCACTGGGCATCACTGGAACTTCGCTCTCCTGGTTTAAATCCTATCTCACAGATAGATCCTTCAAGGTAGCTTGGGGAGGTGAAGTGTCCAAATCACACCAACTAGTCACCGGGGTCCCACAAGGATCGGTTCTTGGGCCTCTGCTCTTCTCCATATACAGGTGCTGGTCATATAATTAGAATATCATCAAAAAGTTGATTTATTTCACTAATTCCATTCAATAAGTGAAACTTGTATATTATATTCATTAATTACACACAGACTGATGTATTTCAAATGTTTATTTCTTTTAATTTTGATGATTATAACTGACAACTACTGAAAATACCAAATTCAGTATCTCAGAAAATTAGAACATTGTGAAAAGGTTCAATATTGAAGACACCTGGTACCACACTTTAATCAGTTAATTAACTCAAAACACCTGCAAAGGCCTTTAAATGGTCTCTCAGTCTAGATCTGTAGTTGACACAATCATGGGGAAGACTGCTGACTTAACAGTCATGGTCCAGTGGTTAGAGAGTTGGACTCATGACCAGAAGGTTGCTGGTTCGATTCTCAGGGCTGGCGGCTAACGGCTGAGGTGTCCTTGAGCAAGGCACCTAACCCCCACTCGCTTACTATACAAAATGTACAAATGTATAGTACAATACAATGTAAGTCGCTTTGGATAAAAGCGTCTGCCAAATGCATAAAAGTAAAAGTAAAGTAAAGTAAAAAGTCCAAAAGACGACAATTGACACCTTGCACAACGAGGGCAAGACACAAAAGGTCATTGCAAAAGAGGCTGGCTGTTCACAGAGCTCTGTGTCCAAGCACATTAATAGAGAGGCGAAGGGAAGGAAAAGATGTGGTAGAAAAAGTGTATAAGCAATAGGGATAACCGCACCCTGGAGAGGATTGGGAAACAAAACCCATTCAAATGTGGGGGAGATTCACATCCTGCAGCTGGAGTCAGTGCTTCAAGAACCACTACGCACAGACGTATGCAAGACATGGGTTTCAGCTGTCGCATTCCTTGTGTCAAGCCACTCTTGAACAACAGACAGC
Source organism: Oreonectes daqikongensis (assembly GCA_026939265.1). Lineage (NCBI taxonomy): Eukaryota > Metazoa > Chordata > Actinopteri > Cypriniformes > Nemacheilidae > Oreonectes > Oreonectes daqikongensis. The sequence continues at coordinate 416,107 of JAOTQM010000225.1, read as the reverse complement.
GTCAGAAGCGTCTCGCCTGGGCTAAAGAGGACAAAAAGGACTGGACTGCTGCTGAGTGATCCAAAGTTATGGTCTCTGATGAAAGTAAATTTTGCATTTCCTTTGGAAATCAGGGTCCCAGAGTCTGGAGGAAGAGAGGAGAGGCACAGAATCCATGTTTCCACAGTCAGTGATGGTTTGGGGTGCCATGTCATCTGCTAGTGTTGCTCCACTGTGTTTCCTGAGGTCCAAGGTCAACGCAGCCGTATACCAGGAAGTTTTAGAGCACTTCATGCTTCCTGCTGCTGACCAACTTTATGGAGATGCAGATTTCATTTTCCAACAGGACTTGGCACCTGCACACAGTGCCAAAGCTACCAGTACCTGGTTTAAGGACCATGGTATCCCTGTTCTTAATAGGCCAGCGAACTCACCTGACCTTAACCCCATAGAAAATCTATGAGGTATTGTGAAGAGGAAGATGCGATATGCCAGACCCAACAATGCAGAAGAGCTGAAGGCCACTATCAGAGCAACCTGGGCTCTTATAACACCTGAGCAGTGCCACAGACTCATGGGCTCTCATAACCCCCAAGCAGTGCCACAGACTGATCGACTCCATGTCACGCCGCATTGCTGCAGTAATTCAGGCAAAAGTATTGAGTGCTGTACATGCTCATACTCTTCATGTTCATACTTTTCATTTGGCCCAGATTTCTAAAAATCCTTTCTTTGTGTTGGTCTTAAGTAATATTCTAATTTTCTGAGATAATGAATTTGGGATTTTCAGTAGTTATCAGTTATAATCATTAAAATGAAAAGAAATAAACATTTGAAATATATCAGTCTGTGTGTAATGAATAAATATAATATACAAGTTTCACTTTTTGAATGGAATTAGTTAAATAAATCAACAATTATATGACCAGCACCTGTATATATTACCAAACTCTCTGGGGCATGGAAATATGAACCCCACATATGGGATTGTACTTCTCAAGTGGTTATTTAGCAGAAATCCTTACTGTTTCCTAGAATTATTGTCCTCGAGTCACATCCATAATGCATGGTTATTTTACTTTTTAAATAGAAAACCTTTGCAAAGACTGATATTTTCCTCACTATTTCTAACTCTTTAACAGGGGTTTGGCAAAATATAAACAGGTTCAATTAACTGGTAATAAATTCATATTCTGAGAGTTTATATTTCATGTGCTGACTGAAAATGTTACATCCATAATGTTGGAATTGTTTGTCCTGACTCCAAATTGTTGAATCATGGTGTGACATATGTGCAATCATATGTGACAAACTTTTATGATGAAAATATATACATATAATTAAGCTTAATGGTGTTTCTTGGATTGAATATTCTTACTGTAATATCTCCAGTTTACAGTTTGGATTCTTCAGTCCATCTGAAAGCAGCTTTACTCCTGAATCCTGTAGCTTATTATGACTTAGGTTTAGTTCTTTCAGACTTGAGAAGTTTGAGCTGAGAATTGAGGCCAGTGCTGAACAACTGTTTTCCGCAAGATCACAGAATCTTAAACTGAGAGAGAAATAACAAGATAACAGTAGGTTCATTTAAACATGTTCATAACATTGAACAAGTGCAAATTAATGTACAAAATGTTGTGAAAGGAGGATCGATACCAATATCAACTAAATTAGATTAGATCTAGAGTAGAAACCCAGACAGCAAGCTAAAAGCTAAAAATTATTGAATCAATGTTAAATACTGTTGATTTGTCGATGTTAATTGCATTGAATCAGTATCACTTTTGCACTCGCTATAAATGTTGCAATTTCAACAAACCACCGTTTTTGTGATCACCGGTTGCTTTAATTGCGCCCTTGACTTGGTTAAACCTGTGCCATTTGTGTTTAAACACGTTTGTTTTGGCAAAGAGGACAAAGCTTCAGTGGGTTTAGAATTTGATGGGCATCTCATCAATATGAAGCAATTCAAATAGCTCTTGGGAGTGTGATGTTGTTAGTGTGCAGACACTTTGATATAATGCAGTTTAAGAAGATTAAAACAGATTATAAGGCTGCTGAATCAATTAGACATGAAGAATCAGTGTATGAAACTCAACAATGGTGACAACCAACAAAAGAAAATTTCATGCTGCAATGCATGCTGGGTAACATCATAGTATAAAACTCATTCCTGACTCCCAGCATGCATTGCAGTTGATCTGTTTATCCAAATTAGTTTGATGATTGTCACCATTGTTGAGGTTGGTATGATGAGTGTTGATGTTGAAGTGTGTCAAAAAAAAAAAAAAAAAAAAAAGTGTGCGGTTTACTTTGTTGTAGTGATTTTATAATTTTCATCAGTCACAAACATCTTAACCTCCACTGTACCTCCACATGAAGCTGATTGTTCAATTTATCAGAACTAATTTTATAAAAACACGTAACCACCAATTTTCATGTGTTAATAATCTTTCCATCAGCTTCATAGATGTTTAAATGTTTGAAGGCGGGTGCAGTGGACGCAGCTATTATTATATTATTCACACGGCACACAGCAAAAGCTGCAGCATCTCTACAAGCTTGATAGTGCTTGCACAACTAGGCTGAAATAAAGTAAAATGTAAATAATAGGTGTACGATTTTTAATAATAATCTAGTAGTTAATTGCAGTTGCAGTTTTGTAGTGAGGACTAGTCGGATTGGTGCGTTGCCGCTTCTCTCTTTCAGTGGTACCCCAGCTAACAAAAGTTTGTTGTAAAAACAATTTTTTCATGTTTTTATTATGTTACGTTTAAAAAATGTTCAAAGTGTCCAGTTTTTAAGACGTTCTAAAGAGATTCCCAGCTAACAAAAGTCACCATCATGGTGATCAGTGTTTCCTTGAGTTGGGCTCTTAACTCTTGACCTTCATAGATTTTTTTTTGTGCATTAATGTGTGCTTTTAAAGTACATTTGGTACAACAATGCAAACAAAAATCTAATTTTAGGTGGTTGCTTAGTGGCCTTTTAAATCATTGTCATGTTGTAAATTGGTAAACTTATCCATTCAGTTTGAGTGCTGTGTTGTTAATCCTGAAATAACAGTTTAAGATCAAGATCAGGGTGTTTGATCGCCTAAAAAGATTTCAGATATCTGAATGCAAATGAAATTTAATCTACAGCCTACAGCAGAACTCAGACAGACATGAAGAATCAGAATCTCAATAATGGTGACAATCAACAGACTATTTCAGATCAACCGCAATGCATGCTGGGAATCATGAATGAGTTTTGTACTATGTTGTTACCCAGCATGCATTGCAGTATTAAGTTGTCCATTGTTGATTCTCACCACTTCTGAGGTTCAAACACAGATTCTTGATGTCTGTGTTTTTCTATACCCTTAGATTATGTTTTATTTGCACTCATTTTTCAACTTTCTGGATGTCAAAATCCATAATCTTTAAATGTTATTTCAAGATTAATAACACAGACATCATTGACTCAACATGATGGTGATTTTAATGACCACCAATCATCCACATAAGATTCTCATTTGCATTGGCTTCTCAAATCTACTGTAAAAGTACACACACAAAACACACCAATACATATAAACTATGAAGGTCATGGGTGAAGAACCCAACTCAAGGAAACACTGATCACCAGGCTGGTGACATTTGTTAGCTGGGAATGGTTTTAGAACACCTAAACAAAACTGGCCACTTTAAACATTTTTAAAACGTTGTCAATAACATGAAAAACGTTTAGGGAACATTTCTATAACAAACTTTTGTTAGCTGGGGACTGCATCCTGCTCGCTGTGGTAAGCTCGGAACATTGAGAAAAGACAACTGACAGCAAAATACGATCAGATAAGTATGATTTAAAGCAGTGTCTCCCAATCCAGCCCTACGGGGCAGCCCTGACAGAATGTTTTAGATGTCTCCCAACTGAACACATGAACAAGTTAATGAGATAATGAAGTGATGTTTGAGTCATTAATGATGAACACCTGCTGTTAACAAACACAATCACTGAAGAAAACATCAACAATAAGAAGTCACCATAATAGTGTTTAGTGTTTGCTTTAGGTTTGGGTTGGAGTTAAACTGCAGAGCTACGACCAGGAATTGAGTTTGACACTCCTGATTTAAATCCTGACTGGAATTGTTCATAGATGTTGTTCCTTTGGAGGAAGGAGCATAGTTGTGATGAGACCTTTTCAAGTACTTTAGAGATAAAAAGTAGATTCAAAATAGGTCTTTAATTAACTAATTCCCTAGGATCAAGTTGAGGTTTTTTGATAAGGGGCTTAACAATAGCCACGTTATACACTTTAGGGACATGCCTCAAATACAGAGAAGAATGCATGAATTACTGAATTAATGAATTACTGTTAATAATACTAAGCAAAGGATCTATAATTTCAGGGAGCATCTCTTTCAGTAAACTTGCAGGTAAAGGATCTAGCATGCATGTTGTTTGTTTTAGAACAATTCATCCTTACCTATAATAGAAAATGATTGCATTTGCTCCTTAGGGGAGCTGTAATTTGTTGTCTGATCTGCTTGCGCAGCCTCCGGTTGCATAGTTGTAATTTTCTCCCTAATATTATTAATTTTATTTGTGAAGAAATTCATAAATTCTTCTCTGCTATGTTGATGTCCAATATCTGAAGATGTTGAGGATTTTTTTGTTGTTAAATTAGCCACTGTGTTAAATAAAAACCTAGGGTTGTGCTGGCTTTGTTCTATTAGTGATGAAAAGTAGGCAGATCTAGAAGCTTTGAAGGCTTTCCTGTATGTTAAAACACTATCCTCACAAACTAGGTGAAATACCTCAAATTTTGTTTTCTTAAAGCTGCGCTCCATTTTTCGGGCAGCTCTCTTTAGAGCGTGCTTGTGCTCATTACACCACAGTGTTGGACTGCTATCTTTAATCTTCTTGAGGCAAAGAGGAGCAACTGTGTTTAGTGTATCTGAGAAGGCAGAGTTAATATTCTCGGTGAGGATATCAAGATCTTCTAAGTTATCAGATATGGTAGGGAATTACAATTATTTTTAAATTACATTTTTAATCTGATTGACGTGTTTATATTGCGCAATTTCATTTGGATCGGACTTTTAGTCGGATTACAATTATCCATATAAACGTAGCTATGCCACTTGCACCTTTTGCACTGCACCCTGTCTGTGTTCTCACTGTCTGTTAGACCAAAAGCATTGAATATGTATTATTTAATGTTAGGATTAAATGATCTAAATGACTCACTCTGATTTTTTGGATGCCTTTACAACTGGCAGAAGCCTAAGAAGACATTTTTCTGATGGTTCATACTTCTTGAGTATAAAATGATTTAGTTCCTCTTCTGAATTCAGCAACACAAACACCAGAGCTGACCACTGGGCAGAAGAGAGATTGACTCCAGGGAGGCATTTGGCATCTTTTTTGTTTAGATATGTCTGGACTTCCTGAACTAGAGAAAGATCATTCAGTTCATTCAAACAGTGAAACAGATTGATGGATTTTTCTGGAGAGGGATTCTCTCTGATCTTTATCTTAATGTACTCTACTATTTCCTGTTTGCTTTCAGAACTGCTTCCTGTCTGTGTCATCAGATCTCGTAAGATTGTCTGATTGGACTTCAGTGTAAGACCCAAAAGGAAACGGAGGTAAAGGTCCAAGTGTCCATTTTCACTCTGTAAGGCCTTGTCCACTTCACTTTTCAGGAAATCAGTCAATCTTGAATTGCTTTCGTTCCCTTGAATAACAAATAAAAACTTAAATAAAGCAGCAAGAAACTCCTGAATGCTCAAATGCACGAAACTGAACACCTTCCCCAGGTACAGTCCAAACTCCTCTCTGAAGATCTGAGTACAAACTCCTGAGTACACTGACGCTTCTCTCACATCAATGTCACACTCTCTCAGATCGTCCTCATAGAAGATCAGGTTCCCTTTCTCCAGCTGCTGAAATGCCAGTTTACCCAGAGACTCAAGACTCTTTCTAGCCAACTGAACATCTACCTCACATTTCCCATCATACTTCTGACTCTTCAGTTTGGTCTGAAACATCAGGAAGTGTGTGAACATTTGAGTGAGAGTCTTGGGGATTTCTGCGCTCTCTGATTCATTCAACATTCTCTCTAGAACAGTGGCTGAAATCCAACAGAAGACTGGAATGTGACACATGATGTACAGACTCCTGGATGATTTCAAGTGTGTGATGATTTTGCTAGCCAGCATTTTATTGATTCTCTTCCTGAAAAACTCGTCCTTTTGAGGGTCACTGAACCCTCGTACGTCTGTGATCAGATCAACACACTCAGGAGGAATCTGATTGGCTGCTGCTGGTCGAGAGGTGATCCAGATCAGAGCAGAAGGAAGCAGATTTCCCTTCATGAGGTTTGTCAGCAGCACATCCACTGACGCTGATTCTCTTACATCAAACAAACTCGGATTGTTCGAGAAATCTAGAGGAAAACGACACTCATCCAGACCATCAAAGATAAACACAACTTTATAACCATCAAAGTCTGTTGATCTCAGTTCTTTTGTATCTGTGAAGAACTGATGAAGAAGATCCATCAGACTGATATTTTTCTGTTTGATCAGATTCAGTTCTCTGAAAGGAAGTGGAAATATGAAGTGAAGATCCTGATTTGCCTTTTCTTCAGCCCAGTCCAGAATGAACTTCTGCACAGAGATTGTTTTTCCAATTCCAGCGACTCCTTTAGTCAGCACACTTCTGATGGGTTTGTTTTGTTCAGGTAAGGCTTTAAAGATGTCATTGCATTTGATTTGTGTTTCTTGTGTCTCTGTCTCTTTCCAGGATGCTGTTTCAATCTGTTTCACCTCATGTTCATTATTGATCTCTCCATTCCCTCCTTCTGTGATGTACAGCTCTGTGTAGATGTCATTCAGAAGTGTTGAGCATCCTTGATGGGATATTCCCTCATTAATTCTTTGGAATCTTTCTTTTTGTCTGGATTTATGTTTTTTCAAACACAAAGGGTAAAGTTCCATTCTGTTCTGTTCTTCTATGCCAAAGAAATCAAATGAATGGTATTTCATGTGTAAAAGAATTAAAATTCCAAAGATATGTTTAAATCCACGACTTTCTTACTGGTCTGTAGTGTGTTAGCGACTTCTGTCTGGTCCATATCTCTCAGGATGTGCAGTGTGATCTTTAGAAGTCCCTCTCTGACTTTGCTCTGACCTTCAACCTCCTCCTCTTCTTTCTCAGAGCATGCTGGGTAATCTGGGTTTATAAGTCTTTTGAAGCTCATCAGCTCTTTCTCTACAAGGGAGATGATTTTTTTCTCAATCACCTAAAGAAAAACACATAAATGTTTAAACACAGACGCTTATTAACTTATGTGTGCATAAAATATCCAAATGCAGAACTTCACAACAGTCAGAACAGGTGCACACACAGAATTTGTTCTTAGATTCATTTTAGTGTTGTTGAATGATGAATTGATGAGCACATGCTCATAGTTAATAATTACTATAATACATGCCCAAATATCTCTATATATCACATTTTCTTTTGTGAAAACATCACGATCTGCAAACATACCTTTACAGCTCTTTGAATAAAGCCAATTTTCAGCAAAGACACAATAACCAGCTTTTCTCTAGGTATGGACTGCACATGCTGTGTTCCCCTTACTGATCGTGCAGCCCGATCTCATGAAATGCGTATAAATAACACGCTACGTGCAAACTCGTAAAATGAGTACGCCAAATTGCAATTTTACGTGTATATATACGGCAATGTTTGCGTGCATATGCTACGGCAATTTTAGCGTGCATGCATATTTGTCTTATTAACCTGTCCAGTAACACAAAGCCTAAACCTAATGTTATTACTTGAATTATTTCAGTGTTTCCTCTTTCTGTATGTTTCAAAATGGTGTCTCTCCGCCTAGGGCGTATCATTTCCATGCAAAGATTGGCGTAGATATATACGTAAAATTGCAATTTGGCGTACTCATTTTACGAGTTTGCACGTAGAGTGTTATTTATATGCATTTCATGAGATCGAGTTGGGTTACGGTAAATAACCAGAGACATCACATACAAAGAAAAATCACATATGGGATCTCTTTAATATCTTTATATCTTAATTATTTTTCTTAGATCAGTGTTTGCCCTCAGTTCAGTTTTATATAGAGACATCTAAAATATTTTGGGAGGGGTGCCGGATTGGGAAACACATAGATATGTGATTAAATAGAGGTCAAATGGAAACTTATCTTAGGTCTCCTACATCTTAGATATTCAAATGTCTCTATCAGAGTTTTTAGAAGAGATCTCACAAACAATGTCACAAACTAAGCTTGTAGTTTTTTCAAGACTCATCCGAGATGGCAGCGCGAGCACATCGCGAGGCTCAGATTCTCTCCAGATGCTGCAATTTTGTGATATTTTACTTGCTCATCTCGGGTCTCTTCGTGCAGAACAGCCGTGCCTTAACATCGTACACCCGGTGTGAGCTTTTGGACATTGGTTTGTGAATTCCCGACAGTTTTATCGACAACCTTCGACTCCTTCCTGAGATCGCCAGAACACCCGAGGCCACTCACTCTACCCGGCCGGGCGGAAGTGCTCGCAGGTGGCGTCGAGATCGTAAACAAAGGCAGGGGCTAAGCTAAAGCTAACACCACATCAGCTCTTTACCCAGCATTTTCCTTGCCAATGTACGGTCACTGGTGAACAAAATGGAGGAGATTCGACTCAGCATCACCTACAGCAAGAGACTTTTGAACTGTAATGTTTTAATATTCACGGAATATGGCTACACAGCAGCATATGCTGACAATGCTATTGAGCTAGTGGGACACCACACACTCCGGGCGGTTAGAACATTAGATGGCTCCGGTAAGACCAGAGGTGGTGGATTGTGCATTTAAATCAACAAAGCTTGTTGCACGAACTCTGTTATTATTGGGAGACATTGTTCAGCTTTCCTTGAGTTCCCTATCGATACTTCACTCATACTGCGTAGCAGACGCTATGGGAAACTCCTTTTCTCCGAGACTGAAGTTTTATGGAATCACGCAGTAAATACTGCATGGTCATTGGTTAAGAAAAAGTGCAAGCACTAACCAATGACAGCGAAGCTGCCTGTCCAATGGCGATAGAGCCCGCCAACATGGGCGGAGATAGCGGCTATATAAGCAGACCGTATCGCCATAGGAACTCAGATTTCTTCTCCTTCAGCGACGATTATTCTTCGCTGACTTACCAGACTGATTCGCCGTCGACGGTAGCCTCTGCAGCGGATTCGACTTCTCGCTTGGCGCTTCCGCCTTCTCGAGTTGGCTCGGGTTCCCTGCCGCTATCCGGCGTTCTAAAAGAGCTCTTTCCTGAGCAAATTTCCTGCCACATTTTTCAGTGCCGCGCCGCTACTGCCGTTCGTACCGGGCTGCGCTGCCCGCCGCTGACGGTCATGGTCAGTGCGTCACCTGTTTGGGGGTTTCCCACGGGGACGACGCGCTCAAGGAGTCTTTGTGTTCCCATTGCGGGGACATGAGTCTCTCCTCTCTCCGTGCTCGGTTGGCTTTTTTTTCAGAGAGCCAACCCGCTCCTCGCGCCCTCCTGTCTGCTTCCTCTCAGGAGCCTGTGAGGAAGAGACAGCGGGGCAGAGAAGTTAAGCGCCCCGTGATTAGCGAGCTCACGCCGGCCTCGTCCTCGCGTGCCTCGCTGTCTCCACCGAGAGAGTTCTCTCCGGTCCGCTTCGTCCTTCCGGACCAGCGTCCCTCGGCTGCCGCGAGTGACCTCCCACTGAGCAAAAGCTCCTTCTTATAGACGTCTTATAGACGTCCCCTGAGAAGCCAGAATGAAAGTTTGTCTGACGTCTTTTTCTGACGTCTTCTGGACGTCCAACGTTGACGTTCATAGACCATCTATAGAAGGTACGAATTTAGTTGAAATGTGGTCATTGTGGACGTATATTCAACGTCTTTTAACATCAACGCAGATTCATTTTAGACATTTTAACAAAAATAATTGTTACACTATGCATTATATTAAAACATATTTATGTCATTGAATCAATATCACTTTTGCACCCGCTATTAATGTTGAAATTTCAACAAACCACCGTTTTTGTGATCAGTGTTAGTTGGGATCTTAATTCTTAAAATGCATCAAGTTAACTTACTTTCTTTCAATGTTTGTAATTGTGTTTCAATAAGAACACTTGTGCATTGATAAAGAAATAAAGGTTTTGAAAAGGATTTGAAGGAGTAGTTTGCTTTATGACAAGTGTTAAGCAGTAGTAAGTTTAAGAAACTTCTCTAAATTATGCTGAAATTTGATCCATTCATGATTGATGTTGACATAAATGTTTACAAGTAAATAAATACAGAGACAAAATATCAGAAAATGTTTACTGACAAACTTAGACATCAATGTTCATCATACAAACCTCAACAATGGTGACAATCATCAAACTAATTCAGATAACAGATCAACTGCAATGCATGCTGGGAGTCATCAATGAGTTTTTGAACTATGATGTTACCCAGCATGCATTGCAGCATGAAGTTTTCGTTTGTTGATTGTCACCATTGTTGAGTTTCATACACTGATTCTTCATGTCTAATTGATTCAGCAGTGTCACAGGTTTTTAAATCACGTGCTCTGTTTGTCATCTATAAAACCTCTTTAATCTCTTTAAACTGCATCATAACACAGTGTTCATATATTAATAACTACACACTTAAGAGTTGTTTGAGTGACTTCATAGTGATGAAATCACCAACACTTTCTGATCTCACTGGACCATTGTTTTGTTTTTTTGCCAAAACAAATGTGTACGAACACAAATTGGCAGCCAACAAAAACATGACATTAAACCAAGAGTCAAGAGCCCAACTAAAGCAAACACTGATCACAAAAACGGTGGTTTGTTGAAATTTCAACATTGATAGCGAGTGCAAAAGTGATATTGATTCAATGACATAAATATGTTTTAATATAATGCATAGTGTAACAATTATTTTTGTTAAAATGTCTAAAATGAGTCTGCGTTGATGTTATAAGATGTTGAAAATACGTCCACAACGACCACATTTCAACTAAATTCGTACCTTCTATAGATGTCATATGGATGTCAACATTGGACGTCCAGAAGACGTCAGAAAAAGACGTCAGAAAAACTTTCATTCTGGCTCCTCAGGGGACGTCTATAAGACGTCTATAAGAAGGAGCTTTTGCTCAGTGGGCTTCTTGCCGGCCATACGGGATCACCACGTCTTGGTCCGCTTGGACAGCATGACGGTGGTGTCCTACATCAATCACCAAGGTGGTCTCTCCTCGAGACGCCTGTTTCGCATGGCACTGAGGCTCCTGGAATGGGCTCAGCTTCATCTGCGCTCAATCAGGGCGGCACACGTGCCGGGCCGGCTGAACCGAGGGGCCGATATGTTGTCCCGGAGCAATGTCCCTTCGGACGAATGGATGATCCATCCTCAGTCGGTCCAGATGATTTGGGAGCTCTTCGGCAAGGTGGAGGTCGACCTCTTTGCCTCGACCTCCCACTGCCCAACCTATTTTTCGAGGAGCATGGACGCGTTGGCCAACGATTGGCCCGATCTGCTCCTCTACGCTTTTCCCCCGATCACGCTCATCTCTCAGGTGATCAGACGAGTCCAGGAGCGGGGTCACAAGTTACTCTTGGTTGCCCCTCTGTGGAGGGCCCAACCCTGGGTGGCGGAGATGTCTCAGCTCCTTGTGGCACCTCCGTGGCCCATCTCCCTGAGGAAGGACCTCCTCTCTCAGGCGGGCGGCACGATCTGTGGGCCCTGTATCTCTGGCCTCTCGACTGGGATCTGCGGGCCTTTCGGAAAGTGTGTTGAACACCATTTCTCAGGCCAGGGCGCCGTCCACGAGACGGCTCTATGCCCTTAAGTGGTCGGTCTTCTCCATCTGGTGTTCATCCCGTGGTGTGGACCCTGTATCCTGTGATGTGTCCCGGATACTGACTTTTCTCCAGGAGCTGTTGGACGGGGGTCGCTGTCCGTCCACACTCAGGGTCTACGTTGCAGCCATTTCTGCATCCCATGCCCCCATATCAGGTCGGTCGGTTGGAAGGGATGATTTGGTTGCTCGTTTCTTGAGGGGCTCTAGGCGGCTCTGTCCTCCTCGTCCTCTCACTGTTCCCACGTGGGACCTTACTACGGTTTTGAGGGCCTTAAAGGGTTCCCCCTTTGAGCCTCTGTGGTCTGTAGACCTCCGTATCTTGACGTTAAAAACCGCCTTACTTCTGATTACTTACGTAACCTCGGTTCCCTGAGATACGGGAACGAGTACTGCGTACCATGCCGTGCTCCGTGTGGCGTATTGTCGCTTCAGTCGAAGTAACCTGAGTTCCTATGGTGATACGGTCTACTTATATAGCCGCTAGCTCCGCCCATGTTGGCGGGCTCTATCGCCATTGGACAGGCAGCTTCGCTGTCATTGGTTAGTGCTCGCACTTTTTCTCGCACCAATGACCATGCAGTATTTACTGCGTGATTCTATAAAACTTCAGTCTCGGAGAAAAGGAGTTTCCCATAGCGTCTGCTACGCAGTACTCGTTCCCGTATCTCAGGGAACCGAGGTTACGTAAGTAACCGAGTACGTTTCTCATGGTTAAATGTAGACCGTTTTATCTGCCACGGGAGTTCACTTACACCATTATAACTGCAGCTTACATTCCCCTGGATGCTGATGCCAAGCTTGCTAAAGAACTTCACGCGGCCATCAGTAAACAACAGACTGCTCACCCGGAAGCTGCTTTTATTGTTGCGGGTGATTTTAATCATTCAAACCTAAAGACTGTGCTCCCCGAATTTCACCAGCATGTTTCCTGTCACACCAGAGGAAACAAAACCTTAGACCATGTGTACATAAACATGCCTGAAGCTTAAGTTGCGACCCCCCTCCCCCATCTGGGACAGTCAGATCACCTTTCTTTGTTTCTCACCCCCAAATATGCACCCCTCATCAATCGTGTGAAGCCATCAGTGAAGACCATCAAAGTGTGGCCTGTGGGGGCAGATTTCACACTCCAGGAAAGGTTTCTACACACAGACTGGAGTACATTTGCTTCTCAGGCCACCAGTGGCTCTCACACGGATATTGACTGCTACACCTCTGTATTGGATTACATCAAAACCACCATAGACAATGTTAAGGGGCATTTACATTATAACGATAACTATAACTATAACTGGAACTATAACTATATTTGCGTCCACACCAGCGGACGATAACAATAACGTTATGTTTATTCTAAGCTCGCGTGCTGCGTTTCAAGTGCGTCTAAACAGTGAATCTTGTATCGTCTAATCAAGCGTCTGTAAAATGAAAACATTACATAAATTTCACTACAACTTTGCAGGACGCAAGACAATTTTGCGCTGACAACATTAGTGCTCGGTTAGCCTACCTGAGGTGATTTTATGTTACACTTTTACTGGTTACTGTATCTCATACTCACCATTCATTCCAAGAGTTGAACCATTGTTTTCCAGATATCCATTTTCTTTAAGCTATTTTTAAAAAGAGGGTTTGGTTTGTTTTGTTTTTCCAGTGTCGTCTGCCATTTTAAATGCGCGAACGCTGAATGAATTTAATTGACTGTCAATGTTTTATCGTTCATCTGCTGGGAAAAAATCGCTCTGAAAGTGATCCCAACGATATCGTTCTCTTTATCGTTATAGTTATGGTGTGAACCTCGCTATTCTCCTGAATTAAGAAAGATTTTTAAAACTTTATTTTATATAGTTATTGTTATAGTTATCGTTATAATGTGAACGCCCCTTTACTACTCAGAAACAGATCATCACGTACCCAAATTAGAAGCCATGGATGAACAAGGAGGTGCGCCTCCTGTTAAAGGCACGCAATACTGCCTTAAGATCAGGTTATGCACAAGCCTACAGCATATCCAGAGCTAACCTGAAGAGGGGCATGAAAGAGGCCAAGAACTGCTACAAGCTAAAGATAGAGGAGCACTTTTCCAACTCAGACCCTCAACGCATGTGGCAGGGCATCCAGGCCATCAGTGACTACAAACCCATCACACTCTCCTCCACTGATGTTTGCAACGCACTGAGCCGGATCAGTGCACACGAAGCCGCTGGACCAGACAACATCCCTGGACACATACTCAGGGCATGTGCTGAGCAGCTCGCTGGGGTTTTTACAGACATTTTCAACCTGTCTCTTGCCCAAACAGCTGTGCCAACATGCTTTAAATGTACTTCCACTGTGCCAGTGCCAAAACACTCCAGCCCAACGTGCCTAAACGACTACCGCCCTGTAGCATTGACACCCATTGTCATGAAGTGCTTTGAGCGGCTGGTCCTGGCACACCTGAAGGACTCTCTGACATCCACATTGGACTCATACCAGTTTGCCTACCGTAGCAATAGGAGCACAGAGGATGCCGTTTCCATGGCACTACACTCTGTGCTTACACATTTGGACAATAAGAACACTTATGCACGAATGCTGTTTGTTGCCTTTAGTTCAGCATTCAACATTGTCATCTCAACCAAGTTAATAGCCAAACTTGGAAACCTGGGCATTGACACCTCGATGTGCAATTGGATTATGGACTTTCTGACCAACAGACCACAGCAGGTGAGATCAGGCTCCATCTGCTCCACCACCATCACACTCAACACTGGTGTACCACAGAGCTTCCTCTACTCCCTCTTCACCTCCGATTGCAGGCCTGTAAACAGATCTAACTCCATCATCAAGTTTGCGGACGACCCTACACAGCAAAATCCCCAGAGTTAAATGAACTCTGCTCAGAGTCTATATGGGTCCAATCTACAGAGAGTTAAAGTAACACTGAAGCAGAGTTAAAGTTAATGAGATGATGAAGGTGATTAATTATGTGATGATTGAATCATTAATGATAAACACCTGCTGTTAACAAACACAATCACTGAAGAAAACATCAACAATAAGAACAAAAACCAGAACAGTGATCAGTGTTTCATTTAGTGGGGCTCTTACACTGATTTTGTCTTTAAATTTATTTTGTCCAGCTGTAATATTGTGTTTCTGAAGCACATTGATAACAGCTAAACAGAAGCTGAATTATCTTCTTTTGTAGATGGTGATTCATGAACTATTTTGAGCTGAATTTAATTGTTTTCTTTTTTTGTCTTTGCTTTGCATTCTTAATTTAATCTTGTGCGAAATCTGGGAAACTATTATCTTTTAATCTTTCAGACATCAAGAATCAGTTCATGAATCTCAACAACGGTGACAAAAGTAAAGTATTGTTTACTCATGCTGAAGTGAGTTCTGTTCTATGCTGTTACCCAGCATGCATTGCAGCACAAAGCATGTTAATTGTCACCACTGTTGAGATTCATACGCTGATTCTTGATGTCTGAATGATTTATGTGTGATAAGCTTTTTACAATTAAAAATATTTTTGCAACACAACATTAAACTTTACACACTAAACTTTACACACTTAGTAATATTAAGAGCAATATAAAGTATGTAAATGACTAAATAAATTTACTATTGTACCATTTACCTTCAGTGAACATCAAAGGCAATTCAGCTTTTGTTTGGCTGTTATAAATGTGATTTAGAAACACTTAAAAGAAAAATCATGAGTAAGAGCCCAACTAAATGAAACACTGATCACTGTTACGGTGACTTCTTATTGTTGAGGTTTTCTACATGATTGTGTTTGTTAACAGCAGGTGTTTATCATTAATGATTCAATCATCACATAATTAATCACCTTCATCATCTCATTAACTTTAACTCTGGGGATTTTTCTGTGTACAGTGATTGGGCTCATCAGCAACAACGATGAGATCCAGCACCTAGCCAAATGGTATACAGACAATAACTTGCTCCTCAACAGCACCAAAACAAAGGAACTTATTGTGGACTTCAGGAAAGAGTCAAGAGGCACACACGACACCATCCACATCAATGGGAAGAATCAGCTGTCCTCGGCTATCCTGGTGAACTTCTATCGCTGCGCAATAGAAAGCATCCTGACCAACTGTGTCACAGTCTGGCATGGGAGCTGCTCCGTTGCAAAGCTCAAGGCAGAGTTTGTGAAGGACTTTGTGTGGTTACAATAGTCGATACGTGAAGTGATTTGGGCATTTACAAGAATAGCTGTATAGTTGGTTGTAAGGAACAGGCGAAGGCGGCGAGTTCTACATAAGTAAAAGTATGCAGACCGTGTAATATTATTCATGTGCTTTCCAAAAGACAATGTACTATCAAGGATGACACCTGGGATCTTAACATGGGAGGAAGAAGAGATAACAATCAATAGAGAGGGAAAATTGATTGAATTTTGCTACATTACACTTCGTGCCAACAAGAAGAATCCATCGCTATTTAGCTTTAAAAAATTCTGTGAAAACCAAGATTTGATATCTTCTAGACAGTGCAAGAGAGAAGAAAGAGGAAGAGTAGAATTTGGCTTTGCAGACAAATAGAGTTGAGTGTCGTCTGCTTATGAATTAAAAAAAAACTAATGCCGTATTTTCTAAAGATATATCCAAGTGGTGATAAATAGATGTTAAATAAAAGAGGGCCCAAAACAGAGCCTTGGGGAACACCATCAGTCACAGGTGAAGAGTGTGACCTGTAATTTTTAAGCTGTACAAATTGGGTGCGCCCAGAGAGATAGGATCTAAACCAATTAAACCAAACACCAGCAATACCTATGGAGGATAGTCTATCTAGAAGTACTTGAAGAGAAATAGTGCTGAAGGCAGCGTTTAGATCAAGTCAAATAAGAATGGTTACAAGTCCAGTACTTGTTGTAGTAGGGGAGATCACATGAGTGACCAGCCTTCCATCAATAAGTCTTCCGCGAAGTTTACAGTTTACTATAAATTTACTATAAAAATAAATAAGCCATGGCCAGATGTTGTGGGTTATTAAGTAGGAGAGCAAAGGTCCACAGTGTCATTGCAGATGCAACGGTTGGAGTACAGAGATACTTGAAGATGCCTTATTTTAACAGGGCAAGTGATCCAATCGAGTTTTGGACAAAACACCAAACTTTTTCCCACATCTCTTCAATATTGCCCAAAAAAACTTGTCAATACCAGCTACATCTGCGCCATGTGAACGAGTGTTTTCTAAAGCAGGAGAGATTTTGTGCAAAAAGAGAAATCGTTTAAATGCTAAAACACTGGAACAAATTCTGTTTTTGAATAACAACTCATAATGCTATTTTGCTGTTTTGTTGTTCACGTTTTCTCACACTGCAAAAAATGACTTTCTTACTTAGTAATTTTGTCTTGTTTTCCAGTACAAATGTCTAGAAATTCTTGAATCAAGATGCATTTTCTTGATGAGCAAAATGACCAAGAAAATAAGACTTGTTTTTAGACCAAATATATTAAATTTAAGTGAATTTGTGCTAAAAACGAGCAACAAAATCTGTCCATGGGGTAGGAAAAAAGAAATTGAAATAAGTTTTACTTTTTTCTTACTCACTAAAGACAAGATTATTTTTCTTACCCCATGGACAGATTTTTTTGCTTGTTTTAGGCACAAATGTATTTAAATGTAATATTTTTTGCCTAAAAACAAAACTTATTTTCTTGGTAATTTTGCTCATCAAGAAAATGCATCTGGATTCAAGAATTTTTAGACATTTTTACTGTAAAACAAGATAAAAACACAAAGTAAAAAAGTGATTTTTGCAGTGCACAGACTCGCAAGGTAATTAATTTGTTGTATTTCTAATTAATATAATAAGTAAATAGTAAATTAAGTAATGTGTTCTTACAAACCACACATGACACTTAAAATACAGCTTCTTCACTAGCCCTCTTCAAAACTAACACTTCGCTTTACTAGTGTTTTATAGACAACTTCATGACAAACAGATGTGCGGAATTAAAAACACAGAGTGATACTGATTTGCATAAATGGACCAATGGATTTGGAAAGACCCAAACTAAAATCAACAAAAAGTATAAATATTTAATGATGTTTAATGACTTGAAAACTTTAAAAGGTTTTTGAAACATGAAACTTGTAAAAATATTTGTAAAATGTCATTGTCTTAGGGCTTACTTCTCATTGGTTTTACATGGATTTGACCAGCAGGTGTCATTAGCATGTGCTGTTTTGAACGCTTCTGTAATGATACACTGGGAGTAGGAGGATCCATATGCAGTTTCTTTAATAACAGTTTAGTTGTACAGGCAAGATCAATCGACAACAAACACAGTATAGGAGATGTAGCGGAAGGTAGTCCAGGCACAGGCAAAGGTCGAGACCGGCAGCAAACATTCAATAGTCCAGGTTCAGGCGAGAGTCGAGACAGGTGGCAAACGAACGTAATTCCAAGTAACCGAGCAATAAAATCCAAGACAGGCAGCAAAGGTTCAATAATCCAAAAGACAGTCCAAGGGTCATACACGGGAAGGCAACACTGGAAATAACGCTCGGAAATGATCACCATTGGGATGCAAGACTTCGCACCGGGTGGAGATGCAAGCTGGATTAAATAGCTCTCCAAACGAGCTTCAGGTGCAACAGAAATCAGCGCCAGGTATGTGGGGTTTGTAGTCCACAACAGGTTAGAACTCGGGAGATGGCTCCCTCTGGTGGCGAGCGAGGGGAACCGTATGTACCCTAGCCGTGACAGAGCCCCCCCCCTGTGAGCGGCTCCGGACGCGAGGAGGATCCGAACCCCGAGGTCGTCCCCGTGGTCGAGGGGCCGGTTTATCCGGGTGTGCCTCGTGAAACTCCGTAAGGAGAGTGTGGTCGAGGATGTCCCTTCTGTTGACCCAGGCGCGTTCCTCCGGACCGTACCCCTCCCATTCCACCAGGTATTGAAGAAGACCCCGGCGGCGTCTGGAATCCAGCAAACGGTTTACCAGATACGCCTCCTCGCCGTCCACCATGATAGGGGGTGGAGCCTGTTCATCGGATGGCACCGGACCCTCCGCTCCCGGACCACCCGCGGGTTTCAATAGGGAAACATGAAATGTAGGGGAAATGCGGTAATTAGTGGGTAAATCGAGACGAAATGAGACTGGAGTAATCTGTTTAACAATTTGAAATGGACCCACATACCTGGGACTAAGTTTCCTGCACGGCAGCCGAAGGCGAAGATTCCGTGAAGAGAGCCATACCCATTGACCCGAAGTGTAAACCGGGTTGGACCGGCGATGGCGATCAGCCTGGACCTTCTGTCTACGAATGGCGTGAAGTAGATGGGTGTGTGCCTGATTCCAAATGTTCTCACTTCGTCGGAGCCAAGTGTCTACTGCCGGCAATTCAGTAACATCCCCAGCCCAGGGGAAAAAAGGAGGTTGAAAACCCAACACGCATTGGAAAGGAGTGAGTCCCGTGGCCTGTTTCTTTAGGGAATTTTGGGCATATTCAGCCCAGAAAAGGTACCGACTCCAGTCGGTTTGGTGTTGGTGACAGTAGGACCTGAGGAAGCGAGTAATTTCCTGGTTGAGGCGTTCCGTTTGGCCGTTGGACTGCGGATGGTACCCGGAGGTGAGGCTAATGTTGACACTCAGTTGTTGGAAGAAGTTGGACCATACGCGGGATGTAAACTGAGGACCCCGATCCGAGACGATATCCTCGGGCAGACCATATAGGCGAAATACCGAATTGCATAACGCCTCTGCAGTTTCGAGGGCTGTAGGTAACTTGGGTAGTGGAATAAGTCGGCAGGCTTTGGAAAAGCGGTCAACCACGGTGAGTATCGTAGTGTATCCATCCGATTTGGGAAGGTCCGTGATGAAGTCGATGGCGATGTGGGACCATGGGCGGTGAGGGATGGGTAATGGTTGAAGCAACCCAGCAGGAGCCTGTTTGGATGATTTGTTGATGTTGCAAATAGAACAGTTACGTATGTAGGTGATGGTGTCGGCACGCATGGATGGCCACCAGAATCTGTTCTGAAGTAGATGTAGAGTAGCCGTGATGCCCGGATGACCAGAGCTGAGAGCTGAATGAACCATATGCAGGACCCTGTCGCGGAGTATCATGGGGACGAACGTCCTGTCCGGCGGGCAATCGAGTGGGGCCGGTGTCCGAGTGTTGGCCTCGGTGAGTTCTGTCATGATGTCCCATTGTATCGGTGCGATGATTAATGATTCCGGCAATAGACTTTCCGAGGGTAGATTCGGAGAAGCTAGATCCTGTTGGCGTGAGAGAGCATCTGCTTTGGTGTTCTTGGATCCTGGGCGATAAGTGACTGTGAACTCGAACCGGGTGAAGAATAATGCCCACCGAGCCTGTCTAGGGTTCAGACGTTTCGCCGAACGTAGGTACTCCAGGTTTCTGTGATCGGTTAGCACGATGAACGGGTGTCTGGCTCCCTCTAGCCAATGACGCCATTCTTCCAGGGCGGCCTTCATAGCCAGCAGTTCTCGGTTTCCCACATCGTAATTGCGTTCGGCTGAGCTGAGTTTCCGAGAATAGAAAGCACAGGGGAATAATTTGGAAGGTGAGCCGTGACGTTGGGAGAGAATGGCCCCGATGCCTGAGTCAGATGCATCAACCTCCACCACGAATGGTATGTCTGGATCTGGATGGTGTAGTATGGGAGCCGATGTGAACCGTGTCTTTAAGTTTTGGAAAGCCTCGACTGCTCCTGTTGACCATCTGAGGTGACAGGTGGTGCGTTTAGTCATGGATGTTAAGGGAAGTGCTACAGAGCTGAAGTTCCTAATGAATCTGCGGTAGAAGTTGGCAAAACCTAAGAAGCGTTGTAGTTCCTTGAGTTTGGTGGGTAACGGCCATTCTAGAACAGCTTTCACCTTCTTGTCGTCCATAGCTACTCCTTCCTGACTTATGATGTACCCCAAAAAAGATATAGCTGTCTGATGGAACTCACACTTCTCTGCCTTGGCGTAGAGTCGATTCTGGACGAGCCGGTTGAGAACCATTCTCACGTGTTGAATGTGGTCTGTGTAAGAGTTCGAGTAAATTAGGATATCGTCGATGTACACGATGATGAAACGATCGATCAAATCCCGGAAGATATCATTCACATAGGATTGGAACACTGAGGGGCTGTTTGTGAGTCCGAAAGGCATGACTAAGTATTCGTAATGTCCAGTTGTGGTGGAAAACGCGGTCTTCCATTCATCTCCTTCCTTAATGCGGATGAGATTGTAAGCATTCCGTAGATCCAGTTTCGAAAAGTACTTGGCCCTTCGAAGAAGTTCCAGTGCGGGAGGTACTAGAGGTAGGGGGTAGCGATACTTGATGGTGATGTCATTGAGGCCTCGGTAGTCGATGCATGGACGTAGAGATCCATCTTTTTTCTTAACGAAGAAAAACCCCGCCGATGCGGGAGACGTGGATGATCGGATAAAACCCTTGGCTAGCTCCTCCTCGATATAGTCCTTCATGGCCTTGGATTCGGGTTGAGACAGAGGGAAGATGCGCCCCTTGGGAGGTTGCGTGTTGGGAAGTAGTTCGATAGCACAATCCACTGTGCGGTGAGGAGGCAGTTCAGTCGCTTTGATGGGGTTGAAAGCCTCGCTAAGGTCGGCGTATTCCTTGGGGATCAGAGAGGTGGTGGTAACTTTGTCCTGTAGATTGACTGCTTGAACTCGAAGTGATGACTTGTTTGTGATGCATCGGCCTTGACAGTGGTTGCCCCACCGTAGAATGCGTGCTTCCCTCCAGCAGATGGTTGGGTTGTGTTGTCGTAACCATGGCATTCCGAGAATGATGGGAGTGTGAGGCGAGGCAATGGCGTAGAAATGAATGTTCTCAGTGTGTAGTCCCTCAGAGGTGATCTGTAATGGGGTGGTGATGTGACGAATGCGGCCCTCTCCTAGAGGACGTCCATCTAGGGCTTCCACTGACAAATGAGAATTGCAAGTGATAAGTGGGAGTTGATTAATGCGAGCGCAATCATATGACATAAAATTCCCCGCTGCGCCCGAATCAATCAGCGCCGTCAAGTTAATGTCTCTTCCCTCATAGGCTATGACAACTGATACACATAGACCAGACTTGGTATTAATCTTGGTAAGATTGGGACTCACCATAGAGAAGTTACGTTGAGGCGGACGTGTAGGACATGTGGCTCTAAGGTGACCGGCCTGCCCGCAATACAGACACAGATGAAGGCGTCGCCGACGATCCCGTTCTTCGGGAGACAGATGAGTGTAGCCGAGCTGCATGGGTTCAACGGTGGTTGCCTCGTAGGCGGGAACGTTACCGCTGAATCGGTGATCGTTGAATCTGGTGGGACGACGCGAGCGTATTAAATTGTCAATCCGAATGGTGAGTTCAATAAACTGGTTGAGCGATTTCCCTTCGTCGCGACATGCCAACTCGGACTGCAACTCCAGGTTGAGGCCCCGTCGAAACAGTGATTTCAGAACGCTCTCTGTCCAGTCAGTCTGGGCGGACAGGGTGCGAAACGTGAGAGCGTATTCCGCCGCTGTGCACTTCCCTTGATTTAATGTGAGCAATAAATCGTCCACGCCCCTGCCTCCTTCCGGGTGATCGAAGACCGCACGAAGTTGGTTCAGGAAGTCCTCGAGAGACGTAAAAGCTGACCCGTCGTCCCTCCAAACGGCAGTTATCCATGCGAGCGCCTTACCCGTGAAAAGCGAGCTGATTAGAGCAATCTTCCCGGCATCCGTGGGATACAAGGTGGGTTGTTGAGCGATAAACAGTGAGCATTGCAGCAAAAATCCCTTGCACTTAATCGGTTCTCCATCGAACTTCTCGGGTAGTGCCAGGCGAGGGTGGACAGATGGTTGAGGCGGAGTGGCAGCCGGATTAGCCAGGGGAGATGGTGCCGGTGGAGGAGTTGACGGCGTCATGCGTAGTGTTTGTAGTGTTTTAACTAGCTCCTCGGTGACTGTGGTGAGATGTGTAAGTTGCTGATGGTGTAAGGTGAGTTGATTAGCCTGCGCTGACAAGATGGCCGTGAGTTGGTCCATGGCTGCTGGATCGGGTATGGGCGAAGTCTTCTGTAATGATACACTGGGAGTAGGAGGATCCATATGCAGTTTCTTTAATAACAGTTTAGTTGTACAGGCAAGATCAATCGACAACAAACACAGTATAGGAGATGTAGCGGAAGGTAGTCCAGGCACAGGCAAAGGTCGAGACCGGCAGCAAACATTCAATAGTCCAGGTTCAGGCGAGAGTCGAGACAGGCGGCAAACGAACGTAATTCCAAGTAACCGAGCAATAAAATCCAAGACAGGCAGCAAAGGTTCAATAATCCAAAAGACAGTCCAAGGGTCATACACGGGAAGGCAACACTGGAAATAACGCTCGGAAATGATCACCATTGGGATGCAAGACTTCGCACCGGGTGGAGATGCAAGCTGGATTAAATAGCTCTCCAAACGAGCTTCAGGTGCAACAGAAATCAGCGCCAGGTATGTGGGGTTTGTAGTCCACAACAGGTTAGAACTCGGGAGATGGCTCCCTCTGGTGGCGAGCGAGGGGAACCGTATGTACCCTAGCCGTGACAGCTTCGAAACTGTGAACCATTTTGCGAAGCAATTGGTTCGTTTGATTCGAAGCTTTGAATAGCTTTGTTTCTCCCATCACTAGTTGTAGTAGGGGAGATCACTGAGTGACCAGCTTTCCAATAAGCCTTCCGCGATAATGAGGCGTCGCCAGAAGCCGTATTTGAGAGCATCGAGTCAGTTGCAGCAGGGGAGATCAGCACTCGACCAGCCCTCTACCAAAATGAAATAGTCCACTGAATTCCGGCAAAAACAATCAAGAAATCATTCCTCTCGGTCAACACAGAATCAAAAAGACACAGTGGAGTAGGTTCCTGAGCTCCGGAGTAGGTCTGTATAGACCGAGTTCTCGTTACAGGTCGTGTTTGGTGGCGTCGAATTAAACAGTCACTAGCAGTCACTAATGTTATATTAATTCATATCGGATATATACTGCAGCAGCAAGCACTAGGGACATCATAGTTTTGCTTTCCATTTTTTTCTGTGCGTTCATTTGCTAAGCTGAACAGCCAATTGGAGTTCTCTTTCTCACCAACAAGCTTCGACGTCGATTCAACATGCAGAATCGTCAAGAAGAAAAAAAACGTCTGACAGTATCTATGTAGAGCCAACAGTGCAGCACACACCATTACCTGGTGGCCAACTGTCGGCTTGGTGTGTCCTAGGCTTAAAGGGGAACTGAAAATGAAAATTCTGCAATGAATTACTCCCCCTGAAGTTATTTAAGAACCATAGGACCAACATCTATCTTAAGAACGCAAATTAGGATAGTTTAGATGTGGTACCGGTCCCCCCATTGACTGCAATGCAACCAACTGTCAAAGTGTAGAAAATGATTAGAGCACATTGTTAAATAGTCCATGTCATTCCGGTGGTTCAGCATTATTAAATATAATACTTTTTGTGCGCAAATAAACACAAATAAGACCGTGTTTCACAATTTCCTGATTTCCATATTAGTTGACAGTGCGCGTTCACGAGAGCTCCACTAGCACTACTAGCATGCGTGTCACAACGACAGTTTGTTTGTTTATTGCATTCTTAACACCATTCCAGCATCTAAGGCTATACACTGTAAAAAATGTCCGTGAAATTAACAGTGAAATTCTGTTGTTTTTACGGAAAAACACGTCACAAAGTTGCAAAACCTGTCAGTGAAATTCTGTCGATTTTACGGGAAAAACACGTCACAAGTTGTAAATCATGTCAGTAAAATTCTGTCGTTTTTACGAAAAAAACACGTTGTAAAAACGCAAATGAAATTTATTTTTAACAATCTGTTTTTTTCTATAAAAACTCACCATTAAACAACTCCACAAACACTATTAACACATTCACTTATTACATCACTGTGACTTTATTTCTGTGGTTCATCTACAAAAGTTTTTATTGAGAATTAACACAAGTGTAGATGTTGATGGTTTTGTTGAGTCACCATTATGGTGTTCAGTGTTTGCTTTAGTAGGACTCTTGACTCTTTGCCTTGTTGTGTTAGATTTTCTTTAGCAGCTATAACTGTGTGATGAAACCCCATCTGTTATGGTCGAAAGAGCTAAGAGAAATTGTCATCATGTTATTTGTCATGAGGGTTGTCATCTACTGGTTTATTCACTGTTTTAAAATTATTTTATTATGCCCACTGATGTTATGAATGAGACTGACAGAAAGATATTCTGAGGGACTTTACAACACATGATTTACAGAATTAAATGGACTACCAGATATCAATGATAAACCTATTCATCTCATCAATGGTGACCACATAAGATAAACTCAAGGCATTCTGGGTACCATCAAAGTAGAAAAACTCATTCATGTATCCCAGGATGCAATGCTGCATGAAGCTTTTAATTTGATAGTCACCACTGTTGAGATTCATACACTGATTCTTGATGTCTGTGTTAAAAATCAAATGCAGATTTTTTCCAAACTGCTCAAAAACGTTTCTCAAATTTAAGCTCATTCACAATGTTGTTAAAAAACTTCAAAACATAAGAAAATGCTTTTAATTGAGTATTCACAATAATGAAAACTAGACTAAAGGTCCTGTTTACATTCCCTTTAGTTTTTATTTGTTATGATAATTATGTTTTATAAAACATAGCATAGCAACCAAAAGAAAACTTGCTTAACAAATCGCTGGTGAAAAGCCCAACTAAAGTAAACACTGATCACATTAACGGTGACTTTAAACAACATTCACTGATGTTATGCTTCAATCTCTGTGAAGCAGAAGTTATGATCGTCTTCATTATTCTGATGTATTTCAAAGTTAAATTGAATATTTAATGAGGAAGAATAGTGGGTGTGGCTCATGTTTTCCTCTGTGAATTAATTGGATGAATAAAAACAGGATTTTCCCGTATTTTTACGGTAGTTTACTGGCAACCACAGCTGCCGGTATTTTTCTGTAAAAACTATGGGATTTTTCTTTTCTGACCGTTAAATGGTTTTTTAATCACCGCTATGCTGAAGAGTGGAGTCTGTGTTTAAGTCAAAGTCAGGCAAGAAATTTCTGATGTCATGCTGCATGTTGTTTTGTTTAAAAATGACTGTCGATTATTATAACAAAATAAACGTAAATATGTGAAGGAAATGTAATATTTTCACTTTTATGCATTAGGTGAATGTTTTAATTGTATTTAAAGAAATGCTCTCAATATAAAATTTTTGCCCTGAAGTTCTTGAACTTTATTACTGTTTACGTGCTTTTCCCGTATTTTTTACAGAATTTTACTGGCAACCACAGCTGCCGGTATTTTTCCGTAAAAACTACGGAACATTTTTTACAGTGTATTCATGGCAAGAACTAGTCACTCTATACACACACAAGTAGTGTTGCGATGACAGAAAATCTGAGCATGCTGTTACCCAACATACATTGCTGCATAAAGATTTCTTATGTTAATTGTCACTGTTACAATTTGTACGCTGATTTTTGATGTCTGGATGATTTACATGTGATATTTTTCAGTCATAACATTGAACTCTGCACAATAGATTAAAATACAGTATGAAAATAACTTAGTGCAATTTTGCAATTTCACAAGTTCACTACTGCACCATTTAACATCAGTAAGCAGTAAAAACTATTTCAAAAAAGCTGCTCAAAAACACCTAAGGGGCTATTCACACATGTCTTGTTTGGTTCGTTTGAATCGAACTCAAATTCGTTTTCTCCCTTGGTGCGGATCTTTTGGGCAGGTGTGAATACAACAATCTCACTCTGGTGCGGACCAAACAACCGTACCGAGACCCAGCTGAAGAGGTGGTCTCGGTCCGGTTCCAAACGAACTCTGGTGCAGTTTGTTTAAGGTGTGAACATAGCCCGACCTCGATCCGACCTAACTGCAGTAATCCATCTTCTGCGCAGCACCACTGTAATAGCGCGTCTCCTAAAACATCCTGCGAGCTGTTTAAACTTGATGCATTCGCGCATCTCTCTCGTACATACTCGCACCCGGCTGCGCATCACCCGCGCGTCTTCCAAAAGGAGTAAGGAAGGCACGCAACCTGCCTCTCTAATCACTTTTTTTAACATTATTTCATGCATTTGGCAAACGCTTTTATCCAAAGCGACTTTGAAACAAATGTATAGTATAATGCAATGTGAGTATGTGCAGTCCCTGGGATCAAACCCATGACCTTGGCTTTGCTAATGCCACTGAGCTACAGGAAATCACTTGTTTTACCCGTGACTGGTTCTGAATTAAAACAAACATATTTAATGTCTAACTGGTTTGCTAATTTCATTTAGATTAATGAAAATCCAAAATACTTAAAAACAAATAACAACCAAACATATGTAATATTTTATTAAGTTGAGAACTTATGTAATCCATCTTAAAATAAACATGCATAAATATGTCCATAAAATTCTATTGCTCATTTAATATGTAGAACTTTTTTAAATTGCACTACGAAAGATTTCTGTGAGTAGCCTATTTTTGCACTTCCTGCTTTTTTCTGTCCAATGAATGGATGATCTTAGCACACATTTTGGTTCACTTGCAAAAAGGGCAGTGTGAAAGCAAACCGCACCAAACAACAAAAAATAAAAAACATTTGGTCCAGACCAAAGCAAGTGAACTAGCGGACTTTCCTTGTGTGAATACACCCTAAGAAAAAAGCAAGAGTAAGAGCCCCACTAAAGGAAACACTGATCACTGTTCTGGTTTTTGTTCTTATTGTTGATGTTTTCTTCAGTGATTGTGTTTGTTAACAGCAGGTGTTTATCATTAATGATTCAATCATCACATAATTAATCACCTTCATCATCTCATTAACTTTAACTCTGCTTCAGTGTTACTTTAACTCTCTGTAGATTGGACCCATATAAACTCTGATTTATTGATTTAACTCTGGGGATTTTACTGTGTACACCGGATGTGTAATCACCATTATTGTGATCAGTGTTTGGTATGGTTGGGCTCTTGACTGAAGTTGTGTATAAGATCCAGTGGGATCAGAAAATTACTATGAAGATACTTAAATAACTTTTGATTGTGTAATGTCATTGATAGTGAACACTGTGTTATAATACAGTTTTTAAATAAAAATTAAAGCATTGTAATGGATGACTAACAGAATATATGATTTTTCAAAAGCTCTTACACTTCTGAATGAAGAATCAGCTTATTAAACTCAACAATGGTGAAAGTCAACAAAAGAAAACTTCATGCTGCAATGGATGCTGGGTAACATCATAGCGCAAAACTCATTCATGTCTCCCAGCATGTATTGCAGTTGATCTGTTTATCTGAATTAGTTTGATGATTGTCACCATTGTTGAGATTTGTATGATGAACATTGATGTCTAAGTGTGTCTATAATCTCCTTTTCTTTTCTTAAACTTGTGAACCAGAATCGTGACACCAGTTAAAAATGGATCAAATTTCAATTCTACATAAAATGTATAAAGAACACGGTCTCAACTTATCAAAACACTTATTCTGTTCTCGATGCTTGTAAACGTGTCTTAGAATCATATTGTAAAACTGTTTTAAACATTGAGAGCGGAAATATAATTGACTTACATAAAGTTCAGAGTCAAGGTCCCAACTAAAGTAAACACTGATCACAATAATGGTAATTTGTTGAAATGTCACGATTTTTTGGACATTATTTGTGGGCACATAAGCAAAAATGGCCATTTTCAGTTCTGCAGAGTCTCTGTCCCTGCAGTCGTCCCTGAGTTTAGCTTCAACCAGATCCAACACACCTGCCTTGATGTTTTCTAGTTTAGTGTTTCCCAAACCAGTTCTACTGGATCCCTGACAGAATGTTTTAGATGTGTCTCTATATAAAACACCTGATTTAACTCATCAGACTCCCTCAGAATGATTGAAATGTCTCTCTAATGAACAAACTAATGAGTTGAATCAGGTGTTTCACAAACAAAGAAAACATGTGCAGTAGAATTTACTTGACAAAAGCTAGAAAATTTTCATTCAGAAAATAAGAGTTAATATTAAAGGAGCTGTCATGTAAAAGTTAAACACAATTATCTGGGGCTTTCATTAGAAATTCTGAGGTAATGTTAACTTCTACTCTCATTTGTAACCATGATATGAAGCAGCCAGCATAAAAAACCCACCATTATTGAGATCAGTGTTTCATTTAGTTGAGCTCTTGACTCTTGTACTTTAATGTCATGTTTTAGAGTAAAGGCAAATATTACAAATACATTTGGTCTGTCAAAGAAAATTGACATTTAGATCCCAGAGAAAATTAATCTTTCTGAGTAGTGATTCATTTTTTTGTTCCTGAAATAGCCAGACATGACACATGTCATGAATAAAGACACTGACAGGTTTGACGTATTGCTTTATGTCAAGTTGTCATAACAAACACATCTTAAACAATGTCATCTTTGCATTAAAAATGACATAAATGAGCGAATGACAGTTGTCATAAACATGCATAAAACCTCCTTCATATTCATGACATGTGTTACCCTGATGTCTATGTGTGTCAGTAAAGTGGTGAGGGAATCATTACTTTAAGGGTGAAAAGAGAATCAACTTAAAGTAAACCAGAAGTCAAGTGCTCAACTAAATGAAACACTGATCAGTGATCACAGTAATGGTGGTTTTTGGTGGTGGTTGCTTACTTTCAGGGTTACAATTTAAGCGCGAGTAAATATTCTTGCAATTTCAAAGTATACCATTTACCTGAGAATTTCTAATGACAGCTCCAGATAATTTTGTTTAGCTTTTACATGCCTCAAGATTATAAAAAAAGATCATAATAATGTTGCCAGGTTTGAGAGTATACAGTCTAAAACAGTATAAATCCAAAGGTGAACGAATAACAAAGTTATTAGCTTGTCGACTCTGAATCACGCAAACAAGTGATTTTACTTTAAAAGCACACAGTTACAATGCAACAAAAATCTAGCACTTAAAAGTCAAGAGCCCAACTCAAGGAAACACTGATCACCATGATGGTGAGTTTCAACTAAATTACTTTCAACAAAACAAAAATTCTGTGTTAGCCCACACACGGGCCCTGTGCATGTTAAGGGTTAAGTATTTTGTATTTGAAATACATGCCTATCTCTGCGTGTAGCTACGTATCTAGAAAGTCCCCGCCTGCCCGCGAAAACTTGAACACACGTGCTAAACCAATCACAGCAGACTAGACCATCTGACCAATCACATCAGACTACGCTAGCGGAAAGGCGGGGATTAGACCGTTTTACACCATGTATGTACATAAAGCTGTTGTCGGACACTCCACAAACCAAAGTAGGCACTTAAAAAACAGAAGCTATTTACTCTTTAATATTAACTCTCATTTTCTGAGTGAGAATTTTCTAGCTTTTTTTAAGTAAATTCTACTGCACATATTTTTCAGTGAATGTAAAACACCTGATTAATCTCATCAGTTTGTTCATTAGAGAGACATTTCAATCGTTCTGAGGGAGTCTGATGAGTTAAATCAGGTGTTTTATATAGAGACACATCTAAAACATTCTGTCAGGGATCCAGTAGAACTGGATTAGGAAACACTAAACTAGAAAAATTCAAGGCAGGTGTGTTGGATCTGGTTGGAGCTAAACTCAGGGACGACTGCAGGAACAAAGACTCTGCAGAACTGAAAATGACCATCTCTGCGCATAAGTGATATTGACGTTATGAGAATGTAGTAATGGTCCCCTAAATGTTCAGAGAACGTCCTGAATGTTCTGTAAAAGTTCACCAAATAACGTCCCCACACCCTTTGAAAAACTCCACATCGTGACCATCTCAGGACGTTCTGGGAAAGTATTCGACACCAGCAGGGATGTTCTGACAACGTTCTCATGACAAAACATTTTTTTAGGGGTTCATGGCTTTTGCTCAATATTTTGTTGAACTTTCCAGATGCACTGTAGAACAGGATGTTGTCATTATTATTATTTTTTCATGCTGACGCACGCACGCACGCACGCACGCACACACACACACAATACCTGGAAAATACAATCCAAGAGCTTGTCTTTGAAGGACCTTGATCCAGATGTTGTGTTACTGTAATTTGAAAATATGTTATGTGTTTTTTTACATAAAAGAAAATGTAAATGTGTAATATACAACAGTAAAAATATGTGTTTTTGTCAACAGTAATAGCCTATACAGCATGCTAAGTGTACACATTAATATCTATCCCTTATATCATTGTATTCTCCCCAGTCAACACGTTCATGTCACGGTTATATCACAAAGAACCTCATGATGAGGTCAAAATGTAATCGCACAGCAAACTCACTGTGTGCTCAAAACTGTGATGTTATAATTGTACTGTGGTGATAGAGGTTTAGATGTGACTGGTTTGTCATTTGAAATCACCATCATGTTGATCAGTGTTTACTTTAGATAAGCTCTTGACTCTACAGCAGTTCACTTTTCTTCCTCTGGCTGCTGTAACTGTGTGTTTATTGTATAGAAGCAAACACTGATCACAAAAACGGTGGTTTGTTGAAATTTCAACATTAATAGCGAGTTCAAAACTGATATTGATTCAATGACATAAATATGTTTTAATATAATGCATAGTGTAACAATTATTTTTGTTAAAATGTCTAAAATGAGTCTGCGTTGATGTTATAAGATGTTGAAAATACGTCCACAATGACCACATTTCAACTAAATTCGTACCTTCTATAGATGGTCTATGAACGTCAACATTGAACGTCCAGAAGACGTCAGAAAAAGACGTCAGAAAAACTTTCATTCTGGCTCCTCAGGGGACGTCTATAAGACGTCTATAAGAAGGAGCTTTTGCTCAGTGGGATAGTTTGTCACAATATTGTTTTAAACATGGACTGAGACCAAAAGGTTTGCCAATGAACGTTGCAATCTCGTTGCAAACGTTGGTTTTTTGATACAAACATTGCTTAGATTGCATTGCAATGTACATTTAAAGTATAGTACTTTTACAATATTAATTACTATAGATTTACTTAGTGAACTAGATATAATATATAATATTATTAGTTATAATGTGTAATTAGTAATGTGTCAAAATATGTATTACAGTAAATTACAGTATAATAAAATAAAGTACAAATATACCAAAACACAGTAAAGTACAGTTTTTATAAAGCTATACAGTAATATTTTGTGTACCGTAAAGTGTATTACAGTCCCAGACAGCAAGCTAACACACTGTAAAAAATGTTACGTTGTTTTTACGGAAAAATACCGGCAGCTGTGGTTGCCAGTAAACTACCGTAAAAATACGGAAACATCCTGTTTTTATTCATCCAATCAATTCACAGAGGAAACCATGAGCCACACCCACTATTCTTCCTCATTAAATATTAAATTTAACTTTGAAATACATCAGAATAATGAAGACGATCATAACTTCTGCTTCACAGAGATTGAAGCATAACATCAATGAATGTTGTTTAAAGTCACCGTTATTGTGATCAGTGTTTACTTTAGTTGGGCTTTTCACCAGCGATTTGTTAAACAAGTTTTCTTTTGGTTACTATGCTATGATATGTTTTATAAAACATATTTGACATAGCAAATAAAAACAAAATGCAATGTAAACAGGAGCTTTAGTCTGGTTTTCATTATTGTGAAAGCTTAGTTAAAAGCATTAAAATAACAGTGTGAATGAGCTTAAATTTAAGAAACTGCAACAATCATTTTAGAAAAGTTTTTGAGCAGTTTGAAAAAAAAAATCTGCAATTGATTTTAAACACAGACATCAAGAATCAGTGTATGAATCTCAAAAGTGGTGTCCATCAAATGAAAAGCTTCATGCAGCAATGCATCCTGGGAGACATGAATGAGTTTTTCTACTTTGATGGTACCCAGAATGCCTTGCGTTTATCTTATGTGGTCGATTTTGTGGTCACCATTGTTGAGATGAATATGTTTATTATTAATATCTGCTAGTCCATTTAGTTCTGTAAATCATGTGTTGTAAAGTCCCTCAGCATCTCATTCATAACATCAGTGAGCATAATAAAATTATTTTTAAACAGTAAATAAACCAGTAGATGACAACTCTCATGACTAATAACATGAAGAAATTTTTTCTTAGCTCTTTCCACCATAACAGATGTGTTTTCATCACACAGTTACAGCAGCTTAAGAAAATCTAACACCTAACACAACAAAGCAAAGAGTCAAGAGTCCTACTAAAGCAAACACTGAACACCATAATGATGACTCAACAAAACCATCAACATCTACACTTGTGTTAATTCTCAATAAAAACTTTTGTAGATGAACCACAGAAATAACGTCACAGTGATGTAATAAGTGAATGTGTTAATAGTGTTTGTGGAGTTGTTTAATGGTTTTTAGATGGAGTTTTAATGGAGTTTTTAGAGGAAAAAACTGATTGTTAAAAACTAATTTCTAATTTAAATTTTTACAACGTGTTTTTTCCAAAAAAATGACAGAATTTTGACAGGTTTTGCAACTTGTGACGTGTTTTTTCCAAAAAAACGACAGAATTTCACTGACAGGTTTTGCAACTTGTGACGTGCTTTTTCCATTAAAACTACTGAATTTTACTGTTAATTTCACTGACAGGTTTTACAGTGTTTTCCCGTATTTTATACGGAAGTCTTCTGACAACAGTTTTTCTCTGTGAAAACTACAGAATTTCCCTGTTCATTTCACAGACATTTTTTACAGTGCAGGTACAAATCATTGAATCAATGTAAAAAATTTGTCAATGTTAATTGCATTGAATCAATATCACTTTTGCACCCGCTTTTAATGTTGAAAAAATGTTGAAATTTCAACAAATCATCATTATTGTGATTTGTGTTTTCAACAAAATAAACAGTTCCATTTTCTTGACACAAAGTTTGTCTGTACATAGTATTATTTTATGGTGTGCAATATACCTGTTTTAGCACATTAACCGTTTGAGCCATCCCAACCAACACACCCATGTGGGGCCCAAAGGGGTTGCACCTGGGCTGATTTCTGGGGCCCACCTGGGCTACCCAACTGGGACCCAGCTAATTTTGTCCTCAGTTTCCATGGTGGCCCCACATGACTGTGCTGGCTGGGATATGATCACATTTGTGACGGATTTAGCTACAATCCACAGCGTAAGGTCATACATCTGCTAAAAGAGGCTCCTATTACAGTCTTTTTAAGCACTTTATGCATTTATAGATGTCACAGACACTTAAACAATCACACATGTACTAGAATGAACGTTTTTGTCACAAAGGGAAGCATAAATGAACAATCACCTACACTGTTCTCCTGTATGTGTCAGCAACAAAGTAAAAGTGCACAGTTTTCAGTCATTTAAATGGAGGTACTTCACTATACAGGACACATTTGTATTGAAATTCAGATGAACTCACTGCTTAATCCTCCATGCCAAGCATTCACAATATAACACCCATTTGCACTTTAAGTCCACAAACGTAGGCCTAATAAATCAGAGAACTGTGAATATATTTTCCATTGTGTACATTGGATTTCTTGTGAAAGAAACATCTGTCATCATTGTTTTCCAAGTATGCAGACAACCCGGCCGGTGTTCCTCCGGTAAAACGACGTAAAATCTGATCTGTCAGTCGTATGTAGCATATATAATGAGCTCACGCACACATGATTCATATTAGCACGCAATAAGTTCAAACAGAATCTGGTTTGTGAAACCTGTTGCACGGCCTTCTTCGGTGTGCGACCTCCTTTATATTCCTTCGTTTTAATTTGTTTTCTCTCACTACCTCTATAGCTTCCTCTTACTTTCCCCACCAGTCTCACATAGTCTCACATGCTTCCTGTTAGGCTAGAACATGCTAAAATACACTTCTTAAAACGTTCGTAGAGCCTCTAATAACATATCTGAATCTGCAGAATAAACAGTTGTTAGATTTGTAATACTCACGTGTTTCTCTCCTAATGTAATTTTTGTTCCTCTTAACACAAAATAGATCCTGCCATAAAAGCCACACTTTAACCTGTTGCTTCCCAGCTTGCACAGTTTGCCAGTTTAACGCCAGAAGGACGTTGGACTCCAACATTTACGATGTTGGGTTAATGTTTGATTTTGGTTGAAAATGAAAATTTGATTGACGTCAAAATCCAACGTTGACTTGACGTCAAGTGATGAAAGAAGTTATTGAGTAATGGTGAAAAAGCCTGCTGTTGATAAATACAATCACTAAAGATGAGAACAGAAAAACACAAACTACTAAAAAACTGCCTCATGTCACACAATCTTAGATGAACATCTACCAGAAATGGCCATTTTCAGTCCTGCAGAGTCTCTGTCCCTGCGGTCACCCCTGAGTTTAGTTTCTACCAGATCCAACACACCTGCCTTGAAGTTTTCTAGTTTAGTGTTTCCCAATCCAATCCTACGGGCACGACTGACAGAATGTTTTAGATGTGTCTCTAATGAACACACCAACAAGCTGATGAGTTGAATCAGGTGTTTCACACACACTGAAAACAATGTGTAGTAGGATTTACGTGAAAAAAATCTAGAAACAATTTTCACAATTATCTGTAACTTTCATGAGAAATTCTCAGGTAAAGTTCACTTTTACTCTCTTTATTTGTGACACTGATAGTAAGCAGCCACCATCAAAAACCACCATAACTTTGATCTTTGTTTCATTTAGTTGAGCTCTTGACTCTTGTACTTGCATGTAAAATGTCTTTGACTAGTAAAGCAAATGTAAAGGTTATAAATACATTTGACCTTTTAAAGAAAGTTGCGTTATAAATCCTAAAGATTATTGGTTTCTGAATAGTGTCGTGGTGATTATGTAAAGTACAGTATGAATTTCATGCTGCAATACATGCTGGGTCACTTCATAGTACAAAACTCATTCCTTACTCCCAGCATGCATTGCAGTTAATCTGTATATTTGATTTAGTTTGATGATAGTCACCATTGTTGAAGTTCGTATGATGAGTGTTGATCTAAGGGTGTCAGTAAAAAGTTGTTTTGCCATCTCAATATTTTAACAGTCTTACTCATTCATGGAATAATAAGTGAAAATTGTTTCTAGAATTTTTCAAGTAAATCCTACTATCCATTGTTTTCAGTGTATGTGAAACACCTGATTCAACTCATGGTCTCGGATCTAAACTCAGTGACTGCAGGACTAAAAATGGCCATCTCTGACATCAACTGTAAATAACATATGAACAGAGATTTAACTCAAGTTTATATTGATGTTTCATTGTTAGTTTGAAGTCACCATTATTGTGAGCTAATGCTCAATAACTTCTTTC
Source organism: Oreonectes daqikongensis (assembly GCA_026939265.1). Lineage (NCBI taxonomy): Eukaryota > Metazoa > Chordata > Actinopteri > Cypriniformes > Nemacheilidae > Oreonectes > Oreonectes daqikongensis. Next base: position 379,948 of record JAOTQM010000225.1, on the reverse strand, counting down.
ATCACTTGACATCAAGTGAATGTTGGATTTTGACGTCAATCAGATTTTCATTTTAAACAAAAATCCTACATTAACCCGACGTTGTAAATGTTGGAGTCCAACGTCCTTCTGACGTTAAACTGTGCCAGCCAGGTTAGGAGGAGCTTTAAAGAAGACAAAACTTCAGGAAACTGTTTTTAAAAAGTTTCAAAAATCATGTTTTTTATTGGGCAGTAAGAAATGGTCAACTGTAATTAAACTGATGCTCATTCATGATCATCTGTCAATAAACAGGAGTTCCTGCATTAGCAGGTGCCAGGTTACAGATATGAACTTTAATGATGACATTATTTACAAAGCTTCCGCATTTCAAATTCAAATGGTCTTTTCAAGGTCTTTTCTCCACATGAGACAGGATGCAAGTGTAATGAAGGGTTCAAAGTTTATCTGAATGTATAAAGAGAGCAATGTGCAAAAAGCAACTTTGCTTTTTTCATATTACATATACAGTGGGCTAAACTCATTCAAAAAGTGGCTGTGTAAAATGACTGCAAAAAATAAAATAAAAATTGAATCTAATAATAAAATCTTTTTACAAGTGACTTACAGTAGATCATTTTATCAGTGTGTGTGTTCCCTGCAACAAAAATATAAGGGGAATTGGGGTTTAACATTAAACTATTCATGGCACTGCACACAGAAAAATATATGCATGCTGAATCCTCAAATATAGCCAAGTGTGAGAAATGTATTACATTAATAATTCAGGCATCAAAAGAGTCAGAGCACTGCCCATACTGAGAAAAAAAACTTTCATCAGCTAACAGAGGTGTAACATCAAGAATAACTTTTTTACGAGTCCGGTTCCTGCCCTCATAGCCAGGAACCATTGAATCAATGTTGAAAACTGATTGATTTGTCAATGTTAATTGCATTGAATCAATATCACTTTTGCACCCACAATTAATGTTGAAAAAATGTTTTAAATTTCAACAAATCACAATTATTGTGATCAGTGTTTGCTTTAGTTGAGCTCTTGACACTTGTTTTAATGTCATGTTTTTACTAACCATCCATTTGCATTCAAACACATTTAATTTGGCCAACAGAACAAAGTTCCAGTGAGATCAAGAAATGATGGGAAATAATTACATGAAAGGAAAGGTTAAAGAAAAAAGAAAAAAAGAGTGATCTGCTTTGACTGCTTTATGTGCGTGTTTATATGTGACAAGCTTCAAATCCGATTTAATTTGCTGATATGCGCACAGCACAAGTTCACTAAAAAACGGCATGAAGAAATGTAATGCTTATAATGGCAGAGTAATGTCTCGTGCCAATGAAGCATGATGCGGTTTTACTGTTGTAAAATCATGACAAAACTATCATGACATAACAATGTACAGTTCATAAACGCAAAGTAATATCAACATATCGATGAAGCAAGGTCATTTTGCACAGCGATTTACCAGTAAATCCTTCCAAAGCACATTCAAGTAAACAATAAATAAAATTAATGTTCAGTAACAAATGACATTTTATGATTAGATATTAGTACACTGTAAAAAATGTTGCGTAGTTTTTATGGAAAAATACCAGCAGCTGTGGTTGCCAGTAAAATTCCGTAAAAAATACGAGAAAAGCACGTAAACAGCGATGCAGTTTAAGAACATCAGGGCAAAAACTTTAAGTTGTGAGTGAATTTACTTAATTTGAGTCTTTTATATTGAGAACATTTCTTTACATAAAATTAAAACATTCACCTAATGCAGGGGTGCCCAACGTGGGTCCTGGAGGGCTGGTGTCCTCCAGAGTTTAGCTCCAACCCTAATCAAACAAATCAAAAACACCTGAACAAGCTCTTCATGATCACTAGTAACACTGATAGCAAGCAAACATTGAATCAATGTTCAAATGTATTAATTTGTCAATGTCATTGGTATTGGGTCAATATCACTTTTTCACCTGCTATTAAGGTTTGAAAAATGTTGACATTTCAACAAATCACCATTGTTGTGATCAGTGTTTGCTTTAGTTGGCCTCGTGAAGTTACTGCTAGTTCTCTTTTAAATAGTATTTCTTTAAAACGCTTGTGCATTGACAAAGAAAGAGATGATTTAAAGTTACAGTATCAAACAGTAATAACACAAATCAATTATGAGCTATTATTAAAACTTCATAAATACCATTTTCAATTATAGGAAATTTTAGTTTACATTGGCAAAACAGTTTTCAGCACTGTTACAGCAAATACTGATTACAGTAATGGTGGCTGACAAACCCCCCAGAAAAATGAACATTGATTCAATAGTTTTCATCTGCTCTCTGGCTACATTCAAGTGTGTTCGATTAGTTTGATTAGTGTTGGAGCTACTGACCTACTGCATGAAAGTGAAAATATTACATTTACTTTGTTGTTTATTATAAAGAAATAAACTGTCACTTTAGAAGAAAGCAACTTCTTGCCTGACTTTGACTTAAACACAGACTCCACTCTTCAGCATAGCGGTTACCAAAAAAACATTTAATGGTCAAAAAAGAAAACCTCTGTAGTTTTTACAGAAAAATAACGGCAGCTGTGGTTGCCAGTAATCTACCGTAAAAATACAGGAACATCATGTTTTTATTTGTCCAATCAATTCACAGTAGAAAACATGAACCACACCCACTATTCTTCCTCATTAAATATTCAATATATAGTATATATACAAATAGTGTTTGTGGAGTTGTTTAAAGGTGAGTTTTTGGAGAGAAAAAAAATGATTGCTAAAAACTAATTTTATACGGAAGTCTTCTGACAACACTTTTTATCCGTGAAAAATACAGAATTTCCCTGTTAATTTCACAGACATTTTTACAGTGGTTTGTACATCTGCAAATGTATCACGTTTAAAAAAGAAACAGAAATTGCAGTTAAAAATTCACTCCAGGGAAACAGTTAAGACATTTAAAATGTGTAAAAATATGAATATGTTCATTTAGAAATTACAAGAATATGAATATTCTTATATGAATATGGCTATTTGTGCCGCATTGTAAGATTTATGGCTTTTAGTTTCTTTAGAAACAGCTGCTCGTTCTGTGTGTCATACACCCTGACGTCTGTATGACCCAGGGTGCTATCCGGGTGGTCATTTCCAAGGATGTACACAGATTGGCAACTTTGATGAAACTGACACAAACTGCACTGACTAATCCTGTTTTGACTAATGGACAACAATCTAAAATAAAAATTCAAGAGACTTTCGAGTAAGCACAATAAACTATCACGTGCGCATGCAAAATTCTCCTGAATTTTTATTTTTGCCAATGTTCCTTCCACGGCTCCGTACTAGACCGATGGACCAACTTTAGTTTTGTGTTGCTTGTCTTGATTGGTGGACAAATGCATAGGGATACTTTAGGTGTGTTGTTTCACTTAAAAGAAAGAAAGAATGACAGACTATTTACAAAATAAATACAAAACTTCACTTTTTGCAGCACAACGCTTTGTTTATGCCCGCTCATGGTGCTGCTTTGGAGTATGTACAAAAAGAAAGAAATTAAGCCTCAAGTCGCCCCCTGGTGGAGGACGGAGGAAACGCAAAGCTGAGCTGTCCTCTTGGCACATGCACAATGGATAGGATGTTGAAAATGGATGGGTGTTAAAAGTAACACTAAAGCAGTGTTAAAGATAATAAGATAATGAAGTGATGATTGATCATTGATGATGAACACCCGCTGTTAACAAACACAATCACTGAAGAAAACCACCAAGAAGTCACCCTAATAGTGTTTATAGTGTTTCCTTGAGTTTTGCTCTTGACCCTGAAATTTTAATGCATTTTTTGTCATTTGAGTGTCTCCATCATTGAGGTTTGTATGATGAGTGCTGATGTCAAGGTCAAGATTATTATTTATAGGCAAATTATTGTTTTGTTTCTCCAGCTTGTTTTGCTACAGCAGCATTGTTCATGTATTATATAAAGCACAGAAAGCATACTAGATTTGTAGATCCATTACAATCCACCTCTACAAAGCAATTCTTCCCCAGTCAGCCAAATATATAACTTTAGCTAAACTCACAAGTGTTATTAAAATAACACTATAGTGTAATTGTTGGAAGAGAATTAAAGCGATACTTCACCGCCAAATCAAAATTTCCACATGTTTTTCTCACCCTCAAGACATCCTAACTGAATATGGTTTTCTTCTTGAAGCATAATGCAGTTGGAGTTATAATCCCACGTAATATTTTACTTCCAAGCGGTAGAATGGGAGTGAATGGGTGTTAACTTTTTGAAGTAATCCATCGATCATAGAACTGCTCGACATGAAGTGAATCGATGCGTTTGTTTAAGAGAAATATCCATATTGACAGCGCTATTACTGATAATGTCCAGCTTCTGTTATCCTTCTGCTGTGTGTGAACCTCCTGGCTTGTTTTTTCCAGTTAATGAACTGGCACAGGAAAGATGTCTTGTAGTCCCTCACACAATGAAAGCAGCTCCTCAATAGTAAACATACATAATAATCCCATGAGAAGAGATAACAAGTAACCTAATCAATGACAATGGATTGTTGGAAGTGTTTGTGTTTACTTTATACATTGTTTACTTTAAACAGTATTTTCAGTACATATGAATGACTATGAATGCCAATGTAAGTTTTTGGTAAATACACCAATGTAATGCTTGAGAAACTGGGCAGTAATGGAGTTAACACATTGACACACCTGATGCAGTCACACAGTTTTAAGACTTTACACTCTCCCATTTCATCCTATTAGGAACTGGAGTCATGTACTGTATAATCCAATGATCTCTGAGATGAGCGTCTAATATTCCATATGTTAACCACTGGTATTTAGGACTTGGCATACAGTTTAAGTGCACACTTTCTTTACTAAAAGCCCCACTGTGAATTTTTTGAAGGTAAACCATTTTGTCCAGCAATAAATTATTAATTAAAGTCCAAAACGTTTGAGGTGATGGGTGGCCAAACACAACACCCATTCCTTTGAGTAATGTTCTTGTTATTAATGATAGTCCAAAGATCGATTAATGATTATTATTTTATTACAATTGAAAGATTGTTCTGTGCTGATACTGTATAGCGTCTGTTGAAGGATGCAGGCTAACTGAAGAAAACTTTAAGAATCAGCTACAGAATAAAGACCCAACAAGCTTTTGGATGCTGCGAACTAGTTGCACATTCATTATATTTTCAATGTAGCATGTAATAACTTCATGAAGTAAAACAGGGATCGCTCAGACTACATTAAAGGGAATCTCTGTCCAGGATCCACAAAAGCATTTGTGCTGCTCTGCATTGGAGCATTTTGAAATAGACAAGCTCAATATGTAAGTTCATTTGTTCAAATTAAAATAATTGAATAAAACAAATGAACCTTTATAATAATCTTTTCTAATTGTCCATTGGAAATGCAATCACTGAAAAGAGTATGAAACACCTACGGTATGAGTTAAGGAGCATTTCTGAAAATGGTTCGGTTTTATCTACGACGTAAAGCATAAAGCGGCATATATTTACACCAAATTCAAACACAGTTCAAACACTTGACATGTTATTGTTATTTCAAGTCACCATTATTAAGATCAGTGTTTGCTCAAGTTATGCCTTTCATCCATGATCAGCTGATTTTGTATGATTGTAAGTGATGTGAAGCATTCTGGGCTTATGTCGATAACTCTGTAAATGAGCTTTGTAGCAACAACATTCATCTAAAGGTTTTCAAACACATTATATACATTAAAAACTGCTTGATTTTTGACACATAGACCGGAATAATCAATGTATGAATCTCAACATTGGTGACCATCCAATAAAACGCTGCAGTGCATGCTGGGAGTCATGGATGGGTTTTGTACTATAATGGTACCCAGAATTGTAAACTTTTCAAGAAACTGAACAGCTGTGAAATGCAGCAAATACAGCTTCTAATTTAGCCCTTGTACTGCAACTCTTCAGCGCCCCTGAGTGGATTCTTTGCCTTACGTTTCTTGGCAAATCCTAGTTTTCTATGGAAAACGAAAAAGGACTTAAGCATAAAAACATTAATAAAATACACATGTAAATTCAAAAATTACCAAATAAAAGTAATAAGTAAAAAATGTAGAAGCGTAACCAGTCCTACCCGAACCCCCTCAGCAGGACTCGAACTAGTGATCAGTCTGACTCTTAAAAGTCTGGCACTTTTTAAGGATGCTAAATGCCACCCCTGGGGAGTGAATTTATTTATTGATCATTTAATCTGTTTTTTAACATTTTAAGTCTTTTTTAATCCTCCATAGTTTTCTATATAACACCAGGGATAGAATAAAAATGAAGTGACATGTGGCCAAGTATGGTGTTCCATATTCGGAATTTGTGCTCTGCACTTATCCCATCCAAGTGCACACGGACCACGGTATATTGTAATATGAGCGCTTATTTTATCCACAAATAGATTTTTATAATAGCTGCAATACTGCAGAATATTGAGTTTTATGTCTTTTTAAGCACTGTCAATACTGTCAATACAATACTGTCAATAAAAATGATTTAGGAGTTCATAAAGTGTTTTATTTTAGGGTATCAATTTACAGGAGGCCTTGCCATCTTACATAACAGCAAATTGTTAACATAAATAGTTTGTTAATAGGCTGCTCATGTTGCAGTGCATATGTGATGAATATATGTATGTTTAGTAGTTTATGTAAGTAATTTAGCATAGAATTGCATTTATTAGTCTTCTGCTTGCACTCAGAGAACATTTTCTGACTTAAACAGGGTCACAAAAATCCATGTTCTTACTGCATTATGAAGTTAGGTTGAAATTAGAGTTGACCAAACGTTAATTAATGTTATTTAATAAAGGTAATTAATCTGTAAAGTAATAGTAATCTTGCACAATAGTAACAATCCAAATGGTTTGTTTTATCCAAGAGAATTTCGTTGCAGCTCTTCCAATCAGTCCAAGCTGCTAAACTGGTTCGGCTGAAAGACCAACGGGACTCTCTAGCTCAAAGTGATACATTTTGCATGACTAAGCAAACAGACTGGGGGTTAACTATTTCATGCAGTTTGTAGTGCAATGCAGATGAGCTTCAGAGAATTATACTTTGTGACAGATGGCTGTGTATCACCGAGAACAGCTCTTATGTTACATAGCCTCTGGGCACGTGTCCTGTCCTGGTGCCGTCACTGGAAAGTGTGGCCATTGGCAAGCAAAATGATACTGGAACCGAGGGCCAAGGGGTTGCAAATCAAAACACCCCCAAATGTCTCAGGACAAAGTGTTCTGACTGGACGGAGGGGCTGCAAATTTCCCTGCTGAATGTTCGTCCTAATGTCACTGTGCACTCATTCTCACCCTGTTCTTGTTTGTCCAGTTTTTGACAGTCACCTCAATGTCAAATGTTAACACTATGTTTACACTGACCCTATCCATGGTATTTCATATGGTACTTTTAATTCATCTGGGCATTTAGCTTAAGACAGTAGGACTGTCTGCCAATTAAAGCTCAGAGGTAATAGGACCACAACCCAAGGCACAGGAGTACGAGGTCTACATTCAACCCTGATCTGTGAATATACATGGTGTGAGCAATCTAATGATTACAGATCTCTAAATGGTCACTGAAGTCACTTCAACACAATGAGTCTGAATTCCTGTATATTGTTCTGAATTTATTTTCTGGACCGCCGATCTAATGACAGAGTGAAGCCATTAATAATGATAAATTGGAGTGGTCTGATCCACTTTGCTTTTTCTCTTATTTATGCATCCAGGACAATGTGCACATTTTTTCGACGCACACAAAGAGAACAGACATTGTTTGTTTAAGTGTTTATTTTAACATTCAAAAGTTTTTCTTAGAAATCGCTTACCTCACCTTTAATATTGAATATAGCCTATAGTAAGTAAATACTTACGTTACATGTATATTAAAAACATGTTCCAATGTTTGTGACACAGTTGTCTGGTAACAGGATCCTCTCTCCTAATCAGGAGTTTGGAGACATGTTTATTAATATTGCCAGATGAACGATATGTGAAACAAATACCCGAACTCAAGCTTCCAGTGGATTATTTTGCATTTTTTACAGAATCAAAGCACAGGATCACCCTGCGTTTCTATTTTCTTAAAGCAATTCTGTGTGTATCTGTCTACCCATGGTCTTTCGTCTTGCCAAAAGAACAATTCGTACTTGAACTTGAATGGTCAGGTTTCTAACTAGAACAGCGCTCAAAGCATTTGAAAAAAAAATGTCTGAATGGTCTGAACGCTGCATGTGTCGGCTAGGGCAGCTTCTCTGTGTCGCGACTTCCCTTTGCCCACTCTTGACCCCACAAAACGGGCTTGGCTTAATTCTGAGTACGGCTGTATTTTCTGCTATCAACTTTCATTGTAAACTGCTAGTAATATAAACACGAGACTTCTGCTGGCTCCTGTCTACTCCTAAGCCTCCAAAGCCAATTTGATGTCTTGAAATGGTATGTTTCATCTCCTGTTTTGTGTTACTCTGACTCTGCCGGTCCAAATTTATACTCTGGCTAAGATAGCTGATGTGTTTTTCTTGGATGTGCTGATGGGTTGCACACGTTGAATACTTTGATGTCACTCAAACCAGGTTAGGCACTAGTGTATATTTGTGTATGTTGAGGGAAGGGTGCTGGGGGTGGGCAAGACTATACCCCCCCACCCCCCCCAAAAAAGGCAGTAATACATTTGAATGAATATTGTACTATGCATGTGCTCCCTTGCCAGATTCAAAATCATTTGCTTTTTTATATTATATATGTGATGCTGTATATATGATGCATTAGAAATTATATATGATGTCTGAGCACTTGTTTTGGTAACTGCATTTCTTCTTGTTCTTAAATTTGTCACACTACTGATTTTTAGTCTTTAACTTAAACTTTTATCTTGATTGTCTTTAAAAGTAATTAAGAGTCACATTACATCCCCCCAAAACTGTAAATGTACTGTAAAATTGATCATTGGGTGCACCTTGATTTCTTGAGTTGTTCATGAACACATTTGTGCTGCTTATTGTGCAGGTCGAATATGGCTCACGCAACACTGCATGACCTGCATTGTCTGCATTTCTCCTCTGTCATCTGTTGGTGTCCAATAACAGGTGCAACACACCCCTCTGTTACTGAAGCCTCAGTTTGGTCCCATTTTTCACTGCACCGCCGGCATCACCCGTCTACTGTCAGTACAATGTAAAAACAAACAGCAAATGTTGCAGAAAAATCTGATGTTTTTTTTCTTGCAAAACATTGACAGCTTTGGATAAAATGCACTTAAATGGCTTTACAGTTTATTTGCACATATATATTTATATATGAGCTTGCAAAAATAAAGAACATGTGGTGAGTATTATAAATGTTTGTCCGGTCAGTTGGAACGTTCATGGTACGCACAGTGTGTACAGCCTTACAGCTGCAGGTGTCAGTTCTAAACTGTGATCATGTTGTAAAAGTGGGTTTTTAACGCAGACACATCTTGACTTTTAGCATGACTATTGGTCTTTAAGAGGGTTAAGTTGATATCAGTCATGGATAGCAATCATGTTTGTATTTAGTGTCCAAAAATGTTGCAGCAATTTCAATTGCATGTTTGACTACTACACGACTGCTGGGTCAAAGTGAACATGGAGACTGGGGTGGGATGTTGTGGAGGGGGTTTATATTTCAGCCTCTAAGTTAAAATTGATCCATAAATGTCTTAACTGTGGATGAGTAAGCTGTTTTAAGAGGACTGGAGTGGATGGGTCTGTCAGATGAGTGACACTAGCTCTAGTTTCAGTTCATAGTGGATTCAAAGTCTTCCACAACCTCTTCATTCTGTCATAATAAGTCATCATCAACGAACAGCTTGTACATCAGAAGAACTGTATGGAAATGGCATTTTTTCAACATAGAGAGTGTTCAGTTTATTTTTTTACGTGTTTTATGGACCTCTTAATGTCATATTGCCTCCCCCAACATTGAGTTCTGGCTCACTTTCTGGAATTTATAGGAAGTTCCATCATTCAGAAATGGTAAATAACATGATATGTCTGACTGAACCTCTCAAGGTGAAAAAGAAGTCAGCACTCAGATTTCTTTCCATTCATTTACCGAGAAGCTCTAACTGGAAACTGGGTGTCTCCAGGGCCCCTTTGACACCTGGTGGAGAGGCATCTGACATGGGTTTAATACTCAAAGCTTCTCAGATATCACACAGCATTTCCTTAGCCAAACTTAGCTCCTCCCCGGGCCCTGCTGACGTAAGACCCCCACACCAGTTACATTTAGTGAGACCGGCTGATTCCATTCTTAATATGACCTCTGCCTTGGAGAGGCACAAAGAGTAATTCAATGGAGATGAAGATATGGATAAATCAACCACTTTTTGGGGCATTTAAAATGTGGTGTGTTTTTTTACTTGAATTTATTTTTTAGTTTTCGCCTGTATCATCATCGTTGTTTGTTGGATTATTGTTCATTTTTTCCTAAATATCCAGACCAAGCTGGCTACATCTTCTGGAGTTTCTCTGTTTGCTTGTCTGCAGGTCAGCCTGTGATATTTGGAGTGTTGCTTAAATACTACCATGAGTTCTGAATCGAACACAGGTATTGACCTTCTGCAGGTCAGGATTGAGACTTTGAGCAGCAAAATGGACAGACTGATAACTATCCAGGAGAAAGTGCTCAGTCGACTTGATGGGATGTCTCAGGATATTGATGGAATAGAAAGGGATGTAGAAACGTTGAAAGTGGAAAAGGAGGAGATCCATTTTCCTCCAGTGATACGTACAGGACCAGGCCACGAGATGAAAGATATGTGCCAAGAAATGAACAGCATCATGTTGGCAGTGAATCAACGCTCAGAACAGCAATCCCAGAAGCTGGAGGGAATGGAGAGACTTGTAATGAGCATCCAGCAGGTGGTCAGCTTCATTGGAGAAACGGTTAAAACTTCCAAAATCATAGATGTTATATTTAAAGGGCCAGCTGCTCGAAAGAACAAAATTGTTTCAGCCAACAGATCAAAAGATAGTAAAAGCAAACAGATTACCAAAAGGCAGGCCTCAGAAATTTGTGAACCTGTCGTGAATAAGGTGAGTCTCCAGTGTGAATATGTTGTGGTCTTGCATATATGCAGGGAATGAATGTGTACACCTTCGAATTGCCAAGTGAAATACTGCATCAGCTTTTATAGAGGTTCATTCATTTTTCAATAATACTTGAAGATTCATTACACAGAAGATTTCTAAAGCTGAGATTTTTTTAGGCATTTTCAGGATCTTAAAATGCTAGACACTTACACCATGTGATGGAAATTGGCCTGCGTTGTCCCATCATTATTGTTATTGTTCTGGCAAGTAGAAAAGGAAATAAACAAACAGTCCATTAGTCCAACTCTGGTGTGTCCAAATTTTGCAATGTATGTAACATCTGCATCTGCACAACTGCTCATTTGCCCACAATATGTGCTGTGACATTTTAGATACCCCACATTAGCCATGCTATGTATGGGTAACACTTGAACATGGTAGACATTAGGGGTACCTTGTTATTTCAACATCTAAGCACCCAATATGTTATTCAATGGAGAACAACACATTTTTGAATATCCATTAGTGTGTAAAATGAGCATAAACAGCATTTATTGTGTTTTTTTCATTTGCGTTTGTAATAAAAGAGTAACATTTGCTAACATTCCAATGTCCCAATCATGCTACCTACCCCACTGGTGTCATGTCAGACAATTACCCCTACTAAAGGCTTTATGGGATTCCGGAAATGATCCCAACATCCTGGTGTCAATTTACAAGCTGAAGCATCTCTCAACCAAAACATTTCTTACTTTATAAAAATGTTCTAACTTGTTTATTCATTCAGGTTAATCAACCATGATAGTGCATTTTCAAAAGGAATTGTTTTTGTCCAATCTAAATAACTGTGCAAGAAATCACTGCACAAAGCTGTATTGGGTTTGAGAAAACACTTGACAAATCTGCTATATTTGTTCTGATTCTCTACAGCTGAAAGATCACAAAGGCAAAGAAGGGACATTTCATCTTAGTCTCAAAGGTCTCAAAGCAATGAAGAAGAAGAAACCACCTGATAGTACAGGTAAATTTAGACAAAAAGCTTGACATGATAAAATGATTGTGGGCAATGCATTTGTAAATAGATTTTTATCATTTTTATATTGCTTTAGATGCAGTCACATTGAAGAAACAGGCACTGCTGTTCGAGGAAGTTCAGAAGCTTAATCAAGAGAATGCAGAACGCTCTGAAGCATCCCACCATCTGGAAGGAGGTGTGAAGAAGTCAGAAGAGGACTTGCTTAACCTAATGCAGCCGGATCTCATCTCAGATGAAGGCAAGACCCCTCCGCCTGAACAAGAAACGTTCTCAGAAGAAGAGAATGTGGAAACTATGGAGCCGAAAGAAGAGGAGAAAAATGTAACAGAACCAACACTGGCGGAGGTCCAAGATGAAGCACAGCAGTTAGCAAAAGATGAGATGTCACCAAAAATCACAGACATGCTCGAAGATCAGGAAGTTAAAGAAACTGAAGATCAGACGGCTGTTGAGGTTCCTGTTGAGCAATCTGACATAACTGATAGCCAAGCCCCTGTTTCACCTGAGAACTCGTTGCAAAGGTACATGGTCTATCCTTCTCAGACCAAATCGTTTTTTTCCCCATTAATCCAAAATACTTAATCTTCTGTTCCACTTCAGTTGTTTCGGCAATGAGTGTGAGCTGGTGGATGAAGTGACCATTAGCAGCAAACGACGTGTAACAGAGGAAGATCTGGAGTTGGAGGACCACAAGAAGAGCAGGGTTGAGGAAGGACAAGATGAGGTTGAGGAGGAGCCAGAGGAACCTGAAGATCTGTGTGGTATTTTCAAAGCTGAGGGTATAGAAATTAAGTTGGATTTTAACAAAATTAAGAAGGAAGGATACAAGGATGACACTGAAGATGAAGAAAATGACACATTTTACATTGGTAAGACTCACAGTATTTCCTAGTTATTAAAAAAAGAAAATTGGTCTTATGTATATACATAATAGCAGTGCCAGACGTGGTCGATGCCAGTAGTGATATAGATATATAGATATACAGTATACCTGAAAATATAGTTAATAAAAAAGAATGGCGTAACATAAAAAATACCTGAATTGTTTTCATGTAATAATGTTCTACACCTTTGGGAATTGTACATGTGAACTTTGCACTGGTATAACACAATGCTCTGTCAGTGGATGAACATGAACACATTTTTCAACAGCTGTCTTTATTAACCCACATTAATGTAGTTTAGCAGCTTGGTGGTCTTCTCAGTAGGTATCTGAATGACAACTGTATTACCTCATCTCTGTTTTTCATTCGTCTTCTACTGCAGATTGTACTCCCCCTCCACCAGCACCCTTCAGCCATCGCATTGTGTCTGCCAAGCCCAACCAGATTAACAACTTCTACACCATCAACCGTCAGGAAGTTCTTGGAGGGTCTGTGGATGAATATTCATTTTTTTTCCCTCTTGGAAACTATTTCTCAGTACAGAATGTTTCAGGGACAGTGTAAATTTGGACAGTGTATTCTGCTAATCCCTTCAAAGGCTAATTGCGTAACTCCCCCCCCCCCCCCTTCCATCCTACCTCCTCTCACCCGATTCATAACTCCAGAGTCAAGGCAGTTATTTTTACATTAGGCTTTTAGGATATGCGAAACTGTATCTCCACGCCAGCTGGAAGCTAATCACAAGGTGTTAATCTAGCACTTCAAAGAGAAGGTTCTTCTTGTTGTGAATAGAACAGTATTTGACAAACATGACACCCACTGCATTACGACGGCATCAGTGAAATTCTTCCTGCTCTGCCTAAGACTTTTAAAGTATAGTTTTACATACACAGTGGCTCCAAAAATAATTTGGACAGTTAAGCCATACTTGAAAGTGCATAATGTTACCGTGTTATATAACAAACCATCATTTGCGTCTAGAACCAAATGATGCTAGCCGTTCTGTCAAACCTAACTTTTGGACAGTTAGGCCATTTGTAGATGCACAGTCAGTTCACTTTAGGTGGCGTTTATCACAATATTATGTTCCTCCGATGTTTTGCAACCACAAGGTGCTGCAAATATTTGAGTATACAATATGTTTGTCTTTGTTTAATAATGTATCTTCTTTTATTGTCTTTTAACTTGTTCCATCTGTATTGTGCATTGACATTCATGCTGAATATGTAATTGACAGACTTTGTTTATCTTTTTGTAGAGGTCGATTCGGCCAGGTACATAAATGCATCGAAAATTCGTCTGGACTCACTTTGGCGGCAAAGATAATCAAAGCTAGAGGTCAAAAAGAAAAGGTACAGAGAGCACACAACAAATGTCATTTTTGCAAATGCTATTTTAATTTGCTATAAAGCTTTGGAGAAATCGGTTGTAAAATTAATAGGTTCATATGGTTTGTTTGATAGGAGGTGGTGAAGAATGAGATTCAGGTCATGAACCAGCTCGACCATGCCAACCTGATTCAGCTCTACGCTGCCTATGAGTCCAGGAATGACATTATCCTTGTACTTGAATTGTATGTGCTTTATTTTGTATTGGCTATTTTAGATGGGTATAGCTGTGCGCATATACTGTTAGGATTTAACAATGATTTTATTAATACTGTACTTAAAGGAATAGTTCATTTTAGAATAGAAATGTTATGATTATTTACTCCCCCTCGAGTTGTTCCAAATCTGTATCACACACATCTGTATTTTTGGGTCCCATTGACTACCATAGTAGAAAAAATTACTTTATTTTTTTTAAAATATATTTTATTTAATATAATTATTTTTGTTCTGTTGAACACAAAATGAGATATTTTGAAGAATGTAAGACAGGAAAACAGTTTTGGGGCACTTTTGACTACCATTGTTATTTTTCCTTCTATGGTAGTCAATGGGACCCAAGAACTGTTTGGTCACAAGCATTCATCCAAATATCTTTCTCTGTGTTTAACCAAACAAAGACATTTATACACATTTGGAACAACTCGAGGATGAGTAAATAATCATAACATTTTCATTCTACAGTGAACTATTCCATTAATTAATCATTTTTTTATGTGTATATGTACTGTATATCGATAGTCTACAATGGTTTGTTGGCAACTTTTTGTGTAACTTCTCTGTGTCCAATTATAGTTTCAAAGTAGTTGCATTCATTTATAAAAATAAATTAGTATTATGCATTTAAACATTAAGCTTTTTAAATGGAATCTTTGGGGATGGGAGTGCTAAAAGATTGTTCCTTCTGAACAGTGTTGATGGAGGAGAACTCTTCGACAGGATCATTGACGAAAACTACAAGTTGACGGAGCTCGACACAGTGATGTTCATTAGACAGATCTGTGAAGGCTTGCGTTACATGCACAAAATGTACATCCTCCATCTGGACCTAAAGGTACCAATGTAGTGCCAAATTAAAACGTAACTAAAACTTGAAAATCTGTCATATACGATTGTGAATTCAATGAAAGGGGCACATATAGCCAACCTCTCCACTTGCTTTAAAATCACTAAACCAACATTTTGCATCGTGTGTCCTGCAGCCAGAGAACATACTGTGTGTCAGCAGATTAACAAATAAAATCAAGATCATCGACTTTGGGCTTGCAAGGAAGTAAGTGTGGATAAGAATGCATTAGAAAGTATTTACTGTAGGCTGCATCCACATAGTAAGTTCATTTCCATATGTGTTTTATTCTCTCAGGTACCAGCCCAAAGAGAAGCTACGAGTAAATTTTGGGACACCAGAGTTTCTGGCTCCTGAGGTGGTTAACTATGATGTTGTGTCATATAAAACGGATATGTGGAGTTTAGGGGTTATCACATACATGCTGTGAGTTTAGTACAGGATTCTAACTAAACTTTAGGGGTCATGCATTTTTAAATAATTCACTGTGCACGTTTTTGTGTATAACTTGCATTGTGTAGGCTCAGCGGGCTGTCTCCATTCCTTGGGGATGATAATAATGAAACTCTTAATAACATCTTGGCATGCAAGTGGAACTTTGAGGAGGACGAGTTCACAGACATCTCAGAAGAAGCCAAGGATTTCATTTCCAAACTGCTCATTGTAGATAAAAGGTATAGGAAACAAAAGTATGTTTGTCAATGGAAATTAAAGGAATAGTTCATCTGGAAATGAAAATGACCTCATCATTTATGAATCCTCATGCAATCCTATGCATTTATATCTGTATTTATATTTATATATATATTTGTGCAGTTGGAGGATAGGAACAGGGGATGCATTGAAGCACCCCTGGCTGTCAGATCCATCAGTCCATTTCCGCCTTCATGAGAAGGTAAAGTCTGCATTTTAATAAACATTGTAATAATGCTTAGTATAGGCCTACTCTTCTGTTTGCTGAGTCCTAGGTCAAAATGTAAAATGCTTCCTTTAAGTCAAAGTAATATAAAGGAAAGATTTCTAATAATTGCTTGGTTATCTTAACAGAAAAATATGTGCAGATCACGCAGAAATTCTTGTGTGCCGCCACCAGAAAGTTGATGTAAGTCATTGACAATGTTTCCATAATGTTTATATATGTAAACTGATTATGTACATCATGTAAAGTTGTGACCATAAACCTGCTGACTTTTTTCTGGCTTTAGAGGGACCAGGCCTGCTGTGCAACCAAGATACTGTAACAAGACATCATAACACGGATTTGTATATGTTTTAAATTGTATATATCTCAAATCTTCGCATAAACCTGCTGGTTTATGTTATTCGCGTCATTTCTTGTGCATATTACATGAAGGTGACGCTATGCTAGAATTAGAATTAATTTCATCTGTTCTTCTGATGCTGAGCAGTTTACTTTAATGATCAGAAAATCATAATTTGGGTACAGCCCTAAACAGTATGTTTAGGCAATATTGCTACACAAACATTACAGGGAAAGAAGTGCTGTAGAGAACGATGAATGAGCATAAAAGGGCTTTTGGCAATAATATCTGTTTTTTTATATTCCAATAGTTACTAGCATGTTTATTCAAATTTACAAGTTAGGATATTCAGTGCTACATGAGCGTAATGTACACTTAAAACAGGTTCATCGACATTAACAGTTTGTACAATATGTTAAACACACAACCTCTGTGTTACTGTAATACTATAACATTTAGATTTTCAAACCTTCTTAATGGTATGCTGATTTTAGAATATGCTCATAAAATATACCTGATGCATTAGCACAAAGATTTTTTAAGCACAGTTTTATCTGAATTTTCAAATCATATCAATGCTAAAATATATATAACTTTTTTCATTTAACTTTTTGATCAGTATGTAACATGGCATTATATGCACTTTAGAACGTTATTTATTTTGAAAACAATAACACTTTCTTAATAGATAGAAAAAGCTAGTCGAGTTTTAGGGAAATTGTTTTATATGTCTACAGTGTATTTATCATGTATACTTGAATAATAGTAACATACATTAAAAATGTCTTACCTTATTTGTATCTTTCATTTATATAAACTAATAAAACTGTGATGCTTTTAAATTGATTCAGCATAACTTTCCACGTGTTATCGAAATAAATCAATTAAAGCAGCCTACAATGAATTATCTGTAATTTAGTTCCTGTTAATGTTTGGATTTTAGATTTAGATTTGTATAAAAATGATTTGGAGTAGCTCAAATAAATTATGATTATGTGTCAGTAAATGACTTAAATGGCTTGTAATCCGTTTAATTTAACATCATTAAAATGAAGGCAGCTTTTGAAGTAAAGTTAAAACAGAAAGATTCATATAAATACTTAATAGACAATTAACCTGTTAAATTATTAAATGTAGCGTGAATTTAAAAGCATGCTGCTATAACACAGGACTGCTCCATTTTAAAACTGTACATCTGTTTTCATAATGCTGAAATATAAAGGCATTAATTCAAAACACTTACCTAACAGCAGTACACACACTTCTTCCAGACATCCGAGTGATCTAAATGTTTTGCTCTGCATTAGATTATTTTCAGTGTGGTTCGCACAGAGGCACTGAATCATACCAACACTGGTTCTAAAACACAAACATTTCTTTTCATGTTTTGTCCACGAGGGGGCAGGACAAGTGTCAGTTACGATGTAAGAGTTATAAAATAGACATATGAATGATAGTGATAGCTAGAATATAAAAATACAACATAATAAAGAAGCCCATAGGCTAGATCACATTAAATAAGTTGAATCCTTAGATATAAAGCATTTTCTTTAAGCAAAACCTTACTAGAGAAACGTTGAAAACGTCTTAAAATGGTTGTGAACACTCCTCATCTCAGCTGGAGATCTCAACATAAATGCACTTTATCAGTGGTGCAAACAATATTCAACTTACACCTTTTTTTACAGGTTTTAAGTAGCACGAGAACATAGTAATAGCCAAAAATGCATTGTATGGGTCAAAATGATTGGTTTTTATGCCAAAAATCATTTAGGATATTAAGATCATGTTCCATGAAGATAACTTGTAAATTTCCTACCATAAATAAATTAACACTTTATTTTTGTGAGTGGAATGACTGGAATCAGCCGAACAAATTGAAAAATCATGCGTTCGTCACGAGGACTTACGACACCCTGCGTCATTAGCCGGAACAACATGCGCAGCCGAGGGATAACGGAAGTTAGACATTATCGTTAAAAACGTTGTTAAAATGGATATTTCTTTTAAACAAACGCATCGAGTCGCTTCAGAAGACCTTTGTTAAGAGCCATGTCAAGCAGTTCTTTGGTCGATGGATGCACTTTCTGGAGCTTAAAAAAAGCATTTACCGTTCACTTCCATTCTAAAGCTTTGAAGAAGTAGCATAAATGGTATTCCAACTCTGACTGTATTCGTCTGAAAGAAGAAAGTCATATACACCTGCCTTGAGGGTGAGTAAAACATGGTGTAATTTTAGTTTGCCTTTGAAATATTACTTGTTGTCCAGGGTCACCAATTTTGTTTTTCTTCACTGTCTCTCTGTTCTGTCACTTCTTTCTCAAATTCTCTGTTTCTGCAGAGTAAGCGGGTAATAGAGACCAAATTAAAACCAGATGGGCGTAATATGGTTTAAAGACAATAAATATCACTGTCAGAAAGGACCACCAGCATTAAACCTTCATGTATGCTGTACAGTACTCTTTCATACATGCACACACACGAGTCTCTGACATAATGATATCCCGAAATCCATTACATTACATTCAATTTATATAAAAAAGTACAATATAATTAATTCAATGACACTTTGCACGTTGTAAGAGTCTTCACTGTCACTGTCGTACCACCAAACTCAGTAACAGTTTCATTCCCTCATGCAGCTGCCAGCCTACTGAACTTTAAACTCGCACAACATCCCCATTCTGACCACAAAATACTACAAATAATATTAAAATGTGTACTGTCCTCAAATTTCCAATGTTTTATGATATCTTTTGTTTTCTGATATTCTTCCATATATTCTGATATTCTTACTTGGACTGTAATATACCTTAATATATACATTTTTCCTGTATGATGCCCTTCCATATTTGCAGCTTGTATTCATAGTCAGGATTTGTATTGTCTTTGATGACCTCAGTTTCGCACTTTAAAAAGTCTATGTTGCATACTCATAAATATACATACATGTATTTATGATCATTTCAGGGTTAAAGCCAGGTTTTATAATGTAAATTAGCTTCTATGCAAAATGTGTGACATACTGACCTTAGTAACATGCTTTAGTATAAATATCCCATTCAGAATGTTGGTTTGATCGAGTTTGCTGATCAACCAGAAAGTAAATCACATTTATAACAGCCAAACAAAAGCTGAATTGCCTTTGATGTTCACTGATGGTAAATGGTACAGTAGTACATTTATTTTGTCATTTACATACTTAATATTGCTCTTAACTAATAGTTTTAGTGTGTGAAGTTTAATGTTGTGTTGCAAAAATATTTTTAATTGTAAAAAGCTTATCACACATAAATCATTCAGACATCAAGAATCAGTGTATGAATCTCAACAGTGGTGACAATCAACATAAGAAAGCTTTGTGCTGCAATGCATGCTGGGTAACAGCATAGAACAGGACTCATCCATGACTCCCAGCATGCATTGCAGCATGATTAAACAATACTACTGAACTTTACTTTTGTCACCGTTTTTGAGATTCATGAACTGATTCTTGATGTCTGAAAGATTAAAGGAGAAATTTTCCAAGATTTCACATGAGATTAAATTAAGAATGCAAAACAAAGCCAAAAAAGAAAACAACCAAAACAATTCAATTTAATTCAGCTCAAAATAGTTCATGAATCACCATCTACAGAAGAAGATAATTCAGCTTCTGTTCAGCTGTTATCAATGTGCTTCAGAAACACAATATTATAGCTGAACAAAATAAATGTAAAGATAAAACCAGTGTAAGAGCCCCACTAAATGAAACACTGATCACTGTTATGGTTTTTGTTCTTATTGTTGATGTTTTCTTCAGTGATTGTGTTTGTTAACAGCAGGTGTTTATCATTAATGATTCAATCATCACATAATTAATCATCTTCATCATCTCATTAACTTTAACTCTGCTTCAGTGTTACTTTAACTCTATGTAGATTGGACCCATATAGACTCTGAGCAGAGTTCATTTAACTCTGGGGATTTTGCTGTGTACTATTCTGGTCACCCTTACTAACCCTGATAAAGGACAACAGAAACTAGCCTCACATTTCATCAAACCAGCTAGATCTAAAGAAAGAGAGAGAGAGATTTTATAATATTGGAATAGAGATGCATTTTAAAATGATTCATCTGTAATTTATCTTAGTCGTAACAAAAACCCCAACTTTTACAACATTAGAGCCTTGCACAACCATACAGCACACTTCACTTGTAAATCATTTGCTCACTTTTTTAATGGCAGCCCTTTGTGCAATCTGTCAAAAGTGACTCATGAAATCTAAACAAGTCATAACGTATAGTTGTACGGGGGAGTACTGGCTCTGGCTGAGCCCGCTGTTCTTCAGAGGCATGATCAAATGTAAAAGAAGAACTAGAACTATGCGGTTACAACAAAACCTTTGCTGTCAAAGTCTGGCTGTGTTTGGGCTGTGGGCCAGGCTGGTGGATCTGACGGTGTTTAAATGGCACCAGGGGTTCATGCCTAGGGAGTTTTGTTGAAGGGTCTGGCCCTCGGTCGTGTGGATGTCTTGGCGAACGGTGATACCCGTTAGAGAATCAGTGTGAAGGTTGGTCTTCATTGCTGTAATATGCCTGGCTCAGTTTTCAAAAGATCACGGGTGCAATGTGAGGTCAAGAGAATTCGCAGTTTATGGGGGTGCACGTGTGAAGAAGCTAAAGAATCAGTGTGAGTTAACGCAATGCAATAGTAACATACACAGACATGTGTGTACTGTACAACATCATGTTTCTTTTGTGCCATGTCCAACAAACGAATAAGAACATTAAAATAACATTATTGTCATGCCCAAAAGACATACCAGGTTATCACGTCCCAACACCATAGTACTTTAAATGTCTTTGTCACTCCAGTCAGTGTGTCATGATGGATGTGCAGAATCACTGGCGGGTGGATTGAGGGTGGACGGATCTCCTGCCTGTGTTCTGTTGGACTCCCTCACGAATCACAGTCGGCCAAGCCAACACAAATATGAGAAGCAGCACCCAGAGTGCAAGCGCTCATGCGCTATTGTCCTGCAAAATGTTCCCACGAAGCTGCTCATGCAAGCAAAGACAGCAGACATTAACAACAAGACTTGCTTGTGTGTGGGGCCTACTTTGACCTAGACCGGGTGGTTAGTCTGATAAACTACATAAATTACAGACTTGCATACAAGAGCGGTGAAAAATACATATATTCTATATTCTTCATATCCTAATTATAGTGAGGAACACAGGAGAACAGGATTGTTTCTCATCTTATTCAAACAGTTCTCACCATGTCAAACTAAGTTCAGTTGAAAACTCAAATGCTCTGATACTTTGCTGATATAGCAGTGTCACCTAAAAAAGAAAAGAAAACGGCACCAACTTCAACTGTTTTATTACAAATATTTCTCTTTGCTATTTAATTATGAATTCCACAAAAGTGTTCTTGCAGCTAGCTATTAGAGTTCCTGTATAGTTAGCTTATAATGTACTTTAATAATAGCTTATAATGTATTTTTCCTGTAACTAGCTAATATGTTCCTGTTGGTAAATAACCATGTAGTTAGTTAATAGTGTTCCTGTCGTTAGCTTCCAGTGTTCCTGCAGTTAGTTAATAGTGTCCCTAATTGAGTGGCTCAGAGATGACGTGTTTATAGGCAAAACCCGGAAGTGACTTAGCATTTTAGGACTTCCGGTTCCATCGCCCTAAAGTCTTTGGGGTTTTTGCTAAATCGCCTGAAATAAGGTCTGAGGTTAACTAATCCTCTAAATATTTTCACGTTTTGATCTATGACATAAAACACACCAGTTATATCCCGATTTTTAAACCTCTATTGTGTCTTTGAAACGGCGGTTGCTAACAAGTTGCTAAAAGCGACACCTTCCTTTGGCGGGACGTTAGACGTCATCACGCGTATAAATCTAATAAATAATGCAACATGAACACAAATCTCTAAAATCATTGTTGGGGATTCATTCACGAAGTAATTACTTACCAGGGAACACGTTTTTAAGAAAGTTTGAGAAAGTTGTCAGAGGCTTGGTGGTGGTGACGATGATATCGAGCGACCGTAGTATAGTTTGTTTATAGCTTCGTGTTAGCTTTTTTATATCTGACTACTTTATTTAGGCTTCACAATGTATAAATGTTGTGTTAAATTCTGTCATCGTTTATTTAAGTTTTTCCAAACCTGTATACATTTATTTGCTCTGATGGACAGAGAGAAAGCTATTTGGACTAATGCTTGTAACCAAATAGTTTTTGGTTACCATTAACTACCATAGTAGGAAAAATATATATATATATATATATTTTGTTCTGTTAAACAAAAAAAAAGATATTTTGAAGAATGTAGGAATTAAACTTTTTAACATTTTCCTACTATGGTAGTTAATGGCTCATTTGTAGTTATTTTTAGCTGTCAGTGGTGTTTGTCACAGGTCTAATCGAATGACAGATGTTCTTGGCTTCAAGCATTGTGCATTCATGAATGAAACTCTGTGCCTCCATAACTTAAAAGTTTATTCTGAATGAATAAATACTGTAAAACAAGTCATGATATTTGTTATCTTTAGCCCTAAAGAGAAACACTTTACGACCAATACAATATCTCTTGATCACAATGACTGACTGTACTTCAATCCTGAAGAGTTTAAAGAGGTGGTTTTGATTTCAGCTTAAATAGAGGATACCAAAGTGATGCCAGAGTTTGAAGTTGACAAGAAAATTATATTCTGACCCATACTGCAAAACAGTATTGGGTGAAGGTCGGATAAGGTTAACAACATCAAACTGCAGTTAAAATTAAGTTATGTCTTCCAGAAGAGGGCGCCAGAGAGTGTGAACATCAACTGGGAAATTCATTGGCACATAACATCAATGATGAAAAATATATTTATATAATGTATATTTATTTACATTTAAAAATATATGATCACATATCACAATGCATGTGATTCAAGCTATGAGAAAACCTCACCTGATTTGTCAAAAATAATTTTACACCAATTTTAATGGTGTAATAGTAATCTCAAACTCCACCAGGCATATGTCGTAACACCTTACATTGGAGATCGATCGCTCATGTCCGCACCCACATGCTGTCGGGCTACTAGATCTGCTTTCATGTTGATGTTCACGGCTTCATATCCTCATACACACTACAGCATGAGTTACGGGGCAGTAGAGTCTTTGGTGGTCTGCAGCACATTAGAGCTCTGGATTTAGGGTCTGGGGTGTAAACACGGGCCAGAGCATGCTGAGAAACAGCCCCTCACTGTAGATCAGAGGAATACTCACTAAATATCAAAAGGTTTATGGGTGTCAGCTCTGAAATGTTTTGCCTCTTTATTTTTCCAAGTCCCTTGCTGCATTAAATGACATGACATGTTACGGTACAATATTTTTAGTCTGCTCCCCACAGCGCCAAGCTCCACATCTCAGTTCGCTTGATATTTGACCAACTAGTCGACTTTAGTACATTATTAGAAACTTCTGACTAGAGAAATAATAACTAAAAAATGATAAAAGGTTGATGGAGCTGCCCTTTTGTAATGAGATGCATCATTTTTGTGGGTAGAATTCTGAATATGCAACTTGTATATATGATATGATATTAGAAAAATATGTTTTTATTTTTAAATACCCATCCACCCGGTCCATCACACTTGGCCGTGCACTGCCACGCATTACGTATCAAGTAAAACGTAAAAGTGTAAAAAAGAAGAACAAAATACATCTTTCACTATTTCTTTGTTTGTAAATCTACTATTCGAGTACAGTTACATTAGACATTTCCAAAAAAATGAAAAATCTGTAGTTCTTAAGTGGAACGTCAAACAGTTCTCTTTCATCTTGTCCTCTCAGACATCATCAGATCACATTTCAGACATACAGCCCAGTGAATGACTGCTCTTTGTAAAAAGCCCTCAAAATGAATCAAAAAGATTAGCAAGGTGTTTTGGAGTATATGTTCCAGTTCGATTAGATTTACTGTGTCAGCTGAGAAAAGAGAGAAAGGAAACAAGATGTCATGCTGTGAAAACCAGATAAGCACATCAAACTGGACATTTAGACAGTCTTAAAATTGTATAGGCTACGTCTAAATGACAGAGCATTGTAATCTAAACAAATGTTTTTTAATACATGTATCATCTGTTGTTTCTATTGACACTAGCCATTTGTTTTGATGTTTCATACCTGTCAAAATGTTTTAGTACTCCATCATACTGAAGTATAAATGTCTTACATTAGATTTGGAGGACAGATGTGGAAACACTTAATTTTCCTCTTAGTTCTAAAGTTTGATTTTGGGAAATACTTGAGGATATGTTATATGAAGGTATTTGCTATAAGCTGCCATTAACACTTTTAAATCAAAAGTGTTTTCCAGCTTTGAAAACAATATATAAAAAATCTAATTAAGAACTGGCCTTTTGAAACTACCCAGTGCACATGGGGGCCAGTTTATTTTACATTTATTTATTCGTCCCAAACATTAGTCTGTCCTGCTGACCGTAAATGCATTTAATGCAAACTAAGCAGAAAAAATATGCTCCAGGCAGCTTTTATGGGAATGAAGCCTTGGTTTGAAGCCAAACTCCAGTGAGTACGGTCAAATCCAGCCACAGCAAAGCGCTTCTCTTTCTCTCTATGTATTTTTTAAGAATATTAACTGTATACCAAAATGTCCTTTAGGATCCAACAGTCATGAGAGAAATGGGAAAAGACAAAGTTTATGTGTGAAAAAGTGCTATGGCAATTGTTTTGCTGGGAATTCATAACTACAAAGCAGTTATCTTGGCTTATCTGATATCTGTACTGTTTCAGAATCATGTGGTTCCCTTTTCCTGGTGTATTGTGGAATGTCTTAAAATGAAAATCATTGTATAGAAAAACAGTGTATAGAGCGTGACCGTCTGCGGCTCATGCACACAATCACTCTACGATAAATTGTTAAATATTGCTACGGTACAGTGTATTGATGTTTATAAAAATGATTTTGTAACTTGATTAGTAAACCGCTTATAAATACAGTACAGTCATGTTTAAAATAAAATCACATTAAAGCAAAACTTTGGTCGTAAGCGACATCAAATGACTTCCACTTTACATAAAGAATAAGGTGCGTTTCGAATGCATTAGTTACAACTAAATCCACACAGTAAACAAATTGAGTATATAGAATATTGAGTTAATTATAATGGAATAATTCTGTGGTTTTAAACTGTGGGCTAACACTTTTATTTGTATATTAACAGTGTTAACTGGACAAGTATGGCATACATTAAGTCTCTTTTATTATAGTAATATACAGTAGAGTCACCCTTAGCCTACAGCTCTGATGAACACATTCTCTCAGTTTCATTTTAAACAATGATGAAGTTTCCATGCATGTTGGACCTGTTTTGTGGCAAATTTGGCTCGTATCTAGTCTGAGAGTTCATTTCTGAGTCAAGTCTCCACGCACACAACAAATATGTAATATACGCAAAAGTGAGTCCAAACTGCTTCTGCTTTCTTTCGCCGGACCAATGAGTGAGATCCAATCCAGTATCCATTCTGAAAGCCTGACCGCAGGGTTACTGGTTATTCAATTAATGCTCTGTGTGTGTGTGTGCGTGTGTGCACGCGCACTAGAGAGAAATCATGAAAAAGTGAACATCCAATAAATTATGTTTTACCATTTGTGGATGCTTTCCAACATATTCCCTGAAGCATGAATGATATGAATTACGATTTGGAAGAGCTCCTCGGTTTCATTGTAAATGTACATTTCATGCATATCTCTTGAATGCGTCTGGTGCTCATTTGTTAATGGCTGTTATTTGACCGGCAACAGGGAGAAGTTCTGCTGTGGAATTATATGGACAAATGGCAGAAAATCTGCTACAAACTCCTTCAAATGTTCGATCATAATCTAATGGTTAATTGAAACATTTTGTGCTGACAAGTGTGTGGGATACGTTTTTTCATTTCTATGATTCTTTTTTGTCTAGACAAATATATACTGTGCGACTGTATGGCAACTGTGCATAGGACGATTTGTATGTGCATCTGTGATATGATACAGGTATATCCAGACATGTACAGCTGCTTTGATGATGTAAAAGCGCTATGAAAATAAAATGTAATGTAATAAAATAAGTAATGCTGTCTGTCAGTTTATAAAAATGAACAAAAATGGAGATCTGTAAAGTGTTTGTATGTTAATGGTTTATAGTAAAGTGATGTTTGTTATTATTTTTCTAGGTATCAACTTAATTTTACAGGATTTATATGTATTAAAATATTTTTTTTCTCTAAAGTAAAATTACAATTGTAATTGAACAGTATTTTTAACACATACATTTTTAAAGCATTTAAAAAAATTATTTGAAACAGTACGATTTTAGTGTATGTTACAAAAAATATTTTAAAAACACTATCCTGTTCTTCACTAAGAATTATTGTCCCAGCGGGTGGTGCAATAGTGCTGTTTTACTGCTGGTATCGGCAGAAGAATTACAGAGAGTGAAAGTGTTACTTTCCTCCTGTGCTCAATATATGATTTCATGGAATTTCAGTTTTCTAATTGATGGGTAAATATGGTTTAGCTATTAAAATCTCAAAGCCTGTAGCTCACTTGAGCATTGAGTTAAATACTGCATTTGATCCCAGAAAGAAATCACATTTACCAATAAATATTAGCATTTCAATGTATGTTCTTATTATACATTCCATTTTATCGTTTCATTATTGAATTGATCTTTGTAACTGTAATGTAACTGTTTATGTATTATATGTACTGTAATAATAAATAAATATCCATTATTGCAAATAATCTTCTGTCTGAAATCACTGCGAATCTGCATTTCCTGCACTAAACTCTGAATGCACTGAAATTATTAAAAAAACAACAACCGAATTTGATGGGTCTTTTATTCTGTCTTCAAAGCATGTCATAATTTGGTGAAATCCAAACATAACAAAGCAAACACAAGCGTACCCTATCTCTCCATCTCTCTCATTGACCCGTGACCAGCACACATATGTTTATGTAACAGTATGAAGTTCTCTACCACCCACCATCTCTGAAGCCTCTGTGCTCTGGAGGAGGGATCCAGTCTGACCTTTTGTCCTTTTGGGCTTTGAATGATGGCCGGTGTGGGAAAACCACCCAGAACTTCTGAGCCAATAACGCAGACAACAACCTCGAATCATATGTGAACAGTGAGATGAGAACACCGCTTTGTAAACTCATGACTATTGATCATTTACTTCATCATCCCAATTAGCTTACAACGCTTTCTGCTCTTTTAATGTGTTATATTCTGTACTTTTGTACTTTTTTTATATTCTGTACCAATAACAGACATCATTTAGTCTTGTGCTCCTTAAGTGTGCAACATTTGCATGCATATAGCTTCTTAAGAAGTGCATGATACTCGAAATATTCAAGGCAATGTTCAGCGAATCTTCATTTCTCTTTGTTACCCCAACATTTCTTTTCTCTGAATAGGATATTTCTGGAGCATTTACATATTTGACACTTGAAGGTCTCGGTTCCACCCAATAAACTCTTTTAAGTACTTTCTTTGGCAGGTTTCGCCTGGGTTCGTTTGTGGCAGAAGCTTCTCTAAATTAAGACTGTGGGCTGCTTGTGTTGGAGGAATGTTTTTATGACAAAATTATGACAGGAGCATTCTCAGTGGCCAATCCTGGACATAAGCCTCTGACAGACTGGGCAGCAATTCAGCCAACCAGAGGCCTCTCTCTCTCTCTCTCTCTCTCTCTCTCTCTCTCTCTCTCTCTCTCTCTCTCTCTCTCTCTCTTTTTTAACTTTTATTTTGGATCTAATAATGATTTTGTTTGTCTATTCTAGTTCCCCGAAGTTATATTTATCTACATCCTCAAAAAAAGAAAGTCAACATTCCATGTTATAATAGAAAGCTATCCCAGAATGCATTGGCATAAGAGATAGCCTTATATGAGCTCATGTGGTAATAATGGACTGGCCTACTACTGAAGCCATCGTGTCAGATTATACTTTAGTCAGCCTGTAAATCTTTCTTTAATTTGACTCTCGTCACACCTATAGCCATCAGAAATATCTGAAAATATGTCTTTTGTAGAAATGATACGATACGATATGTATCTCTCTAATGGCCAAAGGCAGATTCCACCAGATCTAGTTCACTGAGCAGGCATATAAATCTCCTGCTGGGATCAGGGGTTTCTGTGTGGGCTGGAAACGACCAGGTTCCATGAGTAGAGAAAAGTTCACTGCAGTAGTTCTCCAGCTTTGGGTCCAGCTGGCTTGAAGGCTTGAAAGATGTGTTTGTTGTGCAGTCATTGTGGCCATCTGGGTATAGACCTCTGGTCAGTGCTTTGCTGAAGTGAGCGTGGCATGAGCTGCCAGAAATAACACTAATAAAGCAAAAAGACCATTCTATGGTCTTCTCTTCCCCTCAAAGATGGATTTCCTTGCTGTAAATGATATTCAGGCGGTGAGGGGTGGGATTTGGAAGTAGTGGACAATCTTCATTATTGATATTTATTTATTTGTACGTTCATTCTTTCACTCATTAATCTATTTATTTCATTTTTTTAATCTTGTCGTGATCTGTCTGGTTACCTCCGTACAAACACTATGTCCAAAATGATGCTGAGAAAACAGAAGTAAAATAAAGAAAAAAGTGTAGGACTGTATTAACCTCAGCTTCTGGTTTTGAAGTCTTTTTTACTTATATCCTGTGCCACTGGACCAGTAGGGGGCGCATTTCTGCTGAATTAAACTTTAGTATATCTACAGTACCACTCTGTTTCATGCAGTAGTAGAGAGCATTACGTTTCCTGCTGGCCTAAGCTACTTTTATTTATTGTTTCAATTTCTTGTGATGTTTCTCAATAGAAAGTTCTGGAAATTGTCTGCCAAATTTTCATTTATGCATTTGGCTTTTGTCCCAATTGAAGGTGTGCATTCAACGTTTTCTTTGATCATTTTATCATGTGTGTTCCCTGGGAATCAAACAGTTTATGTATAATGTCTTGTCTTTAATGTTGTCCTCTAAATCCTTTGCCCAAATTTAAAATGCCTGTGACTATTATCTCAAAAGATCAGTCGAATGGGTGCTTGGCCTCACATGTAATCTCAAAGCTCATTGTTTCATTTCTATGCCTTCACTTCCCTCCAACTCTTTTTTGTGTAGCATGTTTTTAACTTCTGGCTTTTCATGCCATCAGCATGGCATTGTGCTGGGGATCCGTGAATCTACACTGAACACAGTGGGCTAGTTTATCAGTACCTGTGTGAGTTTTTGTGTGTTAGACCCCTGCTGTGTCGTCCAGGCATGCGGGCAACAGATAACCAAATCTGTAAAAACAGACTTAAAGAAAAAAAATCACAGCAGAAAGGGTGAAAAAAATCTGTCTGGTAATATTAGTTTACAACAGAATTCCAGCAGGGTGTGAAGGAACAAATGTTCTCAAATTATGACTGCTGCTAAAAACACAAGCTCTTGTCAACTCTATACCTTACATGGAATCACAACAATAAGTTGATTAATAACTTGATCTGGGTCGGATTTCCCAGGTAAAAACAATTGTGTCTCAGTAGTAACCTGCAATTTAAAAATAATTGAAAGAAATATATAAAAATAAATATAACATAAACATGACACAGAATTATTTTTTGCTTTTACAACAGTAGACATTAAACCTCATGGGCCTGATAATTCATGGTCTTTGAAATTAGCAAGATTTGAGAAAGCTTTAAAGATTTTCTTGTGTGCTTTTGTGGAAGCAATGAAATTGCATTTTAGACAAAGAAGCTTCTTACATGCAGTGACCTAGCTGACCTAGAACTCTTTACAGTATGTTTTCCTCTTTACTTTATTGCCTGTCTGTCTTGTGAATCACAGATGTTCAGTGTGGTCTTAGAGTTTCATGCAATACTGTTCATATTCAGCACATTATTGCTTACATTATAAGTTTATGTATCACAGCATGTGGGCACAGGCATTCCACAGGGCTATGTGCTTAGACCTCTTTGATTCTTTATAGAACAGACATGTGGGGCTGTTGAGGTCTGACATGAGGAAACAATCCATTCAAGTGGCCACTCTATAGCAACACCACAGTAAGTAGCATGATTTATATGGCCAGCTCTGATGAACCTGCCAGGATGCTGTCTATCAAATAAATTGTTTGTTATTGAGGTGAGGTGATAAGATGTGGAAAAGCAACTTAGAGATGAGTTTTGACCTCTTATGCTGATATGAAACAAGAGCTCCATTAAAAAGGATGTTGATAAAATGAAGTAATAAAAAAGGAAACTTTTGGAATGTAGATGTAAACGTGTTATGTCATGGTATCATAACATAACAAAGTGATTAAAAAGTAGCATTTAAGATCTTGAAAAAGACAATGATGGCAAAATGGCAAAGTGTTTTTCTATACGTCTTCTTCTTAATTATAGAACAGTTCATACGGTAAACTCTAAAAGTTATCATGAGTCATACGTTTTAAAAGTCATGAATAAGTTTGGGAAACAGCAAGTCTTTTTAACTACGCATACATGATGTCCACTCAAATCTAAAAATGTATATTCCTTCTGAAATTCATTTTGCACTTCCTTTTCTGACATACCATGTTCAATTGCCTTATCAAACAAAAGCAACCAAGAAAGGGAATGCTAGGGAGAAATATCTGCACTAGCTTGGTGGAATTCCACTAAAATCCCAGTGTGCACCCCCCTTCCTGCCTGCTAATGTAATCAGAGGGAAGCAGAGGGTGCTTCCCAAAGCTACGGCTTCCAGATAACACTCGTTTATCACACGTTGTTCCCCACGCTGGCCTATTCAGACCTCCGGTGACTTTCAACCCCTTCTCCCCGCAGCCCCAGTCAGGATATGGTAGCATAGTGTTTGATCATATTTGCAATATTGAGTTATTTATGTTGTCGTTTCTATATTGACAAAATTGTAAACTTACTTGTGAGATATCTTTGTGAGAAGGGCCTGTTAAGTCTTATTTTGAACTTGCAAACCACTGTTACCGTTCATCTTCATTTAGGACAAATTTAGTGCTATAAACAAGGCAATGAATAAATCTTGTTACTAGCCTTAGTGAACCTAACCTCGGAATGTAATTGGCATTCAGTTTCACAAGTGAAAAAAATGGAAAGTGCCAGTGACATAGACAGGCCCCATAATCTTATAAGTGAAATGCCTTGAGCTAACAAATGAGACGCTTTCCCTGCCATTTGTCAAAGTGCACCAGGGGAAAATAGGCTGGAGCTGGTCTGATTTGTCTTCTCAGTCAGTAGACAGTGGTGGCAAAAAGCCAAAAGACTTATTTCCACACACTCGCTTAACCCTGTCGTCTCTGGAAAAAAAAAAACAGGGGTTCTCGTCTAAGATTTTTGCTCAGGTCTGTGTTTTAGCATCCTTGATCGAAGCAAACAAGCTCCCCATAGGGCAAACCTTGTGGAATCCTCAATCCCTTGGAGAGTCCGGCTATGAGAGGGCTGGTTTCAGGGCAGTCATTGAGGTGTGAGTCTGGTGAGTCCAGAGCTCTGGCTTTATCAAAAGAGGTCTTGTGCTTGAGACCCTCGAGTCAGCTGGACCTACCCGCTCTGTTTCTTAATCCAGCCTCCTTCCATGGAAATATTAAAGGTCTTGGAATGACATCAGGAAAAAATTACCTGCGGATTGAGTTTTCTATGGTGAGTTAAGAGATGCCAATCTTCATTGGTGGGCAGCGCTTTAGGAAAGCCTAGTTAAAGCTGCACCGTTCTAGAGCTTTCTGTCAGATCCAATTCTCCAACAGAGGGCTGAAGGGCTGAAAATAGATGCTCCTGGCTCTGTCTGACCTCGAGTGTGTTTGAAAACCAACTCTGCAATCAGTATGTGTAGTGAAACTGTAGGCCACAGAAAGAGGAAACTGAATGAATGGGAAAATTTGTAATAGTATGGGGGCTAAAAACAGGAAGTCCCACCTTTCAGTTAAAGTGCCTTACTGGCAAATGCATCGCCTGGTCTTTACAATAGGCCTTTCTCTAGACATGCATATGTGTCAGCTGGGCAGGCTAAAAAGTTCATTCTAGGGGTCAGAGATGACATCTTACGCATGATAAAATCATTGTAAAATGCATGTCCTCCAAACATGCCCAGAGGTGTGGTAATACTTATTCACCATGAAAAGGAAGTTGCGATTTCTCTTCCGTATCGTGACGAATATTCGAATGAAACGGTATCTGAAATTAGAAAAACATGTAGGGCGGGCTTTTACTTTGCCCTTCCATTTTTTATTGGTTTTTTGTATGTTGGGCATTGCTAACAAAATGGAGGCAGACACGAGGCCTGGAGGGTAAGGCTAAAAATGACTGGCCATTGGACAGTCAGTATAGTCCTACCCTTGTTTGTTGCTTATGTCATGTGGTGAAGTTGTTGTTGAGAGGGGAAGGGAGTTAACATTTTTTAATTTAAAGATTTACTAACAGCTTGCGGCAGCGCAAATGGCCCTTTTGGCGTAAAAAAACGACTGTCAGTATTTACTAAAGGCACGAAGTGACAATTAGCGATAAAAAGGCGTGAACACAGCTGTTGTAGTAGTTTTCTCTTCAGAAGCAAACTTCAAGGGAGTAGAGTATTTAAATGAATCACGCAACAGGATTTACTAAGGTTTGCGCTGGTCATTGTACCGGTATTTGCAGCTTTATTTAACGCCCAAAAAAAGGCGCTTCTTAAACCCTACGCTAATTTGAGCAGCTCTTGCCTTGGTCATTATGGGAAGGAGATATCGCGCTAATGATAGTAAAGGATCTGCCGCAATTTCCACTCCCATCGGCACTTATTCGAAATTGCACGCTCACGTTATTTTGCCATGTTTAGTAAATCGGGCCCTTAATGTGGTCTTTTGGAACAAAAACTGGCATTGAGGAATTCAGGCCTTTCCAGATTTGAGTAGACTGTGACCTCACATGATGAAGGAAAGTATGATGAAAATACTTTCCAAAAGACAGAGATCGGTCTCTGTTTCACCTTCAGGCCATTGCATGTACTAAAACTGAATGCAGAAGACCCACAGTTCACTTCACATGCCCAAACAAACAGAGGAAGAAAGCCAAAGCGCAAGAGGCAGGCAGTGGAAGAGCAGTAGCCTGATGTGGGTTGATTAGTGTCAGTAGCGAGTCACTCATCCAGGCCTGTGTTTCATTTAATGTGGGAATTCTGAGGCACACGGATAGAGAGAAACAAGGCAGAGAGGAAGAGGTGAAAAAGTGCGGTCTGATGAGAGTTTCCTTTGAGACCACTGCATGTTTTCCAAAGGAAGCACATGAGGGCTAATCTCTGGCCCCTGGAGAAGACAGCAGCTTCTGGTGGTCCTCAGCACATTGTTCCGTTATCATCAGGCATGGCAGATGAGTCTCGACTCATTCAACTTTTCACTTATCAAGAGATTGTAGTCAACAATACCCAAACAGACACACACTTATGAGATGACACACACACACACACACACACACACACACGTATGCACAGATATACTTAAACAGATGCATATGGACTAAGATTCTATTCCCAGCTGGTTGTTATACAGCCAACTTCCTGGCCACTCTTCCTTCACACCCGCATGTGTACGACTGGAGGAAGTGAAGAAGAAGACAAGGACTCCATGTGGTGAATGTATCCCGGCTCCAGCCTTTCCTCAGGGATTCCTTCATTTTCCAGCGAGTGTCCATTGGAAGTCACATGCGCAATGTCACAATGACCAGAACTTGCTGCTGTAATTATGTATAATTTATGCAGGAATTACCCGATGGCCTTTTCCCACTGTGGGTCAATCACCATCCATGTTTTCAATCATGAGAGTAGGAAAAAGGAAGGATATTTATAAGCATAATGTTAAATGTTTTGTTTTGCAGTATGATGAGACACAATTGTTGGAATTATGTTTCAGAGGCATGGACTAAAAGCAGCGGGGCAGATACTTAATATAATAAATAAATAGAGTAAATTATGCAATTATAATTTCATTTACAATGCAAGTATTGCAGGTGCATCTTTGGAAAAATGTGGAACAATCCAATATTTAGTCTGTTAAGTCAACAGTATATAAAGTAAAATTGAAACCATGCATGCTGGTTATTGGATAATAAATTTACGACCCTTCTGTTGTATAAGAAAGGTTATACTTGTATAGACCATTTTTGGAAAACGTAAGCAACACTGACTTCTGGACCAGTGTGAAGTGGTCTATAAAACAGTTTGGGAACCCCTGCCCTACACCACTGTATATATGAATAATTATATGCCATTTAAATATAAAGAGATAAATAATTCATACTATAAACTTTCAGCTGTTTTCAGTCATCGTAAAGACTGAATTGTAACTCATCATCACAGTAAGCCATGTGTCTGTCAGTGCAGATCTACAGTGTGACTACAAGTAAAAACAACTTAGTAACTCTGAGTGTCAGGATGTGTCTGGTTAAGCTTGTATAAACAACTAGGTTTAGTTATGCTCCCTGCGATTCAATGTGGGCGCCTGTGTCTGATCATTGGAGGGAAGTGTCACCATACGCTCACTCTATCCCTTCAATCAGCTCCTCATTGAGAAAATCTGGAAAGGAAACTGAGTTTAGAGTTGTGACAGGTATGCTGGGATAATCCGGTCAGTAGGACAGAGCCATTTATCAAACATTCCTTAACAGATTAGCAAGTGTCAAAGGACGGGAGAGAAAATCTGGCCTGTCAACAGACTAAATAGCAACAGATCGGGCCCCCACTAGGTTTTATGGATATTATTTTTATATTGGAGAAATGTCCTAATGCATGTAGAATGTACGGATCGTATCCCTTTTACGTGAATCTTTTAAAAGAACATGCCTGCTCATATTGTATTTGTAACCCCCTGTCAAAACAAAATATAACATTATATTTAGTTAAGTAGTAAATAAAGTATAAATATGAGTTTTTTAACATTTCAGTGAAATGTTTCTCATTATCTTAAAAAACGTTTGATCTGAAGGTTAAAGAGTACATTCCACAAGATCATAAACAATACATTTTATGCATTGTTTAATGTTGCCGTGTTTGAAAGTAAGCAGTCTGCCAAAGTTGTAAATCCGAAGGTGAACGAATAACAAAGTTATTAGCTTGTAAAAATGGGAGTCGACTCTGAATCACGCGAATGAGTCGTGACCCGTCCGAGTCTTTAACCTTCGTGTAGCTACGTCTCTAGAAATAGTCCCCGCCTGCTCGCGAAAACTTGAACACACGCACTAAACCAATCACAGCAGACTAGACCATCTGACCAATCACAGCAGACTACGCTAGCAGAAAGGCGGGGATTAGACCGATGAATCACGGAACGAATCATTTGAGAGTCAACCAAGAAGTAAGGTAATATAATACAAACGGCTTATTATAACGAAATAATAGTGTTTTTACACCATGTATGTACATAAACCTGTTGTCGGACACTCCATAAACCAAAGTAGACCCTTAAAAATCAGAAGCTATTTACTCTTTAAATGCATGACATTGGTTTCGTAGACAATAACATAATTTTTGTGGCCCAAACTTTTGCGAAGAATAGTCCCTGCAGATTATGTCTGATATCAAGCAAAATAAATAATAGTAAGTAAATTACACTATAGTACAATGTCTAGCCAGTATTATTTTAGGTTACAGTAGAAGAACCGTTACTTGGCTAAACTTAAATGTCACACAACCCATTCAACAAATTGTTTATTTCATAAGATAAGTTTACAATAAAATATTAATATAAATTCAATAAATAAAAATAGTTATATTTGCCACTAGCCAGACCGATCAACAAACACAGACCGGAAGTTAACTTCGGGCCAGGTGCATGCAGCTGATGAAATTGTCTATAAGAGCATTTATTAGGTACACAATATGATATATGTAAGCTGAACAGTGATTTATTTTACTGATGGATTTAATACTCATGTTGAATTGTCCAAAAACAGGATCCAACTTGCACACAGCAAAAACTAGGCCAATGGATAGTTACAAAATGGCCCAGTATTGGCCAATTGCGGACTGTGGGCTTTGTGTGTCACATCTAAAAGGTAATGTGGACTAAATGCTCAAAATGCCCAACCCGACAACCAAAAAATGTCACTTGCAACAACCAATGTAAACAAAGCATAACATTTTCTTTTTTAGAACAGTGAAAGTGGCTGTTTTGATTTTCCCACAGAGGTGGCAGGTTATGGTGTGATGTCCTCTGGGACACGTGAGGGCAGGAAATCAGGACCGCTGCTGTCTCATTAAACACCACTGCACAGACAGGATGTGACAGTGAATACAGGAAGTGAGGGCAGAGTCCTATCGCTCACACAATGCACACACATACACGCAAAATCGCACACTACTCAATCTTTCATTCTCTCTTTATTACACACACACTTGCGTTTGGTGCTGTTATCTTCTTTTTGCAGTGTTTCCTATGGATTCAGGCCAAGTCCTGCTCTCTGATCGTCATTACAGATCACAGGATACACACATCAAATATAATACAGACTGTATAATGTTCAGAGACGGTATATGCAGTGGGATCAAATCTAAGTATTTTGACAATTAAGTCACATGTGCACATATGGATTTTGACAAAAATGTCCATGCAGAAAGCTGAAAATGGGTGTGGTGTCTTTTTGAGGTGGGGAAGTGAACTTTGGCTCATGCTTTTGAGGAGCATTTGGAGCAGGGGATGGGCAGCCTATTGTCTTGGTGGTTCTTCCTGGATTTCGAGAACACCTTATGCAGGAGAGAAATGTCTCTTTTATGTCAGAGGTGCTATGCTTCATTTATGACAGTAGTAATAAAACACTATCAACAGGGTCACCTTATGACAAACTGACATACTGCCCACATTTACAATATTACAAGGAAAGTTTTGAACAACCAGAGACAGTGTTTTTAACTTTGCTATGCCTTTAATGTCACATTACAAAAAACAGTAATTTTTCAGAAATTTTTACTGTAAATGCGTATGTTTGTGTTCATGACCCCTTTGTTGCGGACCTGGTGTGTCTCTGGGGAAATTTGGGATGGTTTGACTCGGATTCCTGCAGTGGAAGCCATTACACGGCCTGCTCACCACTACAAAGCCACTGCCACTGTACCCACGGCCAAGAAAAAGCCTGTTATTACCATATAAAAGTCCAATGTAATCGATCCCACATTGAGTTCCGCTGGGTCTCAGTGAATCTGGTAGCAGAACAGAGAAACAGTTATGCATTAATATATCTTTTAGTAGTGTGGCCTGAGGTTGGAATAGGTTTTGTACCCATTCTAAACAATGCGTAATCCTCTTGGTTACCTGATCAAGCACTTTTAAGGCAGTGGACAATTAGTTAGTAAGCTGTTGGTTAGCTAGGCAAGGCAAGGCAAGTTTATTTCTATAGCACATTTCATACACAAGGTAATTCAAAGTGCTTTACATAAAATGCTTGAAGTCAAAATAGAATAAAATTCATAGGACATCTTTAAAAAGCAAATTAGTTAGTACATAGCTAGTAAGATGCTTTTACTAGAGTCATTCTGTAACATTTTAGGGTATTTTTGAAATAGCAGTAGTGTATAGAAGCCTTCCATTGAATTAGATTAGATCACCTATTTGGTGGTCTGATAAAAGATAACACATTTTCCTATTTAATACTGTCATAGGCAGTCGAACAATGCATTTAACTTATTACAAAGCTCGTTGAAACGCTTGATTCTGACTGGCCAGTCGCGACATTTGCAGGTTCGTTATTCCCAGATAACAACCGCTCAAAACTAATAACACACGATAACCCGGATGCTGCAAATCATTTTGACAGGTACAGTTTAATATTACACAAAAAAGAATTATAAATATGTCTTTTAATAACACATATATTTACAAATGATTAAACCGGATTGCCTGTTCGTAACAATTTTTTTCTCACGTGGCAAGTAGCCGTGTAATAAGTGGGATAATTTACAAGCAGCCGGCTGTTATCGCAAAATAAGCCTCTTCAGAGTCGGGTCCTGATCGCACTGTCAGGGCTTATTTCTGCAATAACAACCGGCTGCCTGCACATTATTTGTTGTAGCATTTTATTATCTTTATCTCCAGTCTGTAAACTGCAGAATCATGCTACTGTATACCACAACTAAGAAACATTATGTACATTGTAACCACTCATCCTGATTCTGATTGATAAATCAAATTCATGACATCACAGAGCTAGCTGGGCCTGTCAAACAGACATCTTTCTGCAGGTTATTTCTAGCTGTGGTATTGTCCTGGACATGCTGTCTTAGATGTTTGGTGTCTGCTGGTGATGATAGATGGTCTTTGCGAGCACGGACTTGTGAATATCAAAGCATTGCCATTGACTCACTCTCATGTTGCATTCAACAGCTGACAAACATTATATTACACAATAATCCAACACAATTAGAAACACCTTTTGCAGTTTATATATCTGCTCAATGTGAGTAAAACATTGTGTTTTATAACATAACACAAAATCTAAGCTGAGTTTCTAAAACATTCATTTTCCATCCATTCTGTGCAAAAGCAGTTTTGTCTGTCGTGATCATGACTGAATTGTTTGACACTTTAAAAATCTTCCACAATAACAGCTCATGGGTGAGTGGTTTTCAAGGTACACTTAGCCCGGGTTGAAGATTCCCCATTTTCCCACACGTGCGCACACAAACACACATGTCCTATACAACTCCTGTAGGAACATTTTGTTGTTGTCACAGAGAGGTTGAGCACTGGAGCAATTTTGCTAGTTGGAAACATCAGATTCGTGAATTAAATGTTGTTTTAGTAGGAAACAGCTGTGTGGGTCTACAGGTTTGCTGTGAGTAAAACCATACACACTTTGTAAGTCCAGTACTGTGGCCCCCTGTTTACTCATCTGAATGGATATACTTGCATGTACACGTGTAATTGTATGAAAAAGAACAGTGGCACTTGTCACAAAGCACTATAAAATTTTCTTTGTCTCTCTATTTTTTTTGGGGGGGGGTGCTGTTTGTGTTCACAACATTCAATTCAATTCAATTTTATTTATATAGCGCTTTTCACAATGAGTATTGTTGCAAAGCAGCTTTACAGGAGAAAGCAACAGAAAAAACACAAACTCCAAATGATAAATATATGGAGAAAAAAACCTCGGGAGAAACCAGTCTCAGTCGGGAGGGCCAGTTCTAAGTGACTTTGATTAACGTTATAAAGAAAATGATTATCATAGAGAGCCTATTTAATGTAATAGGGAAATAGATTTTGTTAAATTTGTTATAAGGAATGTTATATGCAGGGAACAGAACTGTGATGGCATAATGTAACTGAATGCAGCTGTGACTTCAAACTGCTGTCATGTGATGTAAGTTTAGCATTTAATACCAAGTATTGTAATACTGTTAGCATTAATATGACAACAATTAGACCATCTTTGATCTTGGTTGATGATGGGGTTGCATGAGCTGGAGCTGGGATGGTCAGTCAGGCAGAAGGTTATCGTAGGAGGGTGGTACCGGATGTTTGGCTGGAGCTGCTGTAACCTCTAGTTAGGGATGACATAAGGCGTTCATCCGGAAGCTCTCCTCACCTCAGGATGACATCCGTCTGGACCTGGTGTAATCTCTCCCTACCTCGGGATGGGCATCCCGAGGGGGGGAAGAGAAGAGACTCAATTAGTGTAGCTGCTGTTCTTAATATTTTATTTGGTTTACAATTCAAGCATTATGTGAAAGCTTGGCTGAAAAAATATGTCTTTAATTTTGATTTAAATTGGGAGACTGTGTCAGACCCCCGAACAGTAACAGGAAGGCTATTCCAGAGTTTAGGCGCAACGTATGAAAAGGCTCTACCTCCTTTGGTAGATTTATTTATCCTAGGTGTTATTAAAAGTCAGCAGTTTTGAGATCTTAGAGAGCGAGCTGGGTTGTAGCGTGATAGAAGCTCTGTTATGTAGGTAGGAGCTAAACCGTTTAAGGCTTTATAAGTAATTAAAAGA
The DNA here is from genome assembly GCA_026939265.1 of Oreonectes daqikongensis. Taxonomy (NCBI): domain Eukaryota; kingdom Metazoa; phylum Chordata; class Actinopteri; order Cypriniformes; family Nemacheilidae; genus Oreonectes; species Oreonectes daqikongensis. The sequence goes on along the minus strand of JAOTQM010000225.1, from coordinate 339,252 downwards.
ACTTTAAAGTCAATACGATATTTAATGGGTAGCCAGTGTAGAGATGATAAGATTGGGGTTATGTGATCATATTTTCTAGATCTTGTAAGAACTCTGGCAGCCGCATTCTGAACTAACTGTAATTTGTTTATTGATGATGCAGGACAACCACTTAGTAGTGCATTACAATAGTCAAGTCTTGAAGTCATAAATGCATGAATTAGCTTTTCACCGTCAGCAACACACAAAATATTTCGTAGTTTGGAAATTTAGATTAGATTTTAGATTCAACTTTATTGTCATTACACATGTACAAGTACAAGGCAACGAAATGCAGAAATATTTCCAAGATGGAAGAAAGCTGTTTTTGTGACATTTGAGATGTGTTTTACAAATGATAGGTTGCTATCTAATATAATGCCTAGATCTTTAATTGTATTTGCTGGGGTAACGGTGCAGCCCTCGATTTGTAGGTTGTAATCCGCAAAATTCTGATTACGTGCATTTGGTCCAACAAGTAGTATTTCCGTTTTATTAGAATTTAGAAGAAGGAAATTTTTTGTCATCCAGTGTTTTATGTCTTGGATGCACTCTGCCAATTTGGATAGCTGAAATGAATCATCTGGACGCGATGAGATTTATATATAGTTGAGTATCATCTGCATAACAATGGAAACTAATTCCATGTTTTCTAATAATGTTTCCAAGGGGCAGCATGTATATGGAGAATAGCAAGAGTCCTAGAACCGATTCCTGGGGCAATCCATAATTAACTTGCATTAGATAAGACGATTTCCCATTTAGTTGGACAAAGTGATATCTGTTAGATAAGTATGATTTGAACCATTGTAATGCCTGTCCCTCAATACCAGTATAATTCTGTAAGCGATATAAAAGTATTTTATGGTCTATGGTATCAAAAGCAGCACTAAGGTCAAGCAAGACGAGGAGTGAGATGTTTCCTTTATCTGATGCAATAAGCAGGTCGTTTGTAATTTTAACGAGAGCAGTTTCAGTGCTATGATGTGGTCTAAAACCTGATTGAAATTTTTCGTGCATGTCATTATTTTGTAGGAAGGAGCACAACTGGGTGGATACTACTTTTTCTAATATTTTAGAGAGGTATGGGAGATTTGAAATCGGTCTGTAGTTTCCTAGGTCATTGGGATCTAAGTTTGGTTTCTTAATAAGAGGCTTAATGACAGCCATCTTAAAGGATCCTGGGACATGGCCTAGATTAATTGACGAGTTGATAATATTACAAATAGGCTCAATTGCAACGGGTAGTAATTCTTTTAGTAATTTGGTTGGTATAGGGTCTAGTAGGCACGTTGTTGTTTTAGATGTTGCAATAAGTTTAATTAAATCGTCCTGTTTTATGGGTGAGAAACACTGTAGCTTTTCTTGCGGGCTGATGGTTCATGCTAATTCATAGGGCGTAGTCGAAGGTTGAGTTTTTGCTATATTGTTGCGTATATCTTCGATTTTCTCTGTGAAAAACGTTATGAATTCATTGCAACCAAGATGCGGTGGAATAGCCAGGTCAGGTGGCGTCTGTTTATTTGTTAATTTACAACTGTATTAAATAAATACCTTGGATTGTTTTTGTTCGTTTCTATGAGGTTGCGGAGGTGCTCAGCCTTTGCCACTTTTAGTGCCTTTTTATAACAGTTTGCACTTTCTTTCCACGCAATTCTAAAGACTTCTAATCGTGTTTGTCTCCATTTGCGCTCCAGTTTATGTGTTCCCATTTTAAGTGATCGGGTGGTGCTATTATACCATGGTGCTATGCTTTTCTCGTTGGTCTTTTTCAACTTCAAGGGTGCAACAGTTTCTAGTGTGTTAGAAAAAATAGTGCCCATGTTGCTGGTCATATCATCAAGCGATTTTGTGTTTATTGGAATATTTATTAGATGAGTCAGATCTGGTAAGTTCTTTGCAAAACTATCTTTAGTAGTCGGAGTTATTGTTCTACCTTGTCGATAATGAGTTATGCGGCTGATTTCTGCAGTGTGTATTGTACAAGTTATAAGGTGGTGATCGGTGACATCGTCGTTCTGAGGTATAATATCAATATCGGTTAGATCGATTCCACGAGATATAATCAAATCTAGTGTATGATTAAGACGATGGGTGGGTCTGTCGACATGTTGTATTACACCGAAAGAATGTAATAGTTCTGTGAACGCCACTGCGAATGCGTCATTTGTATTATCTACGTGAATATTAAAATCTCCGGCAATCAGTAATTTATCAACGTTGACCAGTAGGTCTGATAAGAAGTCCGCAAATTCTTTTAGAAAATCCGAGTAGGGCCCAGGGGGCCTATACACAGTAGCCAATGTGAGTGAAAGCAAGAATTTTTTACTTTTGTTTGGAACGCTTACATTTAGTGCAAGTGCTTCAAATAAGTTATATTTAAGTCCTGTTCTTAGAGTTACGGTAAGAAAGTCTCTATAAATCGTTGCAACACCACCACCTCGACCAACCAGATGTGGCTCGTGCATATAACAGTAATTAGGTGGGGTAGACTCATTTAGACCAAAAAACTCATTTAGTTTAACCCAAGTTTCAGTTAGGCAGAGTATATCAAAACTGTTGTCTGTGATCATTTCGTTTACAATGACTGCCTTTGGATTTAGTGATCTAATATTAAGTAGCCCGAACTTTATGAGTTGTTTTTGCTCGGTGATTATTTTATCTTCAGGTTTAATAACAATAAGGTTTTTTCTTTGACGTAAATTATTATTTTGTATTATTATTCGGGGGACAGACACAGTCTCTATGCATTTAGGAGCAGTCATATTTTTGACAAGTAAGTGGGAGGAACACGGACTATGTTTAAAGTTTTTACTTGCCAGTCTGATGGTGCGTAGCGTCTTTGAGATGTTGTCAGAGAGAAGATTCGCTCCGATGCTTCTGGGGTGTAGGCCGTCAGGGCGAAAGAGCCTAGGACGCTCCCAGAAAAGATCAAAATTATTTACAAAGAGCAGCTTCTGTTCAGTACACCATGACATCAACCATTCGTTTAGCGCTAATAGTCTACTTAACTTTTCGCTGCCTCGTCGGTAGGTAGGAAGCGGTCCTGACACGACGATCCTAGCTGTGGGCGATGCTTCGCGGACGACAACATCTTGGGACGACAACATCTTGACAAAACAAATGGAAGGTATGTTCCCAGCATACACAAACAGTTATAAACACCATTGTGCCAACAAACATCTCTACATGATTTCTTTCTCGGCTGATGTGATGCATCACGTTTGGTCTGGAAACTATCTAAAGCATAATTTCTTCAGCAGGCTGGTTATGATCTGTTTTACTTTTCATTTAGCTCAAACCAATAGGCATAACATCATTAGGGGTGCCCCCGATTAAGGATTTGCATAGTCGAATCAGAATTGCCACGTCTTGTCTGATAATTGAATCGCGCGCAAGGACGACAAGTATAGAACAAGGGCAAATTACAGCGCAACATTGATGCACCGAAAAACATTCATGCGCAAAACAAATGTGTTCAGGTAATATGTCGGAAATGCAGGGGAACATAGCCTCCTATTCAAAACACAAACCACAAATAGTAAAATTAATGGATATTTTACTTAAACATCACGTAACAATGCCACATATTACACCATATCTCGCCTTAAAACTAGTTTTATAACTAGGCTAACGTTACTAGATAATAATGAACTACCAATAAAGTTACTTTATTTACGGAATGTAAGGAAAGATCGCAATAAAGCATCTTAACATTTCAACAGTAAAAAGTCCCTTTCACCTTTATTCCCAGCTCACTCTTTCTCCTGACGCTTTCAGTGCAGAGAATGACAAGTTCCGAAAGTCTGCGCAGCGCTTAGTTTTTGTATCATGCAGCGCAAAGTTCAGTCTAAGTAACTAACTACTTGCATTTACAGACAAAGTGTTAATTCATTTGGGAGTTATCTCCGGGTGCGTGCGTGCGGAGCGTGCTGCTTTACTTTACCGGACTCACAGTACAGAAGACACGGAAAGACGCGATCCTGCGCCGGGTCATAGATCATAGACAGATGACAGAAATAAAGTGAAAGTAGTGTCTATAATAAGTGAAGATGTTAATGATGTTTGTGTTTAATTCTCCTCTGGTGAGATGTTGACAGATTTAATGTGTTCATCTGTTGATGTTCATCTAAGACTGTGTGACTTCAGTGAGTTAGTAGATTCTTTTAATGATGTCTATTCAAACAGTCATTGCTGTAGTTTACTGTAGAAGACCTACAGTAACTGGCAACAGTGTTGCCAATTTATTACTGTATAATACTGTAAAATGCTGTATATTACTGTAGAAATGGCTGGTAAGGGCTAACAGTGCAGACCTCGCTCTCATATGCGCCGGGAGTTTCGGTACCCAACCCTAAAAATGTCCTATTTCTTAACATCATAAATAATATTTTTGGCGGCGCAGTGCGTGCCCGTCTGCTACACCATTGCCCATATAACCAAAATGGCATGATCCCCATTGCATAACACCTCCGCGAAGCTCCTGCTATCGAATCTTCGACTATTCAAGGTCACCCCTAAACATCATACAGTAACATGTTTGAGGTCTTGACTCTAAAACATTTATCCAGTTGTGGGCGAAAATGTCAGCCTATAATGGCAACACATTGACACTAGAAAAAGCTAGTGTTAAGAAATACATGTAGGAATTGTCCTTTTGTTTTACTATACAAGGATGTGTTCTATATGAAACATTTGACAAATAAAATGTATTTATACATTAGTGTCCAAAAGTGATGTCCAGGGTCATATTTGTATAATGCAACCAAACCATTAATATATGACATGTATGACACAAAATGGATAAACCACAAAACTTTTATTATTTAAAAAAAGAGTTAAAAAAAACAAAACTATTTTTTATTTAAAAAAAAGGATTTATGTCAATATACCAAAAGCATAAAAAACAAAAAGCAAGTGTATTTTTGTTTCATATGAACAAAAACATTTAAACACATTTAATATTTAATTCAACATTCGATTCAATTGGTGACAATAGCAGTAAATTACTTTTTACTATCCACTATATTTTTCACACTAGATTTGAACCTTGCAGTTTTACAAATTGTTGACACATGTTGTAAAAAGTATACTGTTTACATCACTACCATTCCTGGCCATCACAGAACACTGTTCACTGTAAGTGCACATACCTGCAGCACACCATACATAGTTTCGGCTTGTTGAAAGTCTGTAAAGCCAGAACAGGTCTGGGATTCATTTGAGTAAAACAAACTGCAAATTGTCCATAACGTGCTGTAAGAAGTTCCTTGATTCACCTCCTTCATTTGGAGGAAAATCTCTCCGCTAATTGATTGCTGCGTATTCAGTAACAAAGCTGCTGATTGGTTTACTTGTGCCCTGATTGCTATTTATGTTCAGCTTTGATGCTTTTCCTGTCAAGCGTTTCTAAGAGTCTGATTTCTCAGTGAGTTCATACAGATTTAGTGAATCAGGAAGAATGATACAGTCGTAGTGTCCCTTCAAAGAAGATTTCCAATACGGAGAACTGATTTTTACATGCTTGTCTGTGTAAAGCCTGATGTGCTCTGTGCTTACTGAAAAGTTACATATGGCTCCAGAATATCTTTAATAAATACCATTGGGGTTTTTTCTCTGCCAGTGATCGAACATCTAATCTTTTAGAAATGCTAGAGCACACTTCTCCTCAATAAGGTAATTTATTGTAAAAATTGTGTTCGGTCAAATATTGAGCTATATAAACAGGAGTCAACAATAGTGATGCTTGTCTAAACAAGGAAAGGAAAGCCCAAACTGTTATCATATCTTGCAAGTTGACTTCAGAGCCTGTAAAGCATTGTCCTGCAGTTAGATGGCAGCAGTCAGCTATCATGTTGCACATTAAGGTCTCTATGTTTGAAGGAGTGTGTGTTTGAAAGCACTTTCATTGTCCCAGCACACACTAGACCACACTGAGATGCAAAAGACAGAGAGAAAATATAACCAGTGCACGGCAGCAGTAATGGACATGACAGCAAGACCATGAGTTGTTTATAATGACACCTGAGAGCCAGGAGAGAACATACAGGTGAGATATATATTACTAATAATATTAAAATACATTACTGATATGGCTCTTTACTGCAAAGCAGACCATTTTTATGTAGCCATCTTTAATGTTTCAATTTACTGGATACAAAATGAAACACATTTTTAAAGTTGGAAATGATAACAGTTAGTTTTCATTGGTGACTTTTGGATGATGGAGGAATTTACTGTGTTGGCTTAAGTCATGTTCCCGTGTTCCTATACGCTTTTAACTTTTTACTAACTGCTACAATGACAACTCTTAAAGGAATATCCCATGTCTTTCTTTATTTGTTCCCTTTATTATCTACATGTTTCAAGACACATATTTTCTTGAGAATATTGTTTATATTATTCATTTTTTCCCACATATAATTCTTTTTTATTCTGTTAGTCTTCTGTAATATTCCCTCATTAGAAAGCTACTCCATAAACAACATCTTCATGCAGAAGTGACATCATTTTTGGAGCATAAAAATCAATAAAAATGAAATAAAGCTGTGCGCTATTTTGTTCTGTTTATTTGTTTGCCTCGCTCTAAAAACGTTCCTGTTTGACAAAACAACATAATATAAAATGATTAAGTATTAAATGATCATAAACTATTATGTCTTATATGTGCAAACATCTTATCATTTTGCAAAATTTATATATATTTTGAATAAGGTAAATAATTAAGTTGAAAGTCTTACATTTTTTAAAATACCAAGAAGAGAAGGGAAAAGAAGAGACCTAATAAAAAGATGTTTTAATAGGAATTATATTTGAATCTCCCAACCCCTCTCTTTTTAGGAATGTTCTTCCCTGTACTGTATCAGCATTTCAGTGTCGAGGAGTGATTTAAAGGGGCACAGGGCTGCCCGTCGGGTCCCGGCAATCTGCCCGCTATACACCGTGTGGAAATAAACACAGCCTCCCTCCAGCCTTTTTAATTAGCCAGAGGTTCCGGGCTGACATCACTAGCGCAGTAACTAACTATTACACAAAATATTCGGAGCGTCGCACAGCCGAGGCCAACAGTGATAGCTACTGTACCTATCCTAGGGGGCCAAGTAGAAATGAAACGCTGAAAGAAATACGGCAAAAACAAGGGGTAGTATGTGTGCTTGAAATTATCATCTGCCAGTGGATTCATCAATGCATGAAGTTTGAAAAGGGTCACGATACTTCGACGTCATGATTTTTGCATCGTGCTTGAATGCGTTTTAACAATTTTAATGAAAGTCGTGAGGGAGGTTTTCTTGGCACCGCTTCCAGAATTTATTGTGGGAGGAGATGTCAGGTTATCTGCAGGGTCAAGGCTTTAAGGAGCACTGCTGCCCACCTGTACTCAAAATTTTGGTGATTCATAGAAAATGTATTCATGCATGAATGACAACAGTGATGTTGATTGACATTTCATCTGAAGCTCCACCAGAGACACACTTTACCAGAGCGTTTCCTTCACTGCTGCTTAGGCACGACAGGTGAAATATTAAAAAGATTCCATTTGTTATGGTTATTTTTTTTACCAATTTCCATGATTATCAATGTATTCTGGTTTGTTGCTCGCTTTGAAAATGCTTTTCTGGAGTTTTTGTTTTTTTGTATAATATGCTGTTTATAATGCACATGGTTTAGGCTCTATTTGCCTTACAAAAATCCTATACATTTTATCATTGGATCTCCTCACCTAAATCATTCCTTGAATTTAAATATTAGCACGTTAAGCAAGAGGAAAGACGGATGATGTAAACATGTTGTGCTGTTTCTATAGATAGACTGTTTGGTTCTTTTTGTTATTTAGTAGTTTGTGGTAAATATCCTCATAAGTTGTGAGCCGAGCGCATAGATAGAGACCGCTTTTATCTTGAAATAAACAAAGTTTCATTGTGTCTTCAGGTTTGTGCAATCCTCAGGTATTACACAACTACAATAACAGGTATTTTATAGGTGTGGTGCAAAATCAAAAGGACAGAAAACACTTGAAGGTTACCATTGAATGTACTCTGGTTTTTTGAGAAATGATTTATAAAAGTGCTTTGTCAATGTTCATATTTATTTGTATTCAATTAAGTAATGTGCAGTCTGCTATTTGTTATCTGTATAATTTGATTATGCATATATACATATTATAATATAATATCTACAGCCACGGAAACAATTACGAGACATCATTTTAGTTTTTCTGAATTTACTATTTATAGGTCTTTAGGTAAAATGTTTAGGTAAAATGATCGTTCTCGTTTCATTCTGTGAACTACTATAACCGTATTTCTCCCAAATTTCAAATCAAATATTGTATCTATTTGCATTTATTTGCACAAAATGAGAAACAAGTCAAAATAACAGAAAAGATGCTTTGTATTTTTAGACCTCAAATACTAAAGGGAAAACAAGCTAATTTTAAGCAATTTGTACATGTATTTAGGAAAAATGCAAAACTTTTGAACAAAATATTTTGTCACAGTTTTCAGGTGTCCTGTCATGTTGTTAGTCTTTCACATGTCACTCCTGAGGTTTGATTTTGGACTGCAATGACCACAATACATCTAGAAATGCTGGTCTGAAATTAAAAGTATATTTTGTATATAGCTCACAATATATATGTATTGCATTTAAATCTCATGGTATTTGCACAGAATAAACATAATTTGAATTATATTTAAGAGTGTCCTTTAGACTGGTGAAGTGCATCTCTTATCTTTACATAGCAGTGAAGGAGTTTTTTTACAACTACAAAGTTTCTGAATTCCTTATAAGAGCCGTTGATGTTGATGTTGTTCAGCAGGAGTCAAAGTGATTCTGTTGAAATGCGTCAAACACACTTGTGGAAGTTTGCTGTGGACAGACAGTGATGTAAGTTGATCCAGAATCTTTGTGAACCTCAGGTCTTTCAAGCATCTATAGGTTCCCAAGGGGAAATCCCCTGTAGCAGTTTTCCTTCACATGACAGTTGACAGTACTTGCAGTACTTCTGTAAAATCCAAAACTACCAATTAAACAACAATAAATAAATAAAGGTTCATGACTATTACAATTACTGTTATTGAGTGATTTAAAACAGTGCATCTCAACCCTGCCCACTGCACCTTTCGGGTGTCTTTCTCTTCTTTTTTAGAAGAAATTCTCCTTTCTCAAGCGTCAGAAGAATTGCAGGTTGTTTAAATACGGCAAACATTACCGGACTAATAGTTTTCATTATTTCTATCAGTAGTTAAACCATATACGCTGTTATATTGTTGGACTGCAGAGAGCTGACAGCTTTTTTATTACAGCAGTCAGTCTTAGTCCTTCCCATGACTCTCCCTGAAAGAAGGGGCCCGATCTGCCCATTCGGACCTCCAGGGTGGCTGCTAGAGTCAGAAAAACAGGCCCACCACGGGAGAGCTGATTCCAGCGCTGCCATTAGTGGGCTGGAGACCTCAGGCCTCAACCTAGCCTTTCTGTTTTTATTCTTCCCTCCACCACCCCCCCATCTTCAGACTGGAACTGAATAACGGCCTTCGAAACAGCGACCAGTGAAAGATTTTGTTTGCGTTAAATTGTAGCTACTATCAAGACAAAAGAAACGAGCATTATCACAAAGAAAGTTGAAATGAATTGCTAGCAGACTGATTTGAAAAATGTTGCATTCATCCCATAAGTTTGACAGGTTGGCTTTAGGTTGGAGCAGGGTGAACGTGTGTTTACATTAAAGAGTTAAAGGTTCTCATTAAAGCCCAGCAAATTATGGAGGGCCCTTTAGTTTTACTTATTTACAAGTGAAAAATTATTATATATGTACTGTTTTAAATGAATGTAACATGTCAAAGAAAGTATAAAATGCATAAATAGGCATACAAATATTCATATATATATTATATTCAGAAGTCAAAACGATTTTAAAGGGGCACATTTTAATGAATTAATGAGTAAAAACAACATTAGATAAAGTTTGTGTTCATATTCATTTAATTATCTTAAATGACAGTTATGTATTTTCATTTGGACATGTAAAATAAGCACACAAAAAAAACACATTTGCAAATCTCTTTCAATATAATTTGACTGTAGATAGGAAAATTGTTGATATGAAACATTAACACGCACAGTTTCAGTATTTACTATGTATGTCTCATATAGCGTCATGCTGAATATTTGTTTTAGTTTGGTTTCAGACAGTAATACTGCTCGCTAAGTTTGTTTGCCCTGTCAAAAATCTCATTTGTCTTTCTGCTTTCAAATGACTGCTGGATTTAACAAGACCCATGCAGTTTAAGGACAACCAGTTGTCTTATCTCTTTTTGTCAAATATACGTTTACTTTGTCTTGTACTATACTAGTAATACATTTCCTTTAAATTATCAATACATTAATTCAGTTTAATGTGTACTGTACACATAGCATACACATAAAATACACAAAATATGTTTAGTTTTAGTGGAAACTGTTGTATAAAGACTACAAACTTATTTGTTTTCAATTAAGTGAAGCAAACTTTTTACTTTCATTAATACAGTTCTGATTGCATTTGTTACCGTATAACTTTATGTTTCTATTTTTTTCTTTAAAAACATTAATATATTTTACGTTTTGCAGTTATTGGCATGTTTTGATGTTATATTATCTGGCATAGCATGACCATATTATATAATTTAAATAATAATAATTCAATTGAAAGAAACTTCAGCATAATTAAACAGGATTATAATATTCAGATCATCCAGTCAGCTAATAATTGATAATAAAATATGGCATTTTAATGGCATCCACCTCCTCCTTTCTTTCTCTCTTTCTCTCTCTCTCTCTCTGTCTCTCTCTCACCCACTCCCCTCCACCACATCTGTCCATCTCTCTCGTGTATATTTGCTTATGTTCTATTAATAACCTAAGTGGCTGTGAGCAATCTCTCAGTGTCTATGTCTCCTTTTATTCAAGCATTTACAAGAATTAAAAGCGAAAGCAAACAGCCATCAGAGCTCAGAAGAGAAATGCCTTTTAAGACTTTAACTGACAGGAAGTTAAATAGTGGAGATTTGCACAAGAACAGTAGATCTTCTCTTTAATGTCCTATTTATTTACAATGCTTCTTTTCAAATGCGTAACATCAGTGGTGTTGTTTTGCAGACTGCATGTTTCATAGATATTTGCTGAGGGACTGGATAACTGGTTGTGCACATGGCTACGTAAGAGCAGACAGTGTGGATTTGGCGAGCTGGATTCAGAGGCCAGATGACTGAGACCAAAAATACACCAAGCCAATGTGGGCAAACACAGTGAATGCCGATCCTGTAAAAACCTTTTAAACCCCACAGCAATATGACATGCCTGCTATTAAGCAATTTATGTTACTAATGTTGTGTCTGGTTAAAAGGTCTGCTAATTTTGGCTAATATATTCTGCCAACTAGTGTACTTTCTGCATTCTTATCTACAATATCTGAAATTGAAATTGTTCTGTACGTTATTAAATTACACCAGTGCCAGTGTAGTCTGCCAATATACACTATGTGGGCAAAAGTATTGGGCTGCCCCTTCTAATAAACATGTTTATCCATTTCAGTAATTCCATTCCAAAAGTATTAAAGCTATACCATACTGTATTAAAGAATCTGGTTTTCCAGGTTTTAAAGGGCCTTCCATTTGGAAAAATGACTGTAACCTTGTGTTCAAGTCATTGATTTGGCTCAAACACTCTTAAATATGATTTATTCATTATTAACACATTTTTTGTGTTATGCTATTTAACTCATTAATGTGAAATAAATGAAAGGGATGAATTCAAAGCAACCCAGAATGTGTTGTCCCAGAAATAATACAGATTTTAACACAACCATTTTTAGAGTGAATGTGTTCAAATTCGAAATCTTCGAGACATTTCCGAGTTAAACGAAATGGAATATAGAAAAATAGAGGTCGTGGCATGTGTTTTCCACTGCAAATTGACTGGAAGTACACTCTTAAAATAAAAGGGGCTTAAAATGCATCTTCACAGTGATGCCGTGGAAAAACATTTTTGGTTCCACAAAGAACCATTAAGACAAAGGTTCTTTTAAGAAAATAACTTTTCTGAAAAACCTTTTTATCACCATACAGAACCTTTTGTGAAACAGAAAGGTTTTCTATGATGCAGTCTGTTTACACTTTGTAGTTTCCATAATGACTTTGCTAATAAATGTAATTTCCCTAATGACCAAGTAACTTAAACAAGGAACCTGTCAATTTAAAACCAGTGATTCATATCAAAATTCATCAGCATCCTATTAAAGCTCCTCTTATCAGTTATGTGCATTCCTATAATACATGTGACATAGAATAATAGTGAGTCAGGTGTGAATGCAGTCGTCACTCCGTGGTTCTCATTGTTCTTTAGGGAGGCTCCTCTGGACAGGAAACATGCAGGTTGTTCCAGACGGAGACTTTTCGGAGTGGAAAAGTCCTTTATTCAGGAGCGGGAAGTCATTCCATCAATACAGAAAAACACCAAAGAAACATTTCCTTCCCCCTCCGTTTCCCAGTTGAAAAGACACAATTCTTTATTCTAGAGTTGTATGCACATGTGGGATTGTAAGAACAACAAACACTAGACGCTTAAATATCCATTGATGGAGCTCACGTCTGGATGATTCTTAAGGAAATGTCATGTTTGGATATCCTACTCTTCTTTTCAGTGGCAACATTTTCGAGCTTTGTAATACATTTTTGAAATTGCATTGTTTACTTGAAAAACGTAAGTATCACTGTATCCCAGTTTTGTGTACATTTTGCTCTATGTCTGATTAAAGTTAATATTATTACTATTATCACTTACCAAAACTAGTGTAACATGCAAACAAGGTAGACCCTCCCACTTATTTCCACCAAAAGTCAGTCAAAACTTTTATTACCACATACTGTATAGTCTATTCTTTGTTCACATTTTTTTCTTCAAAATCCTCGTTTCTAATGATGTTTGCATCGACACAATCCAGTCATATTTTCACCTGCCGGTGTTGTGCATGTATTTCATAGAAGACAGAGTCGTGTGCCAGGCCTGAACTTATGAGTAGCAAACAGTGTAGAAAAAGAGGCCCTTGTTGTCAGCATCTTGACTGACAGGAAATGGCCCATAATCAGAGCTCCAGCATTCCTGTGAAATGACACGAGTTCAGCAGGTAATTAGCTCATTACTTCACATAAACACATAGCCGTCTATGCCCAGCTGGTGGCGTTCGTGCTACGCACGCACACACTGTTCATACAAGCACACGTTCACACAACACCCACACTATTCTACAGTAAAAAAAACTACTCTGACATATTTCTTGAACAACCTTAATAATGAGGCGGAGCCTGGTGGATCAGTAACAGGTCTATAGAGTTCATGGTTATTATTGGAGTTTGAAATAATGAATTGCTCATGAATAAATAGCTGTGTTTAATAACACAATAATGACATATTTTTAAATAGATTTGTTGTGCTATTAGTAGTAGTTGTAATAAATTAAAGATCTAATATCAGTAATGTCCAACAGAACTAACTCATAAACATGAATAATGTGAAGATTTGTGTGCTCTAATATACGTTTAAGCTCTAAATCTATACGGCTGGTTTAAAACATGCACTCACACAAGATTATTCTTACTCTTTGTGTGTACACCGCTCGCCGCATTGTGCAGTCTCTGATGTCCATATGTCAGTATTTCCATCCCGCTGGTAGTTCTGGGTCGTAGTTGACACAAAGTTTACTGGTGGCGATTGTTTGCTAAATTTGCTGTGAACAATTTGATTGAACACATTTGCACACATGGAAGAGTTTACTGAGGCTACATTCACTGCGCTTCTCTAACAGCAAATGAAGCACTAACATGATCCGACAGAAAACCTTTTTTTTACAAGGTGGACATTTCGTGTTAATTTGTGCAAAAACACACAATTATTAGGACAGACATTGGGGCGCCACCCCTACACCTTACTTTCCCTACAACAAAAATCGTATCAGTCGAAAACCCTGCTTTACAAACTGTAATACATTAAACATAATATACTGACTACCATACTCAATAAAAAGAAGTCCTGCATTTCCGCTTTTCTTGTTGTGGTCACGGATTTGGAGCAGACAAGCTTTTACATGCAAATCTTTGTTAGGATTAGAACTTCACAAGATTAACATTTCAGCACGTTATGGCTAATAATAATCTTGCAGAATACAAGTATGAGGGTGTATGTAAGAGGACTTTTTTTTGCATCTTCTCTTCCTTGATGGTCCTCCCTTCCTTCACCCAAGTCATCTGTGCTTTTGTTTCAGACATGCGCTTCTTTGATGCTGGCCCCTGAGGGCCGGGGCCAGGGTGCTTATCGCAGCACTTTATCAGCATGAGGGAAGGGGATGTGGGTTACACCGATCCAGCGGCTGTCAGCAAACAGCCGTCTTGTAACCTGTAACCCAGAGACGTGTGATTTGCGAGGAGAGAACAGGGTTGTTCAAGGGTGTGATCTGCAGACAGAGCTGCCTTACATAAGTGAGCATACGAACATTAAGTGTGTGTGTGTTTGTATTATTATCTGGGAATTGAAGATGTGACATGTCTGGCCTTGCTGAAGCAACACATGCCAACAGCGTTTATGAAGTCTGTCTTGGCGTTTCATTTAAAATACAAAACTTGTTTAGATGAACAGACTTTAAAGACACTTTTCTTGTCAGTTTACAGGAACAGTTCAATCTCACATATACAGTATGTGAATATTATAACTTTGTGTGAGGAACAGATGAATATTTCATCTTCCTGGGCTGTGTACTGTATGGAATAAGTGCAAACACATGGCAGGAGGCAAACCTTTAAAAAAAAATTGGGGATGTTCTCACATATCGTAGGATCTTAAGAAGATAAAGTGTATCATCCCCAGTCCTATTCACTTTCATTGTAAAGAAAAGAGCTCCCCAGACATTTCCTTAATTTTTTTATTTCTATTCCATGAATGAATAAAAGTTATTTGGGATATCAAATGTCATTAGGGGTCTCATTTCAGTTTTCAAGATCTTGGAATTCAAACCCCAGTGTACGGGAACCTTTGTAAACAACGACGTTTTGTTGACAGCACAGATCGCAGCTTGTGCTCCACACATGGGCAGGTGAGGTTGGCCACTAGTGTCCCAGGTCCAAACACAGGGGTGCTTGTTGCTGTATCGCACATTCAGCGGCCCCTTGCATCACTTAAAAGAGGCAACTGAGGGCATTGGGTTACATTAGAATCCTTTTTTTAGCTCCAGACGTTTTCCTCGGCACAGCCCTCGCGCCACGGATATAATACGCTCTTTCATCAGCACGTCATTAGACATGTAAGACATTTCGTAAAGGAACATCAAGGAGGCAGTGTACCTCAATTCTTGCGAGAGCAGATTTGTGGGTGTTGAAGCCCCGTGGGACTCGTGAGGCTTCGGTGTGTCAGTCACAGGCGACTTTCATTTTCGCACCAAGCCAAGTTCACACTGTCATGTCAGTGAAATGCAGGGATTAACCCGTGGCACTCTGTCGATTGACATGAATAGCTCTGCCTGGTGCAGGCTGGGAAAACTGGAATGGCTTTAGAGAAATACAGTGACTAACATGTCTATAGGGTTTTCCGAGGGGGTGGTGCTTGTGATATTCAGCGGAAGGGTCGTCACAAAATCTTATTTGAAACTCTAATGTGAGAAAGAATTTGTCTTGCATATCCACACTGTTGATGCTTTAGCATACCGTCCCAACAAGAGACTGTCTGACATCACAGTTTATGTTTTAATGTGCTGCTCAGATTTGGGTTTGTCTGAGATCTCCAGAATAAACCTGCATTTAAACACACCGCTGTAAGTTTTTTTTAGTGAATACAAAGAAAACACAGGAATAATGCTAGTCAATGTGTGTGGTTTTTCCTAGATCCAAAGGTAAAGTGAAACTGATAAAGCATAACTGAGACTAATAAACAGATTTTCTATTTCATCACTGGATTTGTTATTAATGGTCTAAATCAGTTATTTTACCTCTTCCATAGTTTTTATCAGATGCTCCCAGGTCTTTTAGTTTGATGCTGAGACTATGAAGAAACAGGCTGCCAGTCATGGACAGATAAACAGACTCATTATAAGTTGATCTCTTTCAATGTCAACATTTCAGTCATTTCAGAGTGCTTCTATTTATAATGTTAAAGATGTTCCTATTTGCCCTCGATCACAGCGAGATGTGGGTTTAGTCAGCAGGTCTGTTACTAAGGCAATTTGTGTTTATAATGACTTAATAGGGAGGAATCATCTTAACATAACAACTTCATCCATCAAAGTCGCCACCCCCTTAATACACTATTCAGATAGTTCATGTTCTGGCCCATTACATAGGAAAAATAGCACAGCACTGGGGGGGGGGACATTAGCAGCACTGGTGCATTTTGGCTGGCAAGGGAGGGGGGTGCTTATCTATTTTTCACTTTATCTATTTAGTCTTTTGACAGCAGCTAGTGTTTATTACAAGTAAGTTACACAATAGAAACGCCTTCTGGTTTCATGGCTTGATCGATTTAAACAACCATAAATGACACAAAACATAGGCATTTTGAAAATCACTTCCTGCCCTCATCTGCACTTCGCACAGCATCAACCACATGTCTAAAAAACTGAATTTTAACTATTTAACATAAAGCTTTGTGTGAGGAACGGACCAAAATGTGCATTGTTGTTTTACTGATGATCATTTTCTCATTCTCATTTCTGTCCATTCAGACAGGTCAAGACATTTGTAGGGTGTCAATACAAAAGCTTATGAAATTGTATTAGTTGTGCCAGATTTCTGCAAATGTGACTGAGCTACACTCTTAAAAATGAAGGTTCCTAAAAGGTTCTTTGTCAAGTCTTTGTTGTAAAAAAAAAAAAAAAAAGGTTATTCGGATTATTAGAGCAGGAGCGAAGTGATTCTTTTACAAACCTTTGAATGAAGTTTCTGTGTATGCTATAGGATCTTTATGGAACCATACAGCCCGACAAAGAACCTTAAATATTAAAAGTGTACGTGTGTTAAATACCACACAGCTTGTCAGAGCATGCATTTCCTGGCCACATCTTTAATATGAAAACTAAAACTCTTGTCAAACAGGAAGAGTCATTTGTATTTTGATCTATTTTCATACAACAAAACCACATTTTTATTTGTGTGTGTTTTACTGCACATGCCTTGAAGCATAGAATTTAATAGCATTGCCACAAATCTCACATTTTTACAAATATAGCATAATGACACCTGACAGATTGTTGAGGGAGGAGAGATGCTCCGATCAGCCCGTTTCTATTTATCACTACTACAGGAAGATTTCTTTCAGAAGACAAGTGAAGTAAAACTGGTTTCTACTTTTATTTCTGCTGCTTGGCTATTAGTAACACTAAGATTATACTAATAATGCAATTTCTATCATTACATTACATCTACCAGCCCAAATGTAGCACCCTAATCATACAACTTCATTTAATTGAGTAGTTTGAGGGCAACAGTTGATCAATTCTTAAATGTAGCAAACGCAGCAGCAGACAGTGGAGAAGTGTCCGGTGAAGACTGGCCGTCCTGAAGGCCCGTTTCCTGACGTTTTGAGGGGCCTTTCTCTCCTCCTCTCACAAGCCAGAACTTCCTGTGTTTGAAACCAAGTAATCTACACCTCAGGAGACTTTTAAAAGCTGGCCCCGTCTAATGCTGTCTTTACGGCCTGTTTGTTCTGTACAAAAACACAGAAACACAGCGTTACTTTCGAGTTCATAAATAACACCATGGTTTATTGTAGTAATGTAATCGTAGTATGATTTTAATTTGAATGCACAGATGGATGTTTTAATACCATACGACTCAAGAGTGATTAGAGGTGATAGATTAGCCGTTAACCTTCATGGCATTAAAAACAACTTGAATTGATTATAGTCAAGAGCAAGGATGCTGTCTATTGGTTTTTCATGGTTGACATCCAATAATATTATCTTAGCACTGGCACTACAAGGGCAGGTAAACATGTCCTTCAGCTTAACATATTTGTTAAATGACAACCTTATAGCAATCCAAACACAAACAGATACACTCATGAATACTAACGTAAAGACACACTTAAAAGGTTTGTTATCTGCTGGCCGTGCCAGCTGAAATGAACAGGAAGGGGCAGAAGTTTTAAAGCACTTGAGAATTGTTTTTCCTAACACCTCGACAGACGGGAGGACTGACCCCATCACTGCCGACGTTCTCGCTGTGTTCCTGTGTATGGCTGTAAAGATGTTGCTCTTTCTGGGACAATGACTGTTAGTGGTTGTGCTACACCAATAAGAGCAATGTTTTATGAATTTTATAATATAGTATGTCGCTGTGTTCATATGCAATCTTTTAATTAATTATTGAAAATAATAAAACATTAATGGCATATATACATTATTATAAAACAGTTCTTTCTGGTTCTCGAATCTGATTGGATGAGAGATGTGCCATATTCCACCAATATCATCACGCTTCACTCCTGCTTGTATCACTCCGCCACTATTAGTCAGACTTATGAGACTGAAAATAAACAGAGGAAAACGCAGCGCCAGCTGATACCGGAGTCATTTTTTGTAATAATATGAAAAAGTCTGAATATGATAATATATTGAGCGGTAGGTGGCGGTATGTGTTTAGGTCACCATTCCGCCATTTAATGAAAGAAGTAGAAAGTAAACACAGGCACATTCACACAGGGTGGGAGGTGAGGGTCTCGAGATGCGCTTTACACGACAGAAAATGCTGTCTTAACTTGCTATTGTAAACAAGTGCATGTGTAACTGCACTTATTCGCACCAAGCGGGTCTCCAACCGGCGATCGGTCCGGCAAGGGAGATGGGCGCTCTAACAAGTAGTTTAAAGACAGCAGTCTCTATCATTTGTCATCCGTCACTTGATATCTGCGAGTGTGATTTAACCTGCACAGCGTTTACACTAGCTGGCCTCCATTACACATGTTTACATTAAAAAGCAATGGAAAAGTACCGCAGTGCAATGGGATTCATGCATTCTCAGTGAGTTTCCTTCTACATTCTCTGTCTTTCATTCACACACACGCTCTGCTTCATTATTCCTCAGTAATAACTTCACTGAAGCAGCACAGCGCAAATTTAAAAGACGTGACGGTTAGAATTAGTAACGGAGGTTTGTTTAACTGCGTTGGTCTGGACTTCATGGCGGAAGAAAGTAGTTCCCTATTTTTTTCGCAATAAAAATTTACCAGAATATACTTTTGACAGATATCACCTTATGTTTTATGCATCATGACATTCTTTAATGGTGTTCATTACAGGTTTTGTTATAAATAATTTTGTGTGACCTTATTGAAACTATGCCAGTCGACTCAAACAATTATGAAAGGAATGGCTTTATTGTTAAAGTGATTTATTCTCCAAAAAAGTGCTTCCTATAAAGCACATTTCTCTCCATGGTGTCCCACCACAGATTTACGACAATTCTACAATCCTTCCAGTCTGCAAATGAGCGTAACCTTAGAAATATATATATAACTCTGGGCAAATCTATGCAGGTATGTGTGGTGCAGGCTTCGGGGCGGGTGGAAAGCACTGTTCTGCGGTCAGTTTCACCTCTTTAAACTCTAACACCGAACATTCATAATGGAGACATAGAGTTGTTCTCTGATCAGCAGCTCACAGGCAGGTCCAGAACAGGATGCATATGTAGGCCCTGCGTGTGGCTCATATTCTGCTGAGTGGAAAACTAGAGGTTTCCAGTAACACAAGGAAAAGGAGTCAAAAATGGAAGAATGAGCTTTTGATGCTATAACTTCATAAAGTCATTTTCGGACAGCTGGATAAAGATGGAATATTCTTCAAGCGTTTCCCTCTCTCTCTCGCCCTCTCGTTGTATTGCTCTTTGTCTTTTCCACACGTTTGGCAGCTCCCACAGTCACCGCTGCACAAATATTCCTACTCTGCACATTTTGCAGACGCTGGTCTACAGGGAGGAAATAGAGGAAATTGTGCCGAAAGTGTAAAAGAATCGCCCTCTTTCTCTCTATTCATTTTGTTTCCCTTTCTCTCTTCTTCTTCTCTCTCATACAGTATATATCTTCAATAAAAGTCTGAATATATAAATGTAAATCCAAATATATAGTTATAAAAGTTTAAATGTATAGTCCTGATATATTTGTTAAATACTACTTCAATTTTCAAAATTATATATCTATATATGAAGAGTTCAGATGCTAAACCCTCTAAATGCCCTCAAAATTTTATCAGGCTCCTCCATTTACTTCCAGCAATACCAGATATATCAGACTGGGCAGAATGTGGTATTTAGTGGCTTTTGAAGCAAAATTATTTGAGTAACGTATATTATGTGTGGAGAGCATTCACTTAACATCATAATCTAATTTTTGACTTGATGGCTTTTAGAGGGTTTTGCATCTGAACTCTTCATATATATATATATATATATATATATATATATATCAGCAGAGTGGTGCAGCGGAAGCGTGCTGGGCCCATAACCCAGAGGTCGATTGATCAAAACCATCCTCTGCTGTTACCAGCTCAATGAAAACCTTGCACTGCTCTCTCTGTCAGAGATGGTACCGTCGACATGTCTGGTTTCTTTTTACAATGTGTAACAAAAAAAAATGAAATCAAAGATACAACTTTACAATTATACCATGTATTCTATATATTTAATAATTACTGTAGAGTTGCTTTGCAACAATGCAAAATTGCAAAAGTGCCATAGAAATAAATAGGAATTATAAATGAATGGGCAAATGTGTATTTTGCAAATGTATATGCTTTTTATATTTATTTATTTAATGAGATAAACAGCTATGGAACTGACACAAATTGTTTAATCTGAATAGATCCTGAAAGTCATGTGACTCATGAAAAGTCATTGAATTAACCTCTCAACTGTTTACACACCCAGGGAAAAGTAATAGTTCTACATTCACCTGCATTTGACACAAACCTCAGTGCCAGCCTGTGGGAAACATATCTCTCGTTTTATAACCGCTGGCTCTGAGGTCACTGACCATGAAGAACAGGAAAAGGGACATAAATCCGAGCTGAAGCTGATGCCTCTGAAATATCCTGGCACGTTTTCTTCCCCCATTAGACACATAATTGTAGTGCTCGCTGCGCACACTCAATTTGTCACTTTTTCACTCCTGTCTGTGTTTGGTCTGGAGCTATGTGTGGTTTCTAGAAATGCCGGTGTGTGTGTGTGTGTGTGTGTGTGTGTGTGCATGTAGTGGGGGGAGGGAATGTGGAGGAGTACATCTACTGCTGTGTATATTTCGGCACTGTACAGGTTATTTGCTCCACCAGGTGTTTTATTTTTTGAGAGCATATATAACATATGTATCGATCACCTTATCACCTACAATATGTGGTAAATGACCAGCGTAGCCCACTAGATTAGTTATGCATTTGGCAGACACTTATCCAAAGCACCTTACTTTGCATATTATATGTACATTTTATCTGTATGTGTTGTACCAGGGAATCAAACCTATTACTACTGTATGAATGTAATGCTCCTCCAGTTGAGCTACAGGAACGCGTGTAACACTATAGGAACTAGAGGTACTGTAGATGACAAAGTAACATCCGTTCAGGCCTTTCATCACAGTTGCTTGTGTTTTAAAAGCAGCCATTTGCATGTTGGTTTTGTAAAAATGTTGTGTGAAACACAATGATTGGAGGGGCTGAAAAAAGGTTATGGAGACATCTGAGGAGGACCACATTCAAGATGTTTATACGACACCATTTTCGACTGAAAACTTTATAAGAGTTTTTAGGGACAGAAAAAACGGGTCTCAAAGCGCACGTTTTTGAAAACGCAGCCGTCTTCGTGTGAACTGCAAGACGGAACTTTCTGAAAATGATGACGTCACGTGCATGCGTATTACGCGTTCAATCGCGTGAGTATACCCAAAACAATAATGGCGGCCTCCAGTACTGTGCGCGACTATGTATTAACGTTTCCCCAGCAAAATGTGGATTTTCAACAAAATAAACTTCAAAAATGCAAAGGACAAACTTTTTTCAGTTTTTCATCGTGTAAACGTGGTCTTAGTCTGCAGGAAAGTGATTTAAGTGACTTTTTTATCAATTGAAAGAAATTATTGGAATTATATGGATAAACATTGTTAAGTGAAGTGGGAGATGACATTAGCAATATTGCATGCATTTAACCTGCTGGTTTATCATCACTGTTGTGTCCTCAGAAGCGTGTCATATTCTTAAAGAGGAGGGTGTGGTGGGTTCCCTAGGGTGCCTCTGTGTCATACTAGATGGATGGATCTATTTTTCTTCATATGTGTCTGCTCATCAGTCAGGAAGGAAAAGTGCAACTCTTGTTCCACATCCTGACGCACCGAGACACATCCTGACACACCGCCGTCAGGAATGTATGCAAATCATGAACACTGAAGAGTTCATGAATTAGCCAATCTCTGTACTAATCACACAAAATATGAGGGCCAGCTGCAATTTTGCCAAATAGGATGCGCTCCTGGATCAACATCTTGGGTTGATACTGGAACAACCTTTCTGTCAAACAGTACCATAAGCTATTCTAAAAAGTAACAGTGGGAAGGAAAAATGATAAGGATATTATAAGACAGTTGTTCAAGACCCAAGTTGTAAGACACACACTTCCATATTAAATAAGGTGAAAATAATTATTTGATCCCCTGCTGATTTTGTAAGTTTGCCCACTTACAAAGTAATGAAGATTCTATAATTTTTACAGAAAATGTATTTGAACTGATAGAAACAGAAAATCAAAAATATTACAATAAAACACGGCGGATGCTATATGTGCGAAATGTATTCATACTACTCCCACTCATACTTTATAGAACATACTGTTTCAACGGTCAATAGGTATGTACCTATTCAAGTACGTACTCTCACAGTATGCGATTTCAGATTCAGCTACAGTCTAAGATGCAGTTCATATTCAACCCAAATAAAACCTGATTCAAACCTGAACAGGCTGATCAACAAATTCAGAAATAGGTGAGTTTGACAAAATCCCCTATTACTAGAATGATACAGACAGTTTTATCAGAGCTGAAGCTGAGGAACAGGACATCACAGCCTCAGTTGAGAAACTCTGCTATAGGCAGGGGCGCCGTAAGGGGGGGGAGAGGCTTAGAACGATTCTAAGGGCCCATTAACTTTTGAGGGCCCCAGCCGATGTGTGCCGCCTGCGCTCCGGTCATATCCGGAACACGAGTGCGTGGATGGCCAGTGGGGCCCCCAGAGGGCTGACCCTTGAAACAGTCAGAAATTGTGATTTTTGTTTTTGAAATTGTGATGCGTAACACCACGTCGGCAACCCCCTTAGCTGGGTCCTCACTCCCGCTACGCTCACTATGTAGCAGCATTCTTTGGCTCCGCCCCGTCTTTACTATGTGTTTTTGGTGCGTTCTTCAATCCACGGTCTCGCAGTACAGAGTAAACTTCAAAATAAGAGAATAAGGTGTGTGTGTTTACTGCTATGTGCTATGGCATCTGTGTAACGGAGGCCAGCTAGTGAAGAGCTGTGCAGTGTAAACCTCACTCTCCGACCTCAAGAGGTGGTCTAGCGACAGACGCTAGAGACTGCGGTCTTTATCCTCCGCGTTAGAGCGCCCGACTCCCAAGCCGGACCGACCCGGTTTCTAAAAATACTTTAGAAAGCGTTTATGATGCTACTTTCATTTTGATTTAAACAATGTGTATGTGGCATTAGAAGAACTTAAAGTCTTGCACAAAAAAGTGACTGAAAGCAATTGTATAAACTGCTTATCAGAGTGAATGACAAAAATATTCCTTACTGATAAATAATGACCCAGCAGCTGGTTGTGATATTTATTAGAGGGATTTAAGCTTGTGATGACCCTTTGAATTATAAAGTGTTTTTAAATCAATGTGAAAACGGACAATACAAATATATTTATTGAGATTTAATATTAGTTAGTTCATTATCCAAAAATGAACAATTGTATTTTAAGAAATTAAATTAAGTAAGAGTAATACAACTATTGTTATCAGTTCATGGTATTTATTGGTAACAAATGGCAGAGTGTTTCTTTAGGCTACTAATCCTGTGTTTAAATTGTATTTTATAGGTTATGTAGACTAAAGTGTGCTTCTATAAAACAGTGACTAGTAAAATTGTAACTAGAAAAGTGTAAAACAAAATTGATGCTAACCATACCTTTATAAATAGCATAGGACCATTTCTTAATTTTCATTGTAGCCTACTGAAAAGCTAATATACTGTAAATATTTAGCTATTAACATTTTGTTTAAAAACCAAACATTTTATTTTATTGTTGTAAAAGTAACACTTTGTTCCGTCACATGTTTTGACTATACTTTTAATTGAATTGCAATGATATTTTTAGGACAAATATATATTCGCCTCTGCGGATGCCCGATCGTTGGCAGACCGGGGGGGATGTTGGGGGTTGATCGCAAGTGTCCCAAACTAGAAATTAGACAGGGGGCCCAGAATGCCTAGCGGCGCCCCTGGCTATAGGTACTTGGTGAATTCAAGGTTGGTGCAAAATATTGCCCCAATGTTCCCTTGTGGGAAGACAGCATAAAGGGGTGTACAGAGATGTAATGATAGTTTGAATGAGTCTTTGGAAGAACTGTCTACTGGTGTTGCCACAAAAAGTATTGAGTGCATTTTAAGAAACTTGGCTCATGGGATGTTTTTAGCCATTAGGCACACCGCAGGCCATTTATGGTGATTTCATACAAACCAAAAAGCTCTAGGGTGATAACAGCAGAATTGTTTGGGAGAGCTGCTTGAAAACTACCCTCATGCATGAGGAAAGAGGGGTGTTCATAAAATATAATTCTCTAGGCCTAAGAACTTGTGAATATAATAAAAGAGAGTAAATACCAGCAGGGAAATTCTGCTCTTCATGGATAGGACCAGGGGCGTGTCCAGCATTTTTTACATGGGGTGGCAAGAGAGGGGCAAGAGCAAAAAGAGGGGTGGTGTCAATGCCTAGGTATAAAACACTCAAGTAAGTCTGTCTTACTGCAGACAGTTGTATTGTAAGGCATAAGACCATTAATGAGCAGGAATCTGCTGTGCTGTTTAAGTGAGTGTAAACTGCTTTAAGTTTATTTCAAGGGCTAAATGAATTAAGCCAATTTACAATTCATTGTATGTTAGCTATAAAATTTATAAAATGGTTAAAAAAAAATTACATAATTTTACTGTATCATCACCTCACATTCAAATCACTTTACCTTGTTACCTAGAGATCTTATGTTTCTTATGAAAAGCACTACAATACAATGATTTGATTTCCAAATTTCCACACAAAGTGCTTTTATTTTTAAAGTTCAAGATTTTTTTAAGAAATAGCTGTCTATATCTCCCTTCCTCTTCATATCGGCGTTCTGTCACACAGCATAATAAGCAGCCACATTAAAAACACAATAATGACTAGTAATATACTTCAATACATTTATACATAATTATATTGTAAATTTAAAGAACATGATACTAATAACAGTTATATTAAAGTCTAAAGAACATGCTAGTATATAAAAAAATACATAGGCCTATCCTCCGCTCATGTTTAACTTTAACATTAGACAGCTAGAAACATGATTGACTTTACCTGGTTCTGTGCATCTAAATCGCAAAAAATGAAGTGTTAAATCAGAAATAATTATTCGGTCACGGTGATTGCCAGAACTGTTTATAGCGCCAGAACAAATAGAACTGTGGGGGAGGGGAAGCGTAATACGCGCATAACGACGTATTGAACGTATTGACATTAAAAACACTGCCCAAAGTAAAATTATATAGTTCACGTTTGAAAGCCATTTTATCATTTACTTATACATTTTAATATTTCAAATGAAATTAATTATTAAATACAAATGTTCAGCTAGGTGATTTTAAAACTAGTCAACTGTTTAAAAAGATCTTAAACGGTTTTGTTATTAGGCTATAGATAACAAATGTATATTATATATAAATTGTTATTATAGTGAGTTTATTTTTCCACGTAATTTAAAATCAGTAGTTTAATCATTACCTGTTTCTATACGATTGCTTAGGGATGCCAGATTACGTTATATGTGCAACTAAGATTGTTAAGCAATTGTTGAAATGATGACCTTAGACCGAATACCAAAACTTTTAAATTAATACCAAAAATTAATTCTTAAGAAAGACCGCTGATGAGCAAAATACTTCCAGCTTTACCAGCGTGAAAAAAACCCAGCAGCTACAGTTTAAAATAAGCCCCGGGAAAACGAGGACTTGGCAACACTGTGCGGCTCCAGCCTGCAGATACGCGCAGGCTGCTCTGTCTGACGATAAGCAAGATAAAATAATGTTTTACAATTGATCGCCATAAGCAAAAAATAAACGTATTTATAATGATATTTAAATATATTTATATCAATATGTCTGTTGTGCCTATAAGTCAAGCAATGCCATTTGGGGTGGCAACTGAGGTGGCAAAGCTCATTTCTAAGGTGGCAGCTGCCACCCGGTGCCACCCCTGTGGACACGCCACTGGATAGGACATCTATTAACTGATAGGTTAACTGGTTGTGTTTTTATTCATCTTTAAAACATGTAAAGTGATGTTGACTTTGAATTTGTCAAATTATCTCAGTAGTACAAGTGAATTGACCAAATTCCCATTACTGTATTAAACCAATTCTGCCCGATTTTGGCAGCATTTGTGTGGCGTAGTGATTTGTAAACAATGTGGGGCATTTGGGATGCAAGATTACCGTTTAGTTTGTCATTCCATATGACAATTGACACTGCATCTGCAACGCTTTATGACTGCGACAGAAAGATTAGCATGTTTATTTTTCACCATCATCCATGACAGGTTCTGTCACAGCTGCCACAGCTTTCAAACATGATCAAATTAAAGAGAAACAAAGATAGTTGTGCTGCTAGGTGGAATTATGTGATGAATGAAAGGTTCATGGAGCTTCTGCGTTTATGATGTCTTGTGGAGGGAATACCACAACATACAGTAGTAATAAATGCTTAGCAACAAGTTGAGTAATGGGAGCATTAACCTAGTCATTCATTCATGAGACAAAATGACATAATCTGATACAGTGACAGACAAAAATTTGGGTAATCTGAATCAGTCAAGGTAAATGCAATATAGTGGAACATTGTAATTTAAAGGAATATTATATCCAAGCATTCCAGTTGTTATGGCAACAAACATACTTTACCACAAGCATCCAGACATTTTTACAGTTATATATACAGTTAGTTTCTTGCAGTCACACAAATGTGTACGTAGAGAAAAGGCACATGTCAAAAACTTTTCTAAATCATGGATTACATTTTAATTTCTTTCACCAAACCTATCCATATGTCTTACTGACATATGTTTATAACATTTACATTTCTTTTTGAAGCATGAAAAGGTGGTTCATCATCCAGTCATATTGTAACAAAAACCTCAAAACATCACCTTTTAAACACGAGGCAATATAGGGACAATCGTTTTTTAGATGGACTTATGCGCCAACATGTTTTTATAGGGGTTGAACAACCTATCGAAAAGTCGATAGTTTGTGAAAAGAGTGATACTGATGAATAGTGATAGAAGTTGAATCAATGCAGATTAGTTGCTGTTGATGAAAAATTCAAAGATAGGAATGATTTGGAATAAGTTTTGATGGGATCAGAAAGTAAAATGCGTTTAAAAACCCTTGTATATGATTCTCTTGCACAAGGGCAAGAACAACAACTGTGGTGTCACGTGACCAAAAGCTACATTACGTTTGCCCTTTAAGGGAACAGTTCACTTTAGAATAAACATGTTATGATTATTTACTCCCCCTCGAGTTGTTCCAAATCTGTATACATTTCTTTGTTTGGTTAAACACAATGAAAGATATTTGTACAAATGCTTGTAACCAAGCAGATTTTGGGTCCCAATGGTAGTCAAAAGTGCCCCGGAACTTTTTACTGTCCTACATTCTTCAAAATATCTAATATAAAATTATAAAGTAATTTTTCCTACTATGGTAGTCAATGGGACCTAAAAACTGTTTGGTTACAAGCATTTGTACAAATATATTTCTCTGTGTTTAACCAGACAAAGACATTTTGATTATTGGTTCTGTAATTGAAAGAATTGATTCCAAGAATCGATTAATTGCTGTTGTTTTTGATTCCCTTTCTTTTATAAAGATGTTTAATACAATTGTCTAATGTTTCACTTTTCACACTTAGATCCTACTTTATAATAAAGCATAGTATAGTTTTTCATTGATGTTTGCAGCTACACTGTAAAAACAATTGTAGTAGTTTCAATGTAGCCAGCTACATTTTTGACGTTTTGTGTATCTAACTACTTTATCGGATAGGTAACTTAATTACTTTAGCTTATGAGTAGCTCAAAGCTTATTAAACTAGTTTTAGACTACAGGATGTACCGAAATCTATGTTGGCTGAATACCTTTAACTGTAGGCTTTTGTTGAGCTACAGGATCACTGATGTCTTTGTGATGGCAGTTGTTGAAAAAGGTCCACTGGCCACTTTCAAGAAATTCCACCCCTGGTAAAGATAAAAAAGATTAAGATAAAGTTAAAGATTTTATTTATACTGCGAGTATGGAAAATGCTGGTGAATTTAACCTTCAGCTGTCACGTAAAAAGATGATTGTAAATCAAATAAGTAAATGATGCATGCTGGAAAAGGATTGGTGTGTGTTTGGGTCCTAGCCTTGATCAGGATAAATAGTGCTGGTAATATTGGATGGGAATGTCAGGGATTCCGGGAAGGACGAGTAGGGAACTTGAAGCCGCGGAATGAAAACTAGTCTTCTTCCATGCCTGCTCATGAATATAAATAGAGCCTGGAATGTAATAAATCAAAAAATGTTAAGAGAGTGATGTGGCCTGGATGTTGTTACGGTCCTTGCTGTTTCACCCGCTCTTTACCATATTTCTGCGTCGTTTTTCCTTACATCCATAGATCAGGTAACACAAAGAAGAGAAGGCCATGGTTCTGGCACTCACTGAACACAAGGGCATTCATCAAGCCTCTGGTTGGCGGTCTGGGGTGGAATATTTCACAAGAATTTGTTGGAGTTCACTAGTGTTAATCAGGAGGAGCGAACAGGAAGTGGGGCTCCCGCTCTCCACCTGATTACCACCAAATGGAGCACCGTCCATGGGTGTAGAGCCAGCTGCTGGGCAGCAGGAAGTACAGGGGCTGTAGGCTGTATACGGCGGCATAAGGTGAGGAGCACTTGATGACATGATGTGTGACGGTATTAGAAGTGTCTTGGACAGGAAGTGACCTTGACATTTTGTTCTTGGAGCAGATGACATGATTTGTGTTGAGTTGTGCTGAGGTTGTTTAAGGGGGTTAAAGAGCACTTTCTATGAATGTGTATGTGTGAAACTGTAACAAAGCTATTACTCTTCAATCACTTCACTTACTTGAAATGGCTTTCATGACACAGAGAACACAGTGCTTTAAGGAAATAATTCCATTTATTAAACAAAATGACCAGATTTGCCTGTACAACTCTTTAAATGTGTGCACTAAGATTGTATGCACCACATTTTTATAAGATTATTGACTAAAAAGGGATGATTTCATTTATTGTCCTAAGAAATGTAGATAGGCCTCCCATTTGTTTGTTAATGAAAACAGTAATCTGTTCATGTTTTTAGAATTTCTAGCGGTTATTTGCAAGTAAATGAGATATCCGAAAATATCTGCCAGTTAATAGTACCAACTTTACAATTATAATTAACTACATCATGACAAAAACGTTTTTGTTTGCAGTCAAGAGATTTTATTTAAATAAAGTAACAGCTGTTCTATGTTAAACCTCTCAGCATGTATTTCTCTGTGTGTGTTGGGTGTGGTTGTGTCCTTAGAGAGATGTCAGTGACCTGGGTGTGCTGGGAAGAGTCAGTTCTTAGTGCAACCGCTGAGCACACTGGGATGACACTTCACATCCTATGAATCCATGTGGATTATCTTTCATTCCCTATTGTTGTGATTGACTAACTTCACTTCTCTAGTTCAGGCTCTGTTTTTCTCTTTTCTATGCTCGTGCAGGGATCAATAACGTCTGGATGAATCGTGGTTGTCAGTGGGTTGCTGAGTTCTTCAGGGGTTTTGCTTCTGACCACAGTTTCCTAACATTTGATGATGTGTACAGGTCTGAGATAGTGATTGTGCATTCTTAAATTTGACCAAATGAGCTGCTGTAAATTAGCCAATATACAATTCGGAAATATGTTTATTCAAAGTCTTTATCATTTTATCAGTCAGTGAATTTCCTGCAACCAATGATATCAAAAATGCCCGTATTTACAGACAAGGCTTAAAACACATTAACCAGGACTAGGAATTAGTTAAATTAGGAAATTTAAGTCCTATTTATAAAAATTCCTTAGATTACCGATGTGCATCTTGTGACAACACAATGACCCTGACAAGTTATTTTCAGTTAGGACAGCTCAAACATTTATTGTAGTCTGGGACTAGTCTGTGGCATGAGTATATTAAAGGTAAAATTAAAGCTTCTGTTATTCAGCTTTTTTATTTGTTATATTATTTAATACAAGGGTCTTTATTAGCGGGTCTGTGGTGCTACTGCAGTGCATCCTCAAATCATTGTTTGCTATTTTATACCTCTGGTATTTCATATTTAATCAAATAAAATAAAGAGAAACAAGTCCCCCCTTTATCACCTTTTTGTGTTATTGGCATAATTATTATAGTCTTATAGACAGGTTACAGACATCATATTTAACTCTTCATATATGTAGTTATCAAATCATTCGTTTCATGCATTTTAATTTTGCTTGTCAGATGTCAGAGTTTTATGAAGTGAAACTGTCTGCAAATTGTTGACATGACCCTCATCCCCATTCCGGTTCAACGTACATTCAATGTATGGTACAAAGAGCTCGGATCGTGGCGATCGGACCTGCTTGTGACCTTATTCTGAAAACTACAGAGGTTTCACTGGGAGAAAAGGAAATGTAACAATGTAACAATGAGATTGTTCCTGGCTTCCTCACACATGAAAGAGACAGGGCAAGAGCCACAGCTATTCTGAGCCTTAAAAGCCCGATTCCTTTCCTTATTTTAAGGAATGTTTATTTATAAAGGGAATATTTGGCGTATTTTTAGAGTCCATGAAAGGTTTTTGAGATGGTGCTGGTTTTGGTCCATGAATTCACACAGAGAACGGGGTGGGTTTGTCAGACAGCTGCCATCATCGAGCGTTTGTACGTGTGTATGTGTGTATACACTCACACACAATAGGTGTCCTGTAATAGTAGTGTGTTATGGGCAGAAGGAGCCCGAGGAAGAAACAACGCTTCCTCTGATAACACGGTTAGCACATCCGTGACTTTCATCTCAACAAACAGTAAAATGTATTACAGGTGGTGTACATGTATACACACCTAAGCACAGGTCAGAATTAGAGCTAATGTGGCCTAGTGTTCAATTTGTGTTTTGTTCAATAAAGATTTAGATTTTGGAAGCTAATATTGTACAGTGAATTTATTTGAGTTTTTACCAATCAGACACCTATCAATACCAATAAAATCAAATTGAAAACATTTGGAAAAATTCTGTTTAAAATAGTTTTAGATGGACAGAACAGGTCAACTTCCTATATTTCATGTTGACTACCCAAAGGCATAATTATGGTCACTTGTGAAAGAAAAGATTGATCCATATTCATTGTTATATAATCTGCAAATTATTTGCATGAAATATTGTTATGAAAAAGTATGTTTCTGAGGCCTACAAACACAATAGAGCAGCTATAGAAGTCTGCTCATGCTCGCAATAGGAGAACAAATAGACAATTAAGAAATAGCAGTTCGCAAGACAACATTCCACAGAGATCCACAGAGATGGGAATACAACGGTGTCAAAAAGGTAAAGAAGGAGAAAGTCGGGAAAAAAATCTTGCCAGAAACAAAAATGCTCCTTTCAACATCTGGATATTAGAACGTCTCCTGTAAAGAGGAATGTGGCCCAACATTCACTTTTGTCTTCCCTCAGTGTTGTCTTGGCTGCGGACCTCCAGAACTGACAGGATTTGGCCTCCCTCCCAGACAACACAAGAAAGGGGAGGAGAGAGAGATCTGCCAGAACTTTACCTCCACAGTCTCCCTGTCTTTTAAACCTTCATTGCCTTTCGGCTGCCACAGAAATGGTTACATAATTGTAAAGAGCCAGAGCAATTTGTTTGTTTTAGCTTCTCAAAGCTCCCCACTTCATTCAGCTGCTTTCATTTGCTTGATGTGTTTCCCCACAGAGAAAGTTGAACAAAGCATCGGCATACATAAACATTCGTAGATTTCGATAACCAAATTCCACATAAGTCAGGCTTTATTCAACATTAGTCAAGTGATTCTATGGAGCCGAGTCAGATTATCCTTGAGAAAAAGATGAATCAAGTTTCCAAAAATCCAGATGGTGTAAGACAAGCTAGTGATCCTTTTTTAATTTCGCTAGATTCCTAAATGATGGATGATTACAGTCAATGTGATTTAATTTATTTAAAATGTGTAGATGTGCAAAAGTTACATTTTTGATCTTGGGAAATTACAACAAAATATTATTCCAATTTGTACCCGTTTTACATTTTAGTAAATTAGTGGCTAATTCATATGAATTTGTACAATCTCATTATTGCGCTCATGCATGTTCTGTGTTTGCCCCAGTGATAGTTATGTTTTCTTTTAATCTGACATTTTTTTTACAATTAACGCAAAATCACGTCTTCATAAAATAATTACGCTTGTCTTTGTGTACACACACCTAATATATTTTTGTAGACAACTGAACTTGGGTAAATCAAAAATTATGCAATACATAAATAAAATGTCCACACAATATACACACACACGCTGATATAACAGCTCCAAAAAGTTGTATTTTTGGTATTGTAGAATCAAAAATTACATCATGCTGTACATTGCCTGGGAATTACAACATGCCAAACATGCATCATTGTAAAGCTTTCGCCTTTCGAACACAAGAAAAAGGTTGTATGGTCAAGTTTCATTTGAACTCTTCATGTTATTGGCCAAGAGTCTCACAGACTGCGAACAACATGCTTCTCCTAAACTATAAATATATCGCCCGCTTAGCATGCTGCAGCATCGCTCCTAGCTATGGCTCAGTGATAGCTCATTTAAACATTGATATTGATGGGCTGGTTGATGGGAAACCACCACGGGCTGTCTCTGACAGATGAACAGCTTGAAGACTTTAACCTAGCGCTGGCCGAGCGCCAGGCAGAGAGAGCACAATGGAGCAATGTTCACTGACAGAAGAGTCAGAGCGGGGCTTACTGCTGTCAGCATGGCCTTCAGCTCTGTCACCAGCCTGCAGATGTGTTTTTACGGCCTGGTGCACTCCAGTACGACTAGCAGTAGATTACCAGGCGGCCGAGGTTATGGACCATTTGATGTGACATGTGACCCTTACAAATATTACCACGGTAACCACAATACCATATCTTGTACACAACAGTACACAGCAAAATCAGCAGTGTTTAAAAAAGGTCAAGTTAACACTCACAGTGTATATATAATCAACACTTTGAGAGTATGGATTATATATACACTGTGAGTGTTAATATGACATTTTACATTTAACACTTTGCTGTGATAGGCTACAAGAAGTATCTTTGGTTTGGTATCTTTCTGCAATTTAATGACAGTGGAGGCTTATACAAAGTTATCAGAGTTTGGGATTTTAGAAAACATCTAGAAAAAAGATTTGTTACATTGCATTTCTGCGAATGTTGGTTGGGCACTGCGTTTTCAGCAAAATAATATATTTTTTTCCCAGTGAACACACAAACTGTAAAAAGTTGCTTATTCAAGGATCAAATCAGATTTTGCTAATTTACCATGTTAAAAGTTCACACATTACATATACAAGAACACTTATATTTTTGACTAGTAAAACTCATTTCATGACTAAATACAACACTGTAATTTTTACACCAGATAGGTGACACCTAACTTTAAAATGTGACTATTGGACATAATGCGGGGTCCTTTTTTTAGAGGAGAACAGGCTCGATGACACATGAAACACCACTCGGAATGCCTTAGTACGGTAACTATATAGCAACCATCTAAAGCACACCCAAGCATTATGTTATACAGTATTTCTGTATGCTATATTTTACATTTGGCTTTTATCTGTTCCTGTGTTCCCTGGTATCAAACCATGACCCTTGATCTGCTTCTGCAATGCTGCAATTGCTAATACGTAGAAGTTGCTGTCAATAGTGTAAACTTCCATTTCTCATTCCATTTCGCTTCATGTTAATGCCTCAATTGTCACTACTAGTTTCATTTTTGTAGATTTGAGGTCTCTCGGCCGTACTGTGATGAAACTGTAACATATTTAATTGTCATGATGTTGATAGCAGCCAGGCTTTCAAGGATTATGAAAGGATATAAATCTGTTATTAAAACAGTGTGTAGATTACACTGTCAAAACATGAGTGAAGACAATACTGCCAAAGCCAGCACGGCCAAGAACAAATGATCAAGACAAAAGACCGTGACAGAATAGTGTAGCACGGTACTGTACACGAGCAGTGCAGCAAATGGCCAACATAAACAATTTACATGTTGACAGTGACCGGTATCAAATACCTTCAGCTGTATAAATCACATGTCAAACTCAGGGCAAAGGTTCTGTTGGCTAGCAGCACACTGAACC
This sequence comes from Oreonectes daqikongensis, assembly GCA_026939265.1. Taxonomy (NCBI): domain Eukaryota; kingdom Metazoa; phylum Chordata; class Actinopteri; order Cypriniformes; family Nemacheilidae; genus Oreonectes; species Oreonectes daqikongensis. Next base: position 304,470 of record JAOTQM010000225.1, on the reverse strand, counting down.
AGCACCAGGACTATTTATGATTAAGACCCTGGTCCAAACGCTGGGAGGGTGACCTGGAGAAACACGAGGAAAAAAATGACAGGCACGCACGCACACTGCCCCCCAGACTTTATTTGTTATCTTTTATTCCCGGGGTACGCATTAAAGACGGGAAAATGAATGCGATATCTTTTTACATCTAAACTCTGAGAAGCTTTTCAGTGGCTCGGGAACCAGGCCCCCACACCCGCAGACCCCCACGTCCACATATTTCATCTGCTCTTTCAAGGCGTTTGAAGCCTCTGACCCAGCTGGATTCTTCTTTGAGCTGGAAGCGTTCAAAGTGTTACACGGACACTAATCATCAGTGCGAGCAGCGAGAGACACCTCCCCGATGCGACCCGACCATCAGGGTACCGCTGAGTCGAGGGTGGGGATGCTTTGATCCCTTTTAGATGAGCAAGGGTTTCCAGTGACATTATACTTGTGTTACCGTCTCTATGAGCATTTTACACGATGAGATCGTTGGCCAATTATTCCGCACATACATTTCTCATTTCAAGCACTTTCCGCAAAATATTATTCAATAGATCTTTGTGTACATATTGTAAAAACACTATAATTGCACAGTTTAAAAAGAAAAAGTGCAACAGCAACCTTTAGGCGGGACCATTTGCTATTGACATATAATGTCATCAGGTAACATTGAAATCAGTTTTATTAATGATTCACAACGATAAGCTTACAATAATTGAGTAACCTGAAATAATTCGGATTAGAGATGCACTTGCAGAAACACAAAATGTGTCCATCATTTACAAGTATACCTTTTGGAAGAAATTTCACTTACCATGGAAAATCAAAGGAACTGAAAATGTATGAACTTTTTTCATTAACTGAATTTCTAAGCAGACTTTGACAAAAGTTTTGGGACACTTCACTTATGTGTTCATATTTTTTCCACATTTTAGAATAATAATAAACTCATCAAAATTATGACATAAAGCAAAAGGAAATATGGGAATAATGTTGTATTTAATAAAAATAAAAATATATTTTCTCAAGCAGCTTCTGGAGGTCTCAGCCTGAGATATTATTATTATTATTGCTCTTATTGGCTCTTCTTTCTTTATTATTCAGTCAAAGTTATCCATTTAATAACATTTTTTATTAAATAAAATGTTAGTTTTGTCATGAAAAAAACTGTATGTTTGGAAAAGTAAATATCTGTCTACTAAACTAATTTCTGATATTTAAACAAACACCTCAGATCAAAAGTTTTTTTTTAAATAATGAGAAATATTTCGCTCAAGTGTCTCAAAACTATTGACCGCTAGTGTATACAGGCTCAGGTAATACACAAATCAAACGTTACCTCTAGCATACGAAAGCATAGACAGCACAGAATAGAAGGGATGAGTGGAGAGAGATTAAGTATATTAAGTATATGTAGAGAGAGAGAGAGAGAGAGAGAGAGAGAGAGAGAGAGAAGGCGGATGCCAATACAAGTGGGAATAGTTTTAGCTCTCCGCACCATTTGTGAAGCTCTTTGTCACCTGTCTATGAAAGCTTGTAGGTCAAACTAGTGTTTGCTTTCCAATTGTTGAAGATGTTTTGGCAAACGTCCCTTGTCTAAGGAGACTTCGAGCATCTTCACATGATGAGATGTCACACAACTTGAAGATGGCTGTGGGTGTTCAATTGACTTAAATTATATAGAGCTGACTGCTATAATAATCTGGTTTACACAATTATAATAAGCTCATAATGTATTTGTACAATATATATATATATATATATTTACCCTCCCCCCATATTTTGATTTCAAAACAAATAGTAAACCTTTCACAACCTTATGAAAGATAGTGTTTAATAAAAGTGAAGAACAGTGTTACCGGTTACTGATGTTAATATAAAAATAAAAGTTCTCACCTACACGTGTGTGTGCATAAACTTTTAGTAGTCAAATATTTAGTTAGAAACAGTCAAAATAATGCATTGTATGCACTACCAGTCAAACATTTTGACACACCAATTGTTATTATTTATTATTACTATTGCTAATGTATGTTGACGTATAAATCATTACCGCAAAGTGTTATCATGCTTGTTCATATTTGTTGTTCTTCAAAATATCATTCTTTGTTAAACCCCTACAGACTTGTGCATCGTGAGGTGCAGTAAAGTTAAGTTGGTGTTTTGGATCAGAACTTGGTAGACTGTGACCAGTAACCTCGTTCTATAAATCTGTCTGCTCTCAATCCCTCACATCCCACATTATGTACTCCACAAATAAAAGTGAAGATAGAAGCCTGGGAGTGAATGTCTCGGCCCTCGCGTGCCTGTGGTTGTGTAGATGAATGCACTCTTCACACGTCACACTGACAATGTCTCCTGTCATTCCAGAGACGCTGCTCTCATCTCATAACACCCCATTACCTTGCCCCACACCACCCATATTTCTCTCCTCCTGTCTCTCTCTCTCTCTCTCTCTCTCTCTCTCTCTCTCTCTCACTGTATAGAGGTAATTCAGCAATTCACTAATTTTAAACAGCCTTCTTAGATAGCAGGGATTTATGTGTCTGCTCAATGAAAGTGCTGGGTGAATTGTGAAGTGGTCATCGCTTAAACATGCGTACTGGAGGAAAAATACAATCATTTATTTACTCCGTACTAAAGGAGAATTTAAAATGTGGTATGTCAGTATCCCATTATTGTGTCAACATATGCAATTGTTGTATTGCAAAAATTACATGTTAATGAATTATTATTATTATTATGTTTATCCGGGTACACAAACAGGCAAGTATTCTTCAGGTAATAATCCACAGGTGAACAGACAGGCGAGTAATGACAACAGACAATAACCACGACTGACAACAAAGGTGAGTTCTTAAAGGGTCCAGAAACAAGGTGCAGGTGTAATCTGTGATGGCTGGTGAAGGACAGATGCGGAAGCGTGAGGGAATGCTGGGACGTGTAGTCCGGGGAAGGCAGGGGAACAGACGGGAGTGTTACAAAGTGCAGAATAAATGTGAACTTCATTAATAAAATGATCTCTTTGACTTCATTCTGAATGAAATCATTCTGATACAGTTGCATTTGTACTATTCCACAAAACGTTTAAACATTAGTGCTCTGACTGACACCTAAAAAGTAATACATGAATATATGAGAATAAAAAAAAATACTTTAAATAAAAAAGTGATCATAACTGAAAGTCAAAGCCCAGGGTCTTAGGCATTTGAACTTGTTCCTCAACATGTGAAGCTGTGGTGCTGATATGAGAGAAGCAAAATAAAGACATCCGATTGTATTTCACAACACCTTTTCACTGCATCACTTTCTATTCTTACAGCTGCTTTGATGCAATGCAAATTGTATAAAAATAAAATAGACTTGACTTGATTGACATCTTTATTAATCAATATCTATTCGAATTGAAGTGCCAAAAACCTAATCTGACATTAAATCCATAACTTGTGTTCATGTCACACGAGACGTATGGAGGCAGTCTGAATAAACACAGAAGAGCAGAGAATGCTCCCATTTCTCATGAATGACCCTGACGATATCAAATATTAAACCTTTAATTCCTCTGCTGACTGATGCTGAGCTCTGATAAACTGCGGGGAAAGATAAGGTTTCATTTTCTTTGTTGGCTAAATGCTTCTCTGAGATCTTCTGCCTCTGCTTGAGAAGAGGAGAGAGGCTCGGCTGGCAGATCTCAACTGGTACTGCTCTACGAATCTGAAAGTTCAATATCTGTATGAAAGAATCATTCGAGGATTTGTAAAACATTGTTAGTGTCTATCTAAACACCCCGCCTTAAAACATAGTTTTAGTCCATGTTAAGCAATTTACATTCTGTTTAAGATATATTTTAAACCTTGACTTTGTTAATGCCATGTGATATCAGAATCAGAAAAGCTTTATTGTCAAGTGTGCTTGCACACACAAGGAATTTTCTTTGGTGTTGGAAGCTACTAGTACACACATCCAACACAATGACGAGACAAATTATAATAAAGATTTACAGTGTAAAAGATATAAAAATGAAAATATGCATATATAAAAAAAACTATTGTACAGAAAATGGGAGTAGAACATATAAGAGACATTGTACATGGTAGTATATTGTTGAATTTACATATTTACAGATAATATGTACGCTTGTGAAAAAGGTCAATGTTGTGTGCAGAAGTAGTGTTATGTGCATGTAGAAATAAATGAACATGTAATAAGGCATTATAATATATGCTCTATGAGTAGTAAAAAAATAAGTGAAATATTGCTCTTTAGGAGCAGTTAACTGTTCGGGAGGGAGATGGCCTGGGGAAAAAACTGCATCTGTGTCTGGAAGTCCTGGTGTTTAGTGCTCTGAAGTGCCGGCCAGAGGGCAACAGTTCGAAAAGTTTGTGTCCAGGGTGAGTAGAGTCTGGGATGATTTTCCTTAACCTGTTCTTCATTCTGGAATCGTACAGGTCCTGAAGTGTGCCAATAATCTTCTCAGCACTACGAACTGTCCGTTGTAGTCTTCGTAGGTCTGATTTGGTGGCTGAGCCAAACCAAATCGTATTTGAAGTGCACAGAACAGATTCGATAACAGCTGAGTAAAACTGGATCAGTAGCTGCTGTGGTAGGTTGAACTTCCTCAGTTAACAAAGGAAGGACAAACTCTGCTGGGCCTTCTTTATCAGATGAGTTACAGTAACACCTTTTCCTTAAATGTAGCTTGTGGCTAAATCTATATTCTGAGTTTGGGGTGGGACTCTCTGTTTCTCTGACCAATAAAAGACATGCTATTTTTTTCCAATGCCCACCATATACAGTACCACCAGTACAGACTTTATCAATGGGCAGCAATAGTGACTTGAGGGTCGGTTCTTGTCTTTCGGAAAATGTAAACATTTGATAATTTTAGAAATTACACCATTTATCCTACTGAAATAAAAAAAATGGCACTGATGAGAATGACCACACACATCTCCTTCATTGTTTGTTTAGGAAGTCCTGATGATATTAGTTGAGGCACACATTAGCCCGTCCCATATAATGAAACAGCAAAAGAGATGTTATTTGTTATCTGTCCTCCCTTGTGCCGGAGCCTCTGGGAGAGGTGGAGAGCTGCAGCGCATCACTCATCTACCGCACCATCCCTCTTTCACTTCTCTATCGCAAACACACATCTCTTCTACCTGCGAAATATTAGCGGCCCCCGCTGACAGTGGGCTCTAATGGATCACCTCTCACTCGACGACAGAGAACTTTATTTATGGCTTTCGTCTGTCAGTCACTCTCTCTCTCCGCACCTCTCGGTGAAGGGGTGGGGGGGACAGTTGGATGACCCCTGGGTTGTCAGCAGTCTGGGATTCTTTAGGAGCGTAAGATCTCACTCACACACACACACCGTTAAACCTTGGGGAAATTTGAAACCGTTTATTAGAAACACTTTGCACCCTTCAAGAACAGTGGAGCCACCATAAATAATGACACCAGTGTGTGTGTGTGTGTGTGTGTGTGTGTGCGTGTGCGTGTGTGCGTTATTACTGATATGGTGTGCATGGGTTGAGTAGTGGAGGTTTGGATGTTAAAAGGAATTCTTTCTTGATGATACAGACAGACATGTAGAGGCATTAATGGAAATACATAAACCCAATCTTAATCTTTATTAAGAATAAATAATAAATAACCAAACTGTTTAAACAAAAATGTGAAATGATAATAATTGTTTCTGCCAAAATGCCAAAGCAACAACAGCTATTGGTTTTATAAGATTAATTCTGAAATTTAAATAAAAAAAGATTACTTCAGTTTTACCTTTAGATTGACCAGATTTTCATTTTATGATGCTATTTGAGGTCCACATGAAATTAAAATGGACCCTATTTACTTTGTTCTGAAACAGAATCCTATAACTGAAAATGTACTTTCAATCTAACATCTGTTAACTCTTCCCCTCCAACTTTCAGTCTGATGCCTGCCTCATTTTTGAATGAAATGCCTACTTTTCTAGATCCAATCAGAAAACAAGTCACAGTTCTATATTTTAATTCACTTAAAAATATGACAACATTTTTAAGTAGTCACAACTTATCTTTGACACAGATTTTTTCCAAAAATCTATTTTTTTCCCCAAAACATCATAGCACAAACAGAGCAGTACTGTTATTGTCACACATGCATACATGCAGGCTCACACACACAAAAATGAAATAAAAGAGTACAACACTGATCATAGCATTTTTGTATAGGGTAAAGTGATGTTTTATCACCATTACGTGTTTATGTAAGTACTATGTGAAAACATATTATTGAAAAAGTATAATTTAAATATCAAGATTTTTTTGTCTATTATACATCTAATATACATCTATTATACAGTTATTACACATTTTCATGCCAAAATGATTCATGATGATTTTAAATTAACATAAACATTTGAATTGAAATGAATACAGCAATCTTAATGTTACAACATAAATCATAGCATGTAAAAAGAAAAGAAAAAAATAAACTCTATGTTGTATCACCTAAACCTTACCATCATAGAAAACTTTTACATTTTTAACACGTTCAAACATAATTTACTATGATTTACATGCGGTTTTCCTCACCAGTACTATGAGTGTCTCCATAAATTCAACAATGGCTGGTATTACATTTGGTCCCCACACACGCACGCAGAAAAACACTCATCCTTTAGGGAATTCCCTTTTAAAACATGCGTTAATTCAACCAAGCACGTGTGAGGTGGATAAACTGCTTGGCACAAAATGTAGGTCTGCTTATGTGAGTGTGGCAATTTTTCCCATTAAGGACAAGCATTAATGTCATGACAAACTGCTGGACTTTGACATCTCTGATGCAAAACATCACCTGACAAGATATCACCTTTTTTTAATCAACTTAACTCTCACAATTACTGCTCTTATTTCACACTAATCTCAAAAGTGCACAGATTGTACATTGCATGTTGTTGCAATTTTGGGCACCATTAGAAGCAGATTGAGCAGCTGCTGGCATAAGTGACCGCCTCTTGTGGGTGTAATAATGTCTGTCGGTGCTGAAGTCAGAAGGTGGGGTGTGCTGGTTTAACCCATAGGAGGTTATGCCCTCAACTTTAATTGGTAGCAGACCAGGACCAGAGCAGTCACCTGATGGAGGTCACAGCTTCAAGTGGTTGTGATCTGAATGAAACCAGCGTCTGGTTTGGATCTGACTGAGAGGTTAGAGGTGAGAGAGTGAATTTACATAGATTAAGAGAAAAGTCTTTGTGTACGGGAGGGCTAAAACTGAAAGAAACAGCTTCAGGTGACACTCGAACCGGCTGGATGCCAGAGAGGATGAGTTCAGAGGTTCACACCAAAAAAGCGTGCGTGCGTTCATGCGTGTGTTCAGATGGGGTGATCTCTGCGCATTTTACTGAATGTCTCTGAATATACACTCTTAAAAATAAAGGTGCTTCAAAAGGTTCTATTAAGAACCTTTAACATCTGAAGAACCTTTAATATCTAAAGAACCTTTCTGTTTCACAAACAGTTTCTTCAGATTATAAAAAAGTAAGAAAGAGATGGTTCTTTAAAGAACCTTAGGCTGAATGGTTCTTTGTGGAACCAAAAAATGTTCTTCTATGGCATCACTGTGAAGAACCTTTAAAGCACCTTTATTTTTAATTAAGGTCTTTTATCTTTATTAAGTTAATAGCAATTCAAGGACATCAAACCATCACTTCCGGGTCCAAACCTTCTATGACGTGCTAAAAACAAACAATACTAACACTTTTATCTCTACGACAAAATCCCAGATGGCCATATTTCATTTTTAAGAATAACTAAAATAAAGATGTCTGAAGTTCTCTGAGCCTGGAGACTGCAGTGAACACAATGAGTTTGATCAAATCATTGCAATGCACTCGTAAATTATTGTTCTTCAAGTCTTTATTATATGGCTCACTGTATATCATGACAGGCTCTTACTTAGCCTGACTATCTATGGAATGAACTGAAGTACATTGTTATGAATTAATTTTATAAAAATGTCTGTAAAAGACTTCTTTTTTAAATAGGCTCAAATGTGTATTGCTTAAAGTATGTGCTTGGAGAGCAGCTAATACAATCGGATTTCCCAGTCCAAACTGTCAATTTTACAACATGCTTAAATTTTTTCTCCTTTCTTTCAACTGTTGCTGTGAGTGCTGTATTGAGCAGTCAGCGCTGCATGTCGTTTGTTTTAGTAGATTTTTTTTGGAAGTCCTCTAAATGCCCCGTGTCTCTCAGCATCAGCCCCTCAACCTAAATGTGAGGCTCTTTGAAGCGTACCCCACCACAAACCAGTCGACTCAGGAACAGGTCAGATGCTCAGGAAATGAAAGAAGAGACATGCGATCATAATCGTGGCTCAATATTGACTTTAAGCACTTGTAAAGAGTGGCAGGGTAAAACCTCTCCTTGACTCCTGGCTTTCACTTTGGTGCTATTTCCACATAATAGATTATGATGGTGATGCATAAAGACGTTCCGATGCTGCCAGGCTTTATTTGTCAGGAAATAAAACATGCATATTAGCTAGAGGGTACATTTCTTCAGACATTTATAACTGTATTTATAATTTATATCATGGATATGCAACCAAAGTACAGATCAGCACACCTGCCGTCTTCATTCCCAAGTTTCTCAATTGTCCTCTGTGTGATCTCTCTCCAGTACACTTACCTTCTACCACAAATGCTGATTTACTTGCAATTATAGCCTTATTTACCATTGTATTTAGTCTGTTTACCATATGTACCATATTTACTTCACCATTTCAACATGAATTGTACTTTAAACCATGTGGCTGCTATTACTGCTCTACACAAGTGGACATTTAATTTATACTGGTGGACAAAAATGGGATAAAATAATTACAATGAAAATACATAATACACAATTGAAAAAAATTTAAGTAATATAGTAATTCAGCATATGGAAAAACATATAGATATGTATTTACTTCACATGTGTCAATATTCTTGTGCGTGTGTGTCTTTTTCTTTGAGTCGTGTTCTTACCCTTTCTCAGACTGACACTTTATCATAAGTGTTTGCCACGGGCAGCTTTCAGTCGTATTGTGTCATCTTGTATCCATAGAAAGAAACTCAGTGGAGTGTGACAGAAGCCTGAAAGCCTCTCCTGGAACGTCTGAGAGCCGGCGTGTCTGGGCAGACAGCAAACTTCATCTGCTATGAATGGGTACAACTGTTTAAATCACCTGAGGTTTGCTGTGAGGAGTGAAGGTGCCCTCACAGGTTATGAATCTAGACTGGCTGCTGTGAGCTAACATCCCTATATGACATCAGAGCCAATGAGACAAGTGTGAAATCGCATTTAGCTCATTTGACTGCATAATTCGACAGTGAATTCATTTGTAATTCTTGTTTTGGATACAACTGCTTTCTATTTTATTTTAATTAACATTTTCATCAATATCAAAAATAATTATTTGCAGAAACGTCCAGAATATGGGTTTATACAGCAATGTGATGCTTAGTGAGGTCAACTATAATTTACGATATTAAATACTACAACATTTCTTAACATTTGAATTCAGCCAGACGCATTTAATTTAAAGTAGTCATTAAATATGCAGTTTGTTAACCTTTAATTACAATTATAAATATTGTGTCACCTAATGCTTGACAGATCCTAACAATAAATTCTAGAGCTGGTTTAAATTGTGTTTCTGATTTGGTGTCCCATTCCCCATTGAAACGTATTGCCTCTATTAAATTATTTCTCCACATACTGTATGGTCAACAACATTAGTAATCACTCCATTTAGCTCAGCATCCACAGTTTGCTGGTCCCAAAAAAAACATAAAACTTAAATCTTTCATTGCATGAGTGTAAAATCCTTCAATTCCAGTTTCTCCAACTGATAGTGAATTGTGTAAAAGGATTTGTGATTGTATAAAATACAGTCAACTTTTTACAAACCGATAAGGCCTGTGTTGTGTCTATTAGACAAGAACATGGCAATACCATCAACTTTCAAGGAACCAGACGTTAACCAGCTGCAGTCGTGTGGATTTAACGTTTCGCACCACTGAAGGCAGTTACCAGGACCAATAAAAGACAAATTAACAGCATGTACATCCTTCATCCCACCTGCTGTAGTTTTATAGTAATCTTGCCGCAATAAAAATAAAATAAATTCTTATTGCTTTGGTGTTTTTAAAGCAGCCATTTGTGAGATGTTTTTTTTAATGAACATCAATATATAGAAAATTATGCTTTGTGAGATACTTTTACTTGAATCCACCAACAACCCCTAAAATCCCCTTCACTGAAAAGACCCTGGAAGAAAATCTCCAAAAAGATTTTTTTTAAATATTACTAGCTAAAAACAATGACATGCTGTGCTAAGAGTCTTGTAACAGATTGAGGCAGTTAGCCGTTAACCTAAAACCATTGCAATTCGGGACAAAAACACCTGCTAGAGGTCCTGTGGCTCAATAATCTGTCTCAGCTGTACACTCCACTTTTATCTCACTGGGCTCACATGTTCTTATAAAGAAGTCTTTGTGTCTGATTTGTGGCTTTGTCGGCCACCAGTAAAGAATATGAACAGGGTTTTCTCATAGCAGTTCTTATACCATTCCCCTCTACTGTATTGTTTATAAATGAAACAAGGATATGTTTTAATAAGCTGCAGTTACCAGTCTGAGGCAGAGGTCAGACTCCTGTGAGGGGAGAGAGAGCGAGAGAGCGAGAGACAGAGAGATAGAGTCACATTAGTAAAAGATGGATGAGAAATACGCCACAGTATGTGATACAGCTTTGGGTCCTGGAAAAAGATGAATAATATGGGAAATGTAATTCCTGCATAAATTAAATGTAATATAATAATTGCACATGATGTGCTCCAGAGCTGGTGGGGGCAGCAGCGAGGCTAAAGCTGGTGATTTAGTTGTCTTAGAATCATGAAAAAGGAAGGTAGGTCTGTATAATACTGCAAAAATGGACAGAATCGTAAGCCTTCATTTACTGCTGATCAATATTTCACCACTGGGTATTACATTAAACATTGTTTGTGACGTAGAGGGGTGATCAACTACCTTTATTTGAGAACTGCTAATGTATTGCTCATAGAGAAATGAGCATATTCTTCTCTACTGGTTTAAACGCCGACTTTGTGTACGGATTTTGTTTTTCGGTTAAGATGGATATGACGTTACTAAAGCCCTGCACTGGCTCAAAATTCATACTAGAACACCAAAATAATTCGCTGTTTCTCACAAACATGAGCGCACACACTTCCCTTTGCGCACGCAGTGGGATGTGTTTTTGTAGATCATTTGACGAAGAAATATTTGAGCTGCATGAGTTCTCCTGTGATGTTCTGCCAAGAGGGAGTGGGGAGCTGTTGAGACCCTCCAAACAACTCTCAGTTCCCAGAATTCAGCAGGCCCCTGACGCCCACCACTGCTCCCGCTCGTAACAGCCAGAAGGAGACCACTGGTGTTTGAACAAATATGTGTGATACAGTCAGAGTCCTTTTATGCAATACAACTGTTGCGACAAGATATCTCCGTCAGAGGGCTTCCGTCGGTAACTTAATAGATGCTCGGGAGGTTAAGACTGTGTACTGTGGTTAGAGTTTGACCTCTAAAGATTGTGTGCACATCAGTTTTGCCAAAGTGACGCACAACCTCGAAAATCCCCGTTTCACAAGCAGATGCTTATTTTAATGTCCGCAACTGTGCTCTCAAAAAAAAAAACTATGCATACAAAGTGTTCATGAATTTAAAAATCTGTCCAGAATTATTGTACATTGTACCTTCATCTCTTCCTCTTTTGGGCAAGTGTTACAACTGCCCTTCAGTACAATTAAAAAATCATTTGAACAACACTGGGTTTTGTGTTTGAAAACATGTTTGTAAAGGAGCAGATATTCTGATAACATTATGGGCTTCTTAAATTATGTTAATAAATGATTTGTTGGTGAAAGTTAATAAAATGCATAGCTATAGAAGATGCCAGTACCGGCATCTTCTTGCTCTCTCCCCAGCCCTCTCTCTCTCCTGCTCTCGTCGTTCATCTGGCCCAAGCTTCACCCTGGTTCTGCCTCACTGCCATCCCAGAATGTGTGATGCATGCTGGGTCGGCCCTTGGGCGGTCAGGGGGCCATGTGTCTGCTTAAATGCCTACTGAGACACTCCTTATATGGCTGCCCTGAACTCCTCTCACCTCTTAACAATTTTAGTACCGTCACCATGAATCACTGCTTGTGACCAATAGCGTCATAAATAGTTTCTATTTAGCAAACATTATTATATTATTATAAAACAATCCCAGAATGCACTGCAAGCAAGTATGGCTAATCCAACTGTTGATAATACTGTCAATATACCTACTGTATATTTCGTTCAATACAAAATAGTATTAATAAAATGTGTTAGTAAAACACACATTTCTGGGTGCTATGTATCTGTATGCATAGTAAAATATCACATTGTTAGCTTAGGAACATGTGCTAACAGCCAACTAGGAATCAACTGTGACCATTATTTTAGCGCTATGCAAAGCTAACAGATTTGCTGGTTTCAATATGTCAAACATTCAAAACTAGTCACTTCTGTGGCTCCGTTTGAGTTCGATGTTACTTTGAAAGATAGGCTGAAGACAGTTTATTAGGTCTGGGAACAAATCACAGATCATCTGGGTCTCTGTTTCATGGTGAATAAAAATTGTGCCTCTTCCTCTGGATGATTCTTCACTGATGGCCATATAGTTGGACGAGTCTTTGGTCAAGCACCATTTCATTTCATCTGTCCTGTTCCTCTCATTGCACTTTATACCATAGATTGCACAAATATAGTCCACAGCAAACGTTTTTTAAAGCAAAATCCAAAAGTAACTGTTATAAGCAGTTTTTCTTTGTTATCCTATATTAAGCAACATGTGCTATTTTTTCTGTATGAAAGGGAAATGCTAAAGCAGGAATGCAGTTTTTAACTGGTTTGCAAGTTAAAGATTTGAAAATCCAGTTGAAAGTCCAATCACTATCACAATAAAATTTTTTGTCCTTACAAACCACAAGATTTAAAGTTCACTTCCATGCGGAACAAGTTTTGACTTCATTACCATATATTTATTAGAATTTGTAAATGGTTGGTGTGTACCAAATGTCTTCTAGAGGTATATGCTCACACTGGACCGTTGTGAGCTGAACACAGATGATATTTATGTTAAAAATGCAAAGTAAATTGGCGCAGAACTCAAGAAGCATGGTCAGGTCATTGAGTCATTGACTGCTGAGGCCTAAGCCTTAGTCCTGCGCTTTCTTGAACCTCAAGGAGAACATTAGGGCAGGACCCAGGGGAATGTCATTCATTGCCCCGAGGATTTGATTAGGGCGGGAGGCCAGGTTTTCCTGGTATTTCGCCACAACCCAGTAAATAAACACAAAGTCCAGCTGCAAAGGGCTCAGTGCTGCTTAAAGGATGGAGTGCTGGGGATAAAAAGCAAGAGAGGAGGAGATCTTAGTTCACCTCCCAGTCAGAGGGGGTCTCCGTCCTCCCAGGCAGTAGAGGGGATGGGATTGGGGTGTTGGGGTTGTGTGGAGAGGTAATTGCCAGCGAAACCTGAGCAGCTCTTAAGCGCCGTTGTCATAAACTTGGGGTCATAAAGTGAGCACCTCCCATGTAGTCATGCAGTACAAACACACAAGGTCTTGAAGCCCCTGCTGGCTAAAGAAGATTCAGTGGATTGAAGATGTCAGATCTAAGAGGCGGTGCACTACAACTCCTACTGTCTCCTGATGTTTTATTTCTTAAAAATAACTTAAAAAAGGACTTAAAAATCGTTACATGGATATTATTTTTACATTTTATATTTTAAAAAGTAAAAAAGAATAGGTTGAACAGTTGCAAAAACTGTGGTAAAAATGTATGTGTTTTATCAGGTATCAATAGTCCCCTAAAGAAGCCATAGGCAAGTATTACAGTACAAATGGCTAGGTTAACAATTTTAGTAAACATAATACAAGGTGTTTTGGCTGAAAATTGCTTGCTAAACTGCAAAGAGATTCATCTTAACAAATGGGAACTCAACCAAGGTCATTTGTACCCGGCCACATGTTTCTCAAAGTACTACATTGGAAGTCCACCAATTCTCCATGTCAGCCCTAAATTGAGCCTGTCATTGTGTTTTAGGGGATTTTAGCCGAGGCCTGGCCAGGGCCCCTTTTGAAAAGTGCTTCCCTCAGCAGTTGCCTGTCTAGGCCCACTTCCTGTGCCTCAGCCTTCCTTTTTCTCAATGTTATTGAGCCTACCAAATGGCCCTGATTTCACAGGTGGTCTCCACCTAATAATCAGGATGATGGACATGTTCCATTGCTCATGGCCTTGGGTTCCACCAGAAGCACACCAGACCAGGCCAGTCCTTTTGTACAGTAACAGCAGAATGGAGAAAAATGGGTCTTTTGCAGAGCTAATTTCAGCATGGAATGCATTAGGTTGTAATTACATTTAACAAGTCCAATTAAGTAAAAAAAATGATATGGTCATCAGTTGCAGTGGGGGTTGGGGTGGCTTTTTCCTCTTGTTCTTAAAGAAAGTTGAGAGTGTTTGTGTGGCACAGGGGAGGAAGGTAACTGGAGAAGAGAAGGTAATCGGGATCAGTTAAGGAGTGTTTACACCACAAATGAGCTCTGAATATTCTCCAGTGCATTTAGGGGGAATTTGACTTGTAGCGGGATAATGAGGTATATGTGCCTTTGAGATGTGATTTACGCCAGGCACAAAAGAATGTCGAGCGCAAATAAACACGAGTATGATGTATGCTTTAGGTGAGCGCAGACCCTTTCAACTTACTGTAAGTGCAGAAAATCCAATTAAGCCAACCGTTTAAGTTAAAAAAAGGAAGGAATACGTAATGGCAACAGAATAATGGCATGCAGTTTTTGTTGTATTTAAATGCAATATTGAAAATATTGCACAGTTTTGGATACGCAAATATTCCCATCGCTGTAACTGTTGTTCAGATACTTCTAACAAGGTATTTTCTGAAATGTGTCTGCTATTACTCCCTGAGCAGTCTTGAGCTCGCTCTGGGCGGTCAGATCGTGCTTGTCCCAGCACTTCACCCCACTACTGCATGCATCCAATCAAAACACAGCCATCCAGAACTCTTCCACCAGATTAAACCAGGCCAGTCTCTCTCGCTTTTTCAATTTTTCTGCTTTTTTGGGGGTTCTATTTATACTCAGTGACATTCCAGAGAATATTAGTAATGATCGAATCCAATAAAAGCAAGGACTGCTCTGTTTTCTGCATTCTCCTGGTCCTCAGAGGAAATCTGAGTGATGGCTCTCTGGGGCCACAAAAGGAGGTGATAAGAACGCTGAGATTGACCTCCCATATAGGGTTTGCATGGCCAGGCCCTGGCTGCATGCTCACAGTACTGCTCTGTTTTGAGCCACTCTTAAAAATAAAGGTGCTTCACGATGCCGTAGAATACCCTTTTTGGTCTAAATGGCTTAAAAATAAAAATAAAAATTCTGTTTCACAAAAGGTTCCCTGTGGCAATAAAAAGTTTTTTTAATTTTTTTAACACAAGTAGGTACACATAAAGTTTGTACTAGCATCAATCTGCAGGAATGAATTCAAACAAATAATAGTATGCATATTCAGAGCTAACAGTTGGCTCTAGAAATTGGTTCCTGGTCCATACCTGGTTCTTAGAAGAATCACAGGATTGCACAACACATATAATTGTTCCAGTGAATAGCCTGTATTATGAGTGTACTGAATCATCATTAAGACTGCACATGTGAAGTACTCTAACTATATTATTCTATCATGTGCCAAAATTGTGAATTAGGTCAATACAGACACCAAAAACAGAAACAGAAAAATGAGAACCCATAACACTGACAAATTAGTTAACCAAGTAAGAAGACAATTTGTTCTGGACTGGACTGTACTGTAAGTCTGCCCACTGGCCTCTGACCAAGCTAGGTGAAAATGATGACAACCTATTTCTACACAGTCAAGTTATAGCTGAATATCTATAGTGGTGTTAGTGGTCTCGTTTAGGTTAATTTTGTTTTGTTAGCCCAGAGAGTCTTTAACATCCTGTCTGATGCCTGATTTTGTGGCTTTGAAGGCAGAGGTCTTGGTCTGTTTTGTTATGTGCAGACTGGCAGACCCACATTTAAGTGAAGGATCCCCAAGTTTCTGTGTGTGTCCAAATGAAACGCATGTTGGCATATATATATTTACAGAGTGGTTGTACCATTACTTACACCGAACAGCTGTCCTGGTTCTGCTGTGTGTCAAACACCAACACATCTGGTTCCACTATCCTAAGAACAATTGGCTGCTGTAGCACTTTTGAACCAAAGGTAAGGGTAGATCTGTTTGAGGACATGCTCAGCTGGGATCTCATGCTTGTCAAAATCTACTGGGTGCAGAAGGTATTCATTTTGTAAGCATCAGCTGTTTACAAAATACTTTCTCTTTAAGCGAATGTGGTGCATTGCCAACCAGGAACTCCAACTTGCAACACACAAAATCCTGCAACGAACTGTAGGCTGGCCTGGTCATGACAGCTCCTCAAGCTGTTGAGGTGGGGGAACAACTCTTTCCCCACCGAAACAGGAACTCTGGGAGCAGCTCTAAGATCTATTCTCCAGCACCCAGAGGCAGGCCACCATAATCCATCATCACACCCCCTGGAGTACTCATGCAGAAGTCATGCCGTGTGCCAGAGGCTCGCCGACAGGTAACAGAGAACACAACTAGGGAAATTAAACAGCTGGGAGTTGTAGTGGAATCCAGTAACCTGTGATTAAGGCCTCTTTTGGTGGTCCACAAACCCGAAGGCACCTTCTGGTCTTGATTCAACAGCTACCCAAATCTCAGATGGATGAACTCATTGACACCTTGGTATAGTATTTCATAATATATTTCTACTTGACTGTGCAACTTTAGCAAATTAAACTCTCTTTAAGGAGTTTAGTAAACAGTTTTAGCAGAACTTTTAACTATTCATATTCAGTGGTTTACAGTTTCCTATATATATATATATATGAGAGTGTGAGAGGTTAGAATTTAAAATGGAAAGGGCAATAAACAGAATATGTTGTGTGTTTCTGTGAGAACAGAAAGTAAGTGAGAGAGACCTGCACAGTTCAGAGAAAAGTTTAATCTAACGCTGAGATAAGAAAAGAGAGATGAGGAGGAGGAAGAAGACCCTCCATCGACACCCCATTCACGGAGGGTTGACAAAGCAAAACTGTGATCCATCACACCCCTGTACCCTCACACAGACTCTTTTAACAATTTTTCTAATGTTTGTATTAATATTTATTGAACATTAAGGATAAACCTCTACATATCACATATTAAACTAAACCTGGCTGAATCTGTTCAAACGTTGTTCTTTGATTGATCTGCTTTTAGTACATGCTTCATTTCCACACTAGAAAATTTGCTGTATTGCAATGATTGTGTCAGATTATGTGTTGATTTTCAAGCACAGCTGAGAAAACAAGCTGACAGCAATAACAACAGCATCTACACAGATTCAAAACCTAAACTTTTTTTTCTGCTTTCAAGATGAATAGTATTGGGAAATGCAAATCCAGAACTGCAAATCCAACCACACACAGGATATGTGCTTTCCTTCCCACAAGCTCTTGTGGTAAAGAAACACTGCCTGTATGTTGGTGATGCCCCAGTAAATGGGGAGGAGGACGTGGGGGTCGGTCGGTCTCTCTCTCTCTCTCTCTCTCTCTCTCTCTCTCTCTCTCTCTCTCTCTCTCTCTCTCTCTCTCTCTCTCTCTCTCTCTCTCTCTCTCTCTCTCTCTCTCTCTCTCTCTCTCTCTCTCTCTCTCTCTCTCTCTCTCACTCTTTCTTAAATAAATCAGTGTTAGTTGGGGCTCGGCTGTCATAAATCAAGACCTGTCCAGTGCTGGAGTCTGCCCAGTAGAGTTGTCACTGCTTGGCCTTCACTCAGGATTAATTAAAGCCCTGATATAAAGGCCAGATGTTCTGGGGCACCACACATGCACAAACACACATGCGCACATAGGTTCACGTATATACACCTACACAAATATAATAAAAATACATTTCACACACACATTTCCACTACCACCTTAGTAAATCCATGTAATGATCAGTCATGCTTGTAATTCATGTTATATTTATTAAAATTATATTTACGTCTATAGATGCAAACGGCTGGCCCGAAGTTAACTTCCCAAGTTTATATAATATAACAATTTGTATTATATTTATTTATTTATGTAATTTTTGTAATTTTATATTTATTGTAAGAAAATAATCGATTTTACAGGGAATTTGTTGTTATTGATTCTTTGCGGAGGTCTACCGGAAGTTACGTTTGGGACACATAAAGTTTGTTTATGTTGTTGCCGCTGAAATCGTCTATATAAAATGATTACTGTTTTAAATAAAATAGTAAACTGTTTATTACATTGTTATAAGAATAATATGTTCTTATACGTTGTCTTTCTAGACAACTACTATAATTGTTCAACTTGTTAACTTAAGGTTAGTTAATAGTTATTAGAAAAAGCGGACACAAAGCTATTACAAAATCTTTTTTTTTTACGAACTCTCATGTTTCATCATCTCCCAACAGTAATATGTTTGTAGTGTGTGCATATGTCATGTGTTGGAGGTGGCCGTAAAGGTCGCAGGTCGCTATGCGATCTTTATTGCCAGAGGAGTGATGTTCAGGGGGAGGAGGCGAAGATACGGCTGTGTTAGCAGCTCCGCACTCAGTGGTGAGAGACACAGACAGACAGACAGACAGATGCGGTGGTGGTGGGGTGGGGGGGGTCCAGGGCAGGGGTGGCTCATGGGAGCGGTGGGTGATTGTGGCAGGTCGCCATACTGTCTGGCCTCTCCTTAACTTCAAAAATCACTCCTGCGCGCAGGAAATGAGAATTTCCAGCTTCCCCTTTTCACACAGCACTCGTCTGTTTAGGCTCAGGTCTGGTGATGTTACCACAGGGCTACTTTCACTATATTCGTTTTACATACACACTAGTATTTTAGTGGTGCTTGCTAATTTACTTCTTGTTCCTATTGCTTATCATTTTACCTTTGGCTTGTAACTGGTCCTGCAACTCACGCCACATATATGAATGATACCCTATTTTCCCCGAAAATGAAATATAAAAGCAAAGGCAGATATTTAGACCTTTAATCCTCTATAAAGTTGCCATAAAATAACAACCAAAGACTAAAATAAGGATTACAACAAGGATTATGGAAAAAAACTCCTTTGTTTTCAACTTATTTCATTAATTAAAGTGATACAGTAAAGTAAAATAAAAAAACACAACAATATATTGGATTTAAGTCCAACTGTATTGTTTCAAACACGCTTGAATAATTTGCTGTAAAGCAATGGCAATTTTGAGGCAACTTCACTCATAGAATTATTAGGATCAACCTGTATATTCAACATGTATATAAGTGAAGTCGTGGCCCAGTGGTTAGAGAGTTGCACTCGTGAACAGAAGGTTGTTGGTTCGATTCTCAGAGCTGGCGGGTAACGGCTGAGGTGTCTTTGAGCAAGGCACCTAACCCCCACTTGCTTACTATACATAATGTACAAATGTATAGTACAATGTAATGTAAGTCGCTTTGGATAAAAGCATCTGCCAAATGCATAAATGTCAATATTCGCTCATTACATAAACTGTTTACATAAAATAAACCAACAGTTCTTCTGTAAAGGGCCTGATGATGGGATTCTGGCTCCTGGTTAGCTCATAATGGTCCCCATGTTGTCCTCCAGTTAATCTGTGTCTCGACAGGATCTTTCTTTGGTTTCTTCTCATGTGCTCCAGCAGAGGAGCACATCTGTTCTGGACGCCAGGCAGACGTCAGCATGTGAAACACATTTGTTGTGGAAGGACAGGGTCTCGGGATAGCGGTCGGCTCTCAGATATATGACGGGCAAGCCAACGTTTTTGAAACCATTAGCGCTGGATGAGGATTTGTAGGACATGATTCAATTATGGAAAGATGAATGATGCTTTACATAATCTGAGAAACACGAGAGAAATAATTTTTTGTTGCGGAGTCATGGGTATATAACAAAATGAATCAAATAAATGGTTATATAACTAAACATGGGTATATGAGTATACAGTAAACATTATCAATAAACAATCAATATTGATTATTATGTATTTTATAAAGAAGAAATAGCACCAAGATGTGTGTGTCTGTCCCTGTTTTTATTTCTGGACTTCACTTCCCAGCATCCCCTGCACCGCACCTCCGCCATTTTGATTTGGACTCTCACCTGTTGTTCATTTGTGTTAACACCTGTTCTGTGTTTGCCTTGTTCATTTGTTTTCACACCTGTTTTGTGTTTGCCATATGTATTTAAGTTGTCATTTGAGTTCTGTTCTTGGTTCGATCTAGTTGTAAGTTCCTGTCTGTGAGTCTTAAGTTTTTGAATCCGTGTATGTTAAGCTGTTGCGTGTTACCCCGTATTGGAATGCCTGTTTTGAGATAACTTACCTGAATAACTGTTTTGAGATACGTTCCCGGAATACCTGTTTTGGAATTACTTACCTGAAGACCTGTTTTTGGATTTACTCATCTGTGTGCCTGTTTTTGTGGATTGTTGTGTCTGTGAGTGCCATTTAAATCTACCCTCACTACATCACCTTGTGGCATCCTCACCTGCCTGAGCACCAGAACACTTGCCAGTAGACCTGTACCATTACAAAGGGTCACTTTAATTTAGTAGTAATAATAAGTGTTAATAAAAAAAAAAGTTTTATATGAATATCTAGGTTGGACAATATACATAAAAATATTAATGGGAAAAAAAATCCCATCTACTTCACAATATAAATTATAAAATATAAATGTATACCCTCATGGAGGATAAAAAAAACAATAATGAAAAATGATTTAACTTGCTCAAAAGAAAATGAAAAATATGACCCAACTTACATCTCTTCAGATTTTCAACTGCATTTAACTGTCATTATGTCTGTCAACAGGAATAGAGGTGTTAGAATAAATACTTTATCATTTGAGACATGTCTTAATTTATTACTGACATGTTTCTAATTTGCCCCCTCACCCTGACCATGTGTTCTCTGCCCCCTGCAGACAGCCCACCCTGATGACTGTCACACCTGGTGCGGAAAGAGACCCTGTAGATATTATTTACACACAATCAAACACGCACGCACACACACACCACCCATAAAACTAATGCAAACAAATGTTTGCCATCTGCATTGAATTTTTTTAGACATTTCAGTTCAGACTAACTGTTCAGGGAAGAGACAGTTCGATAATTTGTTTGCTATAATATAGCTAAAATCACTAAAATGACCTTATTAACTTATCTTGTGTACTATGTTATTATACTGGTACCCAAACCATAGCCTTTCAAAAAGCTTAAGACATTTTTAGAATTTAATTAAGATCTAATGTAGTTGCATTTAAGCTTCCTTGTGATGTTTCTAGTTTTTATTTATGTATTGCTTTTTCATTACGTTTTATTATCCACACACACTTGGGTTTAGATGGTTGACACTATGATTTAGCTCATTTTCTGTACTTTCATTACGTCATTTCGAGCATTTAAAGTTAACCCATTAAAATGAGAGGCAGTTATTGGCCGGTAAGTCAGGTCTGTTGAGCATGCTCAGAAGTTAGCAACCCCCCTGCTCTGTCTCTGTCCGGCACACGTGTGGCTGGGATTGTGGGATAGCTCCCCCGGGCCGGAGGACCACACATGTGGAGAGCATGAACTCAGTGCTGACGAGAGAGAGAGAGAGAGAGAGAGAGAGAGAGAGAGAGTATATCACTGGCCAACAGCTCTGTTACCTCAAAGCAGCTTTACAGGAAGTGGAGCTCTGTCTTCCTGTCCAGAGTCTCTGTGCTATTCATTTCATACTGTATGTTGACATGACTTGTATATTAACTTACAACTGGTTACTGAGCCTTAATGGATGTTTATTATTGTGTGAAAGGTCTCTGTTAAATGTACAGGAAACCCAGCATGACTTGTTGCCTTGCAATATAATGTCCAGCTTTGAAAAATGGTCTTTGCTTTTTATTTAAATATTTAATTTACTGTGGGATAAAACATTGTATTCAGGTTGCATAATTGTGCTTGGGGTGTAATAAGTAATATAATAACTAAACAAGAAGATCGAACAATATTAATAACAGATAAAACTGTAGTAAATACAGGATTGTTTTGTATAGTCGCATAAAACCTATATGCCCTGATATGCTGTATTATGACTTTTTGCCAAATCAATTTGTGCAACACCTCAAAAGTTTAGTGTATTCACCTTGTAGTTAGATTTCTAACTTAAGGGCACACTAAAAGCAAATATTGTACAAATGTGCCTACACAGACAACTCTTCTGGCCACTGGAAAAACAACAAACAAACAAAAATGATGGCATTATGTAGTTTCCAATCATACCATCACAGATAAAGCATCTACATTAATGGTTGCTGGTACAAATTTATACTGTAAGTTTTATCCTTGTTTTTTGAAATTTTTGAAGATGTTTTAAATAGTGATTACTTTGGAAAGAAAAAGTTAATCATTTTATGAGAGCTCATCCTACTAGAGAGCTAAAGATGTATCTGTAATACATTATAAACTCTCATGTTTCTTACATTATATTATATAAAATATACTTTTTGCTTGTACCATTTCAAAAAAGCGCTAGTTTTTCACAATTGTAAACAAACTTTTCTAAAAACAAACACATTTTTGCTATCATCAGGGTGAAAGAATAAAATAAAAATATTAGAGATCATATCTGTTCTGTATTTAAGTATTCTAAAAAATTGCTTAAAAATGATTTAAAAAAATACAATTACAGTTCAAAATAGTTATATTAAGTAACAAATACAATTATACATAGTTACATTAAAATATATAAATGTTTTATTTATGAAATTTTCCAAATGAAATTTTCCAAATATGACCCAAATGTTCCAAATGTTCATAAATCATCAGAAATTCGCGCCTTTCCAAGCTAGATCGAACAATTTCCAGGTAAAAAAAATCTGGTTTAATAATGAGAGTGAAGGCTAGAGGAGAGAAGAGGAGGGGCTGGGAATATACAGAGAGAGAGAGAGAGAGAGAGAGAGCGGTGCAGGACTGCTGAAACCTGAGTCTCCGCCGTGCACTCTTGCCTCTCTCTCTGGGACCCTCGACTTGGCCCGAACTTAATTGTGTCCCGATATAAACAACAGGGTTAGTGTGAGATCACAGCAGCAGCTGGGACTCAAGCTGATCAGACCAGACTGAGACGGGATTTAACCAAAAATATGAACAAGATATCAAACAAATCACGATGAGAGATGATGTGCGAGATGAATGAGATGGAGAGCCTTTGATGTAACTCAAATGACAGTGTAAGAAGATACTATTAATGCAGTAGAAGATATCTCATGATAATATTGGAAGGCAAAGGGTGAATATAAGTCAAGAGTGAAATACCCAGATACATTTTATTTCTCACATGTGCTAGGAGGGAATATCGTTTCTTTGGCACTTACTGAAAATCACACTTACAGTGCAAATATATACAGCCATGGAAAAAATGAAGCAACCACTCTAACTATTCATTTCAGACCAGCATTTCTAGATGTATTGTGGTCATTCCAGTCCTGTGTCTGTCGATTTCAACAAAATCAAACCTCAAAAGTGACATGAAGTCATCCAACGGCAATGTGAAACACTGACAGCATGACAGGACACATGAAAAGAGGTTATCACATACATTTTGTTTTACTTTCTCTAAATAAATGTACAAATATTACTGATGTATTGCTTTAAAGTGAATATAAACTCATTTTATTTTGCAGTATTTGAGATCTGAAAAAACAGAGCATATTTTCTGCTATTTTGATCTTTTCTTTTTCTGCCAATAAATGCAAATAGAAGCAATTTTTTTCTTTGAAATTTTGAAGAAATATTGATCGTAGTTCACAGAATGAAACAAGAATGCTCCTTTTACCTGAACACCTACCTATAAAAAGAAAATTCAGAAAAATTGAAATGATGCTTTGAAACGGTCTCTTAATTATTTCTGTGGCTGTATATCTTTAAGTTTAAGCGCTTGTTTATGTTTTATAAAGTTATCTCAGTTTCACAAGATAAAATCATTTAAAATGCACGTGAATAGTAAATCGCCACCTTGAAACAGCATTCTGCATTCTGGGCAGTTCTTAAAAATGTCCCAAAATGTACACAACATAGAAAAAAAACATCACATAATGTAAATAGGTTGTCAAAGATTAATCATATGTGAATATATGCGAACCTTTTAATTCCAAGGTGAAGAAAAAAATATGAAACATACATCAAATCATTTGTGATATCTAATGCAATGACATTCAGACATTTGTACAGAACATGTATATTTGCATTTGTCCAGCGGATACTTTTATTCGAAGGAACTTATGCGTGGCTCATGTGGCTTAATATGTGTTAGTGAATACACTGTACATTGCTGTGTCAGTGTTGGGATGTGACTGGAGAAGGAGGACACACTCAAATTGAACTCGTGGATCATAAAGACTGAGAGCCAGACAGGGATCTGCCCCCACGGCTCCAGCAAAGTTGAAGAGAGCGCGGCAGGCACTTCTCTCACAGACATCCCACTCTGATCGATTTGTTCCAGCCAGAGGATTTCATTTCATTAGCACAGATATGTCCTCCCAAACTCCTTCGGACAACACGCTCCTCACCATTTTCAAGTAAAAGTGTTGACACTACTAACAGTGCGTTTCTATAGCACAACTGTTTCCATAATAGTGAAGCTTTTCAAGTGACAGCGACATTGTCTAAATAGCCTCCTGTTTGCTAAGTAGACCAACTTTATTTCATAACTGAGAGACCAAATCACTAGGATTAGACTATCAAGAGTTTAATTCTGTGGGGGGTTTATTTAACATTTAATCTCATTCATTTATCTTTCTTAATAATGATATTCATGCTCACTGGTTGTTTAAACATTTTTTACATGTGGTTTGTAGTGTCAGAGCTACAGGTCTGTCTATGTATTTAAGTTATTGCTACAAAGTTATTTTTCTTCCCCTCTTCATCCTGCACGAATGCCAACTTTTCTGTTTTTCCTAAAAGTCAACTTACCCTGTGGTCAATATGTCTGATTTTTTATTTGATCAAAACTTCGCATTTACAAATCGGTGGTAAACTAACTCTGGGTATATAACATATTGCAGAGCTTGTACAACATCTAATGCCATATGTTGATCATGCCATCTCAAACGTCCCAGAATATTTCACGTGGCATGCCGCCTCATTTCACCTCTAAACGGAACCACAATTGAATCTGTTGGGAGTCGGCCAGAGTGTAAAATATCCCAATTTCAATAGGAGCTATATCTTTACCTCTGAAGTCACCGTTCGGCTCATTCCTCGCTTCTCTCGGCGTGATTTGGCTCTAACAGCTAAATGATGCTGGACGTCTATTCTCATCATTGTGCTTGTTATCAGAGAGGCAGTTGATGTGCAGTCCCACGGCCCTGAAAAGATACCCACTTACAGCACAGCCAAGATGTCATAGTTCAGCTTGAAGATGGATGGCAAATTTGACGAGTAGTTTCTTCGGTGATGGTTGTTGGTTTCAATTGACTGTCCTCAGTTAAACTTTCCATTTCTTTTTGAAAGCATTAAGGGTTCCAAGGGTTCAATGTTTCCTTGAATCAGCATGGCACAACAGACAGGAAAAATGAAAAGCGTGCCAGACAGCTCTCTAAGAATTGGCATACCAACTGCCAACTTAGTTTTAACTTCTTTATTCTGCAGAAACACTACAGTACAAGTGATATGTTAGTCTTAAAATCAGATTCATCTTAAATCATTATTTTCTTGGAGTCATGTCTGCTAAAAAATTCTTCAAACACGTTTCTTTTACACTGAATCTAGAAATGTAATAATATATGGACAAATAACACTTACCAGAATATCACTCTAGGGCAATTCCATGCAGAAGTTTTTACCAAATGTTTTCATTATACTGATAGCACAGATGTTAACATTTGGTGGTTCAAATACTCATGTGAGGTCTTTTAAAACCTTTTTATATTTTTATATTTTAGGTATGTCAGGTATGTGCCATTTTCAGGATTGTCACATCTATAACGGTCCACGGTTCATGGACACATGAACGTTATTTCATGTTCTATGAAGAGGCGTCTCTTCTCCATTTGTTGGGTATTGTTGCTTCTGGTTTCACAGAAATCCTACAAAGTATGTCGTCTCTGAAAAACTGTTCTTTTTTGACACATCCATAATGCATGTTTATTTCCCTTTCTAAAATAGAAAATGTTGTGAATTGACTGATGTTTAGACTCTAAAACATATAAGGACTTGAACACATATCTAATTTAATAAACATATTTTTAATTCATTTTTTTCTTGAATTCTTGTAAAGCAGAATATAAGATGATGCAAGTGTCCTGAGTTTGATATTTTGTTATTATCATAAAAACACAGTAAAAAAATTAATAATGTTATAACATATTATTATGGGTCCAGGCAGCTGCCAAGGGCTTCTCACCTGAACACACAGTCCATCAATTCACCTGATTTATTGCTATTTGAGTGCATCATCTTCAGACACAGTGTGAATGACAGGCAGATGTAATGCAGAAAAGTCACACGATTCTGCAGTGCAACACAGTAAAAAGTGGACCCACTTATCAATTAGTCATTTACAGACAGTGGCTAAACCCTCAGGTAACAGGTCAAAGTAATGGATTAGATTAGATTAGATTCAACTTTATTGTCATTACACATGTACAAGTACAAGGCAACAAAATGTAGTTTAGGTCTAACCAGAAGTGCAATAAGCGAGTGTAGGATATACAGTTGTGCATAAATACAGAATAAAGCAAAAATTATGAAGAATTTACAAGTGGGAATATACTATGAACATTATATACAGATGGTTATTTACTAAAAACAGAAATTTACTGATGGATATGTACATTATAAATTAGACTATGCAGAACAGTAGTGCAAATGAATATAAAGTGTGCCATAATGGATTAGCATGTAACACTTCAGCTTCCTAAAGTACAGATAAAAACATTTTAGTTGAGTTATCAAAACATATAGGCGATGTCAAAGTTGTAGTCAACGCACGAAAGAGATGCAGACATCTAGTTTCAGAAGGAGCGGTTGTTCTCTCCCATCGCACCCTAGGCTTCTTTTTTTAAGATTTACAGCCCATCGGGTGTGCGCGCGCATGTTTATGTATGTGCAAGTTCCAAAGATCTATGAATTCCCAGTGAGCTGCTCAGCTCAGTGCTTTAAAGAACCAGTCTGTTGGAGTGAATTCATAAATCCAATACATTTATGGCTCAAGCCCCTTTACATGCACGGCTACATGCAAAAAATGTTTAGCTCTCCATCGATAAATAATGGCTGTAAAAACACATTTGAGGCTTTTAAAAGGGTTATTAGTGATGCACATACAAGTTATGCATACAGTATACTGTATATGTGGCTTAAAAAGGGTCTGGTCCTAAATGACATGACGTGGATCTGTTGTAGCAAGAGAAGTTTTGGATTGTGCATTGTGAGCTTTAGCATCAAGGAATAGTCATTTGTTTAGACATGAGCATTTCTGCCCTCACTATGAACTGGTTTGATGTTATTCCTTACTTCTGTCACTCAGCACTACACCATGTATTTATTTTTCTCTCTGTCCAGCATGTAAGAATTAGTTCAGACAACACACATTCCATAATGTTCTATATCGTTCAACTCAAAATCAATGCTTTTACTTTTATAGTTAAATTCATTTGATTCAAAATGGGAAACTTTTCTAGATGTTTTAGAATGTCCCTATTCATTTAATATCTACACCACCTGTCTCTATCAGCCTCACAGAGAGTGATTTCTTCTCTTTATTTTGTATACAGTATCATTTATGTTATGGCTTATTATTCCTTAAACCATCTAAAGATTACATGAAAAAGTAAATTGTTTAAAAATGCAACTTCAAGTTTTCAAGGCGCCCACAGTAAAATTAGGTTATACTTTTATTTAACCATCATCCTTCATGTCCTATGTCATATTTACAGTTTTTCTACAGTATGTTTTTATTTTTTCATGTCACAATCATGACACATCAACTCCATTACCCAAACTGTGAAGAAATTGTTTGGCAATATTTATTTGGGAATATTTTATTTGCCAATAAATGACCTTATATAACACTATTCTGTTTTTCATTCAGGTGAATAGATAGACTGTTTTTTTAAACCTTGACATCATTAAGTTCTTGTAAATGTAGCCATTGTGCTGGAAGTAAAATGGCATCACTGCTTTAATTAATGCTGAAAGGAAGCAAACCCAGGTGTGGATGCCTGACTGTGTCCTGCGGCACCTCTAGAATAAGACCTGGTCTGTTTCTTCCACCAAACCCGCAGGGAAGCGCAGGCCACGACCAGACTTTGAAGCCTAGGAGCCGCCCAAGATCTGGATGGTGGCAGGCTAAAAGAAAACCCTGTTTTGGGTTGAAAATGTCCAAAATCAATCCAGCTTTGAGGTGTGGGGTGGGGGCATACCACTTTCGATTTTATTTATTTTTTCTCATTTTTTGGGGGTCACCAGTGAGGAAGCACAGTAAGTAATGTTCTTTCCCAAACTTTACATTCCACACCAATATTTCTGAATAAGTTAAATAATGTTTCCTGTGTCTGTGCACATTCAAAGTCAGGACCCCACTCTTAAACCGCACATTTTAACACAGCTGCATGTACAGTGAGTGACTGCACCCACCTTGTTCATAATACAGTTGCAAAGGGACCACTAAAGGGTATTAGGTCAAAGCATTAAAACTACATTAAGAATACAAGTATGACTCCAGAGAGGTTTATATGGCGGCTGAAGATTTGCAAGGTTACAGTAAAGAGCAACACGTCCTTCTTCTGGTAAATAACTTCACTGTTTTCAGGTGGCCATAATGAGTCAAAATATGTCAATACATGATAAAAAAAAATGAAGTACACTCAAAGAGAAATAAAATAGGAATAGCTTTTTGTCATTCTGTATGATAGGGAATGACAAATAAAAGCAAATCATATCTGTCTAAAATGTCAAGTTTTATTACATTTCAAGAGATTGATTAAATGTGTTATAGCTCTGGTAGAGGTATTTACACAGTATGAAAAAAGAAAAGAAAAGAAAAGAAAAACAATATTATTTCGGATTCTAGTTTCTCAGGTTCAGTAATATAGCTTGAAGCCTAGAGATCTTTGCAGTTGTGTGTGGCCCACACAGGAAATTAAGAAACCTCTGCAGCTTTGTGAATATTTATATGTGTATTATGTGGGAACATCGGATTTAAACAAAAGCGGAACAAGGTTCAACACGTGTTTGAGTCTTCATGTGTGCAGACAGACAGTTCTGGGGTACGCCGGCCCTTAGTCAATCCACGGTGCGTGAAAAATCCCCTGTGTCACTTAAGAACTATTTCATTTATTTATTTTTGTCTCATGATTACTTGTTTAGTAAGCGGATCCTCTGTGATGCATGTGGATTGTACGGACGCCAGCAGCGATGATCCATATCGCTGCATTCAGATGTCTAAATCTGAAGTGAGTAAATCTGTTGTATAAAATCATTTTTGTCTTCAAAGCAAAATGTTACGGTTACATTGTTACATTACCTTTTTTTTACTTTATTTTCATACAAAGTGACTTACAGTGCGGAATGAGTTACAGAAACACCATACTGTGTATATATAAAAGTGAATATTTTTTTCAAATACTTTATATTACCTTTTTATTTGATTCTTATTATAGTAGAAATAAACAAAGCATTTTATAATTTTAAATCATTGTGAAGAAAGAACAGTTCAGTACAAGTTCAGAAGATTCTGCACAATTTCTTCCAAATTTCTTTATGACAATTATCATGTAAACCCGTGCAAAATAGATGACCAAAAACATTTTTGCTAAAATTGAAATATCCCAAAATCACCCTTATATCATATTGTTTCCTTGAAGTCTTATTAATTGTGGTATTTAGCTATTGTGATTTAGGCCTCTCTTTAATACCATACTCAGACGCGGCTGTTCTTGTTGGCTTCCTTCCACTGTAGACTGTCCAGTCTCACAAAGCCACATTTACACAGATGGTTCTTGTAGTGGAGGATATTTCCCTAACAAGACAGAATAAAACACCCTGCTCTTATTAAATTGTATTATTTCTTAATGGGTGTGATCCACACAGATGTATATTTATACAGGAAAGAAAAGACTGTGCGCTTCTACGAGAGTAAATACGCCGGGGTATCGTAGTCTCCAGGAGATTAGAAGGCAAATTTATAAAAAAACACATCTGAGGTAGGTCCATCATCTCTTTTCAGCATAGGTCTGGAGTTTAGAAACTGTGTTCATGGAGTTGTTTGCAGAGAAAACATGCTCAGGACGAAGTGGTTACAAGTACTGTGTGGTCAGTTTACACTGATGTTTTTTTTTTGTCTTTATTCAACTAAAAGATTAAAAATGTTTTTATCAGCACAACTGGTAGACTTCTTTTTCAATAATCAGAATTAAATCTATTTGCAAATATGAACGTGTATAGCATGCTAAATTCGTATTGTACTTTACAAATGTTATTAAAGCAAAACATACACATAATTGCGTGTTACTGTAAATTGAAATGAAAGATTTTATATATCTATACATCTCACTGACATCATCTCATTGAAGTTAATGTTAGAAACTTTGATCTGGTAAAGGCATTGTCGATTGTGGTGTTACAAACTTTTACAAAGTGGTTCCAAAGGCAGTGGTCAGTTTCTCCACTAACTCATAGGTGAGCGCTCTCTTCCACAAGTCAGTGGAGATCATGGGAAAGCATGTAAGCCTATTAATCACTGTTAATGGTCTGGAACAGTGTGCTGGAGCTGCCCTCTGCCTCGCGCGCACACACGTAAACACACACAGATGTGGTAACAAACATTCGCTTATGAGCAGTGAACTCAAATGTTGCATTCATTTTGTTCAGTTATCCAAAAATCTGCACAAAATCTTCAGCAAAATATTTTTTTGGAAATGAAAGTAGAATGGGTTTGTGCTACTGTACAGCCATGCACTGTAGACAACCATATCATATAATAAAATGCCCCCTCCCCATTCTTATACACCTGAACTAAAAACAGACCTATTTTTTTTATTTTGCTATTTTTTATATATTTTTGGGAAAAAGTGAAGTGTTTAGGTCAACATATGACTAGTGTGTGTTCCTGGTGGGTGTCTTAATCGGCACACAGTGGCCCCACATCTTTGTTAACTGTCTATCCTGAAAGATAATAACGTGGTGCCCAAAAAGAGCCGCTTAAATTGTTGCATTGGTGAAGTTCTTATAGTCGCTCTGTCTAGCGGAGGTGAACCACACTTGCTTAAAGAGATCCTCCTATATATGCTGCTGGCACCACAACAAATAATGTACAAAAAAACTTTTATGTGTGTCGTAGGTTTTGTCAATCTAATCTAACAATCTGACCTTCTTCATTAGATTGCATGAATCATGTTGACAAACACTCCTAAACTAGCCCAACACAGTCCCATGGATCTCAATCATACGTTTTAGTCGGTTTAATAGGAGGGATTCAATAATCATAATATGTTTTTTGTATGATTCACATTGTATAAATGTATACAAAAAATGCCACCTCGTAAAATACTTAGTTTTCCAATGAGATCAGGTTTGTAATTCCCTACCAACCTCTGTACAATGATTCGTCTATAGGGTCTATAACCGGGTTAATAGCAATGTTGTTCCAGGACCTTCAGTGATGTTGAACTAGGTCCTACTTGGTTAAATCACATTCACCATTAGCTCACCAAAACATTTCCCTATTAATATCTATCTGTGTCCCTGGAAAAAAAAAACAGTCACAAGTAGCACAGGTATATTTATAGCAATAGCCAGTAATACATGGTGTGGGTCAAAGTGATCCATTTTTCTTTTTTATACCAAAACGCTCACAAACTTCACCCGCCGCTGTCCGCTCTTTGGGAATTACCCACTCAAGTTTGATATCTATGTAAAGCTTACAACGCCATTACAGCGGTGAGCCATGAGAGAGCATTAAAACAAATCTGTTTCTTCTTAGCAGCGGCCTGCTGTTTAACAACTTTAATGACAATTTTCTCAATATTTTCAAATAATTGCCAAATATTGCCCTATCCTAATAAACCATACATCTAAATTTCATTTTAGATTTCTGCATATGGCATTACACTCCCATATAGTGATAAGGCACATGCATTAATGCATTAACAGAATATTATATATAGAAGGAAATATACGGTACCGTAATAATCATTGTTACACAGAAAAGACAAAAAAGGAAGGGTGCTCCCAGAGACAAATGCTGTTTTATGGTTCCCTTTGAGGCTGTGGAATAAATTACGTGAACATGCCAGAATGTGTCATATTATCTGAAGACGCCTCCTCATCACACAGTAGCTCGTCTTCCATTACGAACAGTAAGCCACACCAGACAGCTGTTATTGTTTCATATGTCCCATCAGGTCGTGTCATATTCGTTCTACGACACGCCTGACTAGCGTTAACATGGCTACCACCACAGCTGTAGAGCAACAGCCACATGTCTGTCCTCTTAGACGCTCGGCTGTATTTCTGCCAGGCCTTTATTTGTGACCCCGGGTATTCTTTGCTCTTGCCCTTTGGCAGGTGAGAAAGGAAACTGCAGGAATTTGGTAGCCAGCGTAGAAAGGTCACAAGAGAGTTGCTACATGAGACAAAGAGAGAGGCTATTTGAGACCCGTCTGCGGCACATGGTCCGGCAGTGGCCCTACTGAAGAGTGGAAGAATGGAACTGTGGGGCAGTAAATCAGAGCGGATAAGCTTCTCTCTGACACCACCAGGATTCTGGATGGTGCAACTGCAAATGGCGCGTCATGCCATTGATACGATTTACTGGCAAGGCATGCCGCGACACTGGACGTGTTGTTTGGATTGTGACGAGGGTCTGCTTGTATGAAGTGGATACCTTACTCAAATAAATGTTTACCCCACCTGTCTGACTGAGGAACTGCATTGTTTGTGTGTGTATGTGTGTGTGCGAAAGGAATGTAAAAAAAATTCTAAAAGAACACATTTTTGAGAGAATCCATATAAATCCATATAAATTTTTATTATGTTCAACTCGATGTGTAAAAAAATAAATAAACTTATTTCTTCTGTGTTCTGCAGTTGGAGAGTCATTTATTTGTGTGTTTTAGTGAAAAAGAAATAAAAACTGTAAATAAAAAAGCAAACTCATTTAAAATGTTAAAACATTTACTCAATTCTAAGTTTTTCCATTTAATCAAATGAAGAGTTTGGTTCCAAAACGCTATAAATCCATTTTCAAAAATTTACAAAAATCATGTTTTTGATTGTGCATTCCAATTAATATCAATCAAACTGCAGTTGTTTAGTTTTGATTTAAGCCATAATAACAAAAATATACAGCTAACTTACACAATAAAACACAATAAAAACATGATAACATAATAAAAAACATGAATTTTGAAATTTCTTTTAAATGGATTTATTGCGTTTTGGAACCAAACTCTTCAAATATTCTTCAAATTAATAAAAAATGATTGTTGCCATAATTTAGATAAAGTAGGATTTTTTATTAGTTCACAGATAAATACACTATCATCAGACAATTTGTGGAATCATTCCTGTCTATAGCGCAAACTATGTTGACAGGTTATGCAAACTATAATATTTTTTATATTTTATATAGTTTGACAGTTAACACTAGCGCTACCAAAACATTTTAAACTGGCTAGTGATCGTGTAGTAAAGAGCGATAACTATTTCATTCGCAAATTAAGAGCTTTGTGTGCTTTGTCTTGGTCAATTTAAATTTCATCGAACACAAGAAAAATCCAGCCACGATAACACGTCCGCTGGCATTTTGTTATTGCTGCTTGTGCCTGAAGATTCCCCCGGGATAAAGCTAACCTAATAGAAATCAGAACGAAAGAGTTAACCTCGCCGCCCTGCCCTGGTCAACTCATCCCCTCTGTTTGCCTGCCCACCCTCCTTTTCATCTTCTCAGGGAGGGAGGACAGGAATCCCGTCTTGTGTTTCTAATATCTTTACGAAGGAATCCCTCCAGGCCAGCAACGTCTTGGGTGTTCTGAGAAAAACGTTCCACAAGAGACCTGCCTCGGGAATATTTGACAGTTTCCCGGCAAAGAAGTAGAGAGAAGCATGTCGAAGACAAGGCTAAAAGAGACCCTTTCTTTTGCTGATCTGATCTGCCTCGTTCTCTCTCCTCCCTGTGGGCGGAGGTAATGAGCTGAAGTGGGCTTGGTGTCTGGTAATGTAATATACACAGTGCCTGTGTCAAATCTGGATCCAATAATGTGTCATTTAGCTTGTCTGGAACAGATTGGCCTGCCGTGATGGGGCTGAACTCTTGCCCGGCTGAGAAACTCTCTACACCCCAAATCCCTGCTGGCACCCCACCCCGTCACCCTTAGCCTAACCTCAGCGCATAACCCTGACCCTCCGGCATGATGGAGTTGAATGCCGTCCGTTTAGCCACCGGCATAAAGCTCTCACCGCATTCTGTTTTCGGTTAGCCACCTAACCGATGTCTGGTTTGCATTTGCCGAGTGTTCAAAGACACCCGCTACCAACAGGTGCACATGTGTTTATGGTGAATGCGGGCCATGTTAGTTATTAGCAATAATAAACAGAAGTGTGTCAGTCCAGCGTGCTCACCTTGTTTCTGGGATCTGCGAGATAAAGGATTTCGGGTCGACCGGACTAATTGCGAGACGCCTCGTTTGAAATGACTTTTCCAATGAACATGTGGTTTTGACTTTGTATCTCGGTCACATGTGTTCATTTTGAATCGAAGAGCTGTTCGGAGTTACAAGCGTGTCAATCCTGATTTCCGTGCTGCAGTTGCTAGCACATGCATTGTATTAGAGAGCGGAGTGATACTCTCTGCGTGTTACTGCTACGTGCTGACATTCATTCTTACATTATGCTGTCAAACACCCACCCCAAAGTAAAAGAAATAGTTCATACCCAATTACATGCTAATACGGACTTTTAAAAAAAAAGATTAAAACAAAAAAGTCCAAAAGCCTGATGCCAATAGAGACGCTTTATAGAGATGTCCTGCGAACTATGTGCAATCCATCCATGAGAAGAGACCGGAGAAATGTGCTCACAAAGAGCAAATCCAAGAAAATAATGTTATTGTTGTTCATTTATCCCGTTGATGTCTAATTCATGTAACTAGAAAATGTAAAAGATGTTCTAAGGTTTCTTGACTTGGCAAAGCAAATGTGACAACTAGTCACGAAACACATCAAGATATGAAGTTGTCAACATGAAGTGACCTATTTTTTGTCAGATATGGTGACCCATACCCGAAATGTGACCTCTGCATTTAACCCAACCAGTGAATAGTGAACACACACACTTTAAGTCGTGAACACACATACACCGGGGCAGTGGGCAGCTAACACTGCAGCGCCCGGGGAGCAAACGGGGGTTAGGTGCCTTGCTCAAGGACACGTCAGTTGTTACCTGCCGGTAACATGACATCATATCTGAATTTTGTCTGTTTGCATTTTGCCATAGCGATTGCTAAATAAACTTGAATTATTCATGGCTTTAATCCCCAAAACAAATTGTTTCACTTCAGACGACATTACCACTGTAATGCCATTTGAGTCGCGTGGCTTGTTTTTATGATGAATGTATGTGCTTTTTTGAGCTTCACCCTTTTGAGGTTGGTAAAAGATGCTAATATGTGACCCTGGATCACAATCTTATGTGTCATTTTTTTTTAATTGAGATTTTTACATCATCTAAAAGCTGAATAAATAAGCTTTCTATTGATGTACAGTTTGATACAACTATTTAAAACTCAGGAATCTGAGGGTGCAAAAAAAATTAAATATTGAGAAAATGGTCTTAAAAGTTGTCCAAATTAAGTCCTTAGCATAGCATATTACAAAAATAAAGTTTTGATACATTTACGGTGAGAAATTTACAAAATATCTTCATGGAACATGATCTTTACTTCATATCCTAATGATTTTTGGCATAAAAGAAAAATGGCAAATTTTGACCCATACAATGTATTTTTTGGCTATTACTACAAATTTTCTCTTGCTACTTAAGACTGGTTTTGTGATCCAGGGTCACATATAGCATTTTAAATAAAATATGTTCAACTGAAGAAATTAAGTCACATACATCTCAGGTGGTACGAGGATGAGTAAACTATGAGTAAACGAATTTTATATTTAGGAGTGCTATTCCTTTAACTGACATAAAGGGAAGCCTACTAGAACCAAATCATTGATCTAAAACACCTATAATGACATATATATATATATATAAACCTTTTTGTCTCAAACTACTGAAGATCTTTAAAATATAATACACTGGCCCAGTCAAGTGGTTTGAGAAAGCAGATCAAGAGTAGAAACATTCCTAAGCTTTTCTTTACCTCATCTTTACATTTACATTTACATTTATGTATTTGGCAGACGCTTTTATCCAAAGCGACTTACATTACATTGTACTATACATTTGTACATTTTGTATAGTAAGCAAGTGGGGGTTAGGTGTCTTGCTCAAGGGCACCTCAGCCGTTACCCACCAGCCCTGAGAATCAAACCAGTAACCTTCTGGTCATGAGTCCAACTCTCTAACCACTGGAACACAACTGCCACTCTTTCTATTCAAGTAAGCAATTGGAAGAAATCACACAGGTACAATTGCTGCAAATATCACGGTCAGCTGCAGGTGTTGTGTTCCCGGTGGACCATTTGCCATCAGACAATGGAGTTTTTGTGCAAATGTGCAAGCAGGGGAGTGCAAACAGGGAAAGGGGGGCAACTTTTTGTTCTCTAATCACAGGCAATTTGCTTAGTGCAGTGGAGGCCCTCCGCTGAACATCGTGAGTGAACCAGAAATGAGCCGGATTTATGATGTGCCTGCCAGCTTTCCTTCCATGCTACAAATATCGCTGCAAATGCGCACTCTCTCTCTCTCTCTCTCTCTCTCACGCTCTCTAACATGGCTGACCCACAGCTGGGTCTTATTATGGCTCCATACAGTAGCCATTCTTTTTCACATTGCCCTCTCCCCCATCCACCCGTTGCTCTCTCTGGCTCTCTGATGCTTATTAGAAATGTAACATACTGGTTAGGGAGTTTGTTATAGATTTATGTGGCACAGGTGCTCTCTTTAAAACTGAACAGGGCTAGCATTAGCCTACAGCACTATAAACATGACCTCTGCCACACTCAACTCATAAAAGGTTTGGCAAAAAAAATAAAAAATAAAACACCTTGACAACTGGATAATTTGATTAAAAATGAAAAGCCAGTGTTGACTTTTCTAAACCTTTTTTTTTAAATGCTTGTTTTTAAATTTAGCATCAGCTTTCTTTTGTGTGCTCCCAAATTTTGAGCTTTTAGCATATGACTAGGGTGGCAGAAAAACCCTACAAACCAATAAAATGAAGGGAAATAAGTTTCAAATGTCTGCGTTCTCATTGTCCAGCTCTCTCCAAGAACACAAATGGTACGCAGGTCTATTTTTACACTATTTATTACAGCGCTCAGGGATTAGCCGATGCAGGAAATGGGGCACATTAGAGATTTGAGTAAATAAAATGCAATTTTTATAGCGTGCTTGACGTCGATGAAGGTGATATCATACAGCAGGGTGTTGTTAAAATGACATCAGATCTTGGCATTGGCCATAGTACCAAGGGAGCACTATGACCAGTTAAACCATGATAAACAAAATGCAGGCAGTTCTCCAAGATTTAAACACACAAAGTCACTAATAGGGAAAGAAAAATTAAGCGGTTTCCTTAGAAATGCCGCACACGTGAGGGGAAAGTAAAGCATTTGGAATAGTGCCACTAGTTGTGTGGAGGAGTTAGGTCAGTAGTGATTTATCTTGTACATGGTTCCCGTGTGGTTGTGCTCCATGTCTTCATGTGTAAAAACATAATCCATTTAAGGCAGCTATTGCAAAGAAAATAAATAGAAGAAAAAAGATTGTTGAAATGTGTATAGCATTGTTTTCATGTTTTTATTTGTCACCTCCTGCATAGTGTAATACCATTGACTTTTCAACCAACATTTATTGATTTTAAAGGCGGGATTGACAAGTCGAGGACAACAGACCCAACTTTTCCCAAGATCTT
Source organism: Oreonectes daqikongensis (assembly GCA_026939265.1). Classification (NCBI taxonomy): domain Eukaryota; kingdom Metazoa; phylum Chordata; class Actinopteri; order Cypriniformes; family Nemacheilidae; genus Oreonectes; species Oreonectes daqikongensis. The sequence continues at coordinate 266,193 of JAOTQM010000225.1, read as the reverse complement.
ATTTACAAGCCATCGTTACAACACTGCTTGTGTTTTGATTGGAATAAAAAAGATGCTTGTGCAATTTCATAATACTTCTCCTATTAGCAAGGACAGGAAGCTTTTTAGCACTGGTATACCAAAATAAAGAGCAATGGATGAGGATATGAACTGTTATGATGCCTTATTCATGTGTTTCATCCTTCTTGTGCTGTCCAAGGCATCACAAGGAATGCAGTTTTTAGTATTTTTTTCTCAAACTGGCTAGAGTAAATGTATTTTTGCTTAACTATAAAGTTGTTATAAGCTATTTACAATACAATCACCAAACTCTTGCAATACCTGCTAAATAGCAATGAAAGACGTGTCCTGGAATATCACCTCTGTGACAGCCCTAGACCATGTGAAAGTTTTTTTTACACTTTTACCGGGCTGCAGATTTTTAACTTTCGTTTAACATCATAATATGTATACAAGGTAAATGTGCAGTTTTATTGCATTTTTGTTACGACTGACATTGAGATGCCCTGCTGCTTCATCTCTGATTAGAGGAGGATCCAAACATTTCTGTGTCTCGGGAGGATGGAGTCAGACAGTAGGGCATGTCTAATTCAGTGGCTTAATCTAGTAAACTAACCTCACTTACAGGAGTTGTTCTTAACCAGGCGTTTATGGTGCACTAGATCGGCCTCAACACAATTTAAAATATCAATCTTATGTAAAATGCTTAAATCCCGTTCCAAAAACATTGACATTAACAGCTAAATTATGAACAGTGCTAATTCGTTTTGACAGTCATTCTACAACTGTCCCACTTAATATTCAAAACTTTATGACTCAATGACAGTTTCATTCGTTTTCAATGATCACACTTCTCTCTAACTTTCACTAACTTAAAAGCTTAATCTGCATTTCTGTGATAATAGTGTAATGATGTTGGTATTTTTTATTTGGTTTCTGTTGTTAAAATACTTCTAACAAAGCTTTATGTAATGGTGACTGATGATGTAGTCCTATATGGTGATATCATAAATCATAATATATCATTTGAGGTGTTATTAGAAGTGTTATAACTTACCTGTGTGTCTGCTACTGATCTAAATGGAAATAGAAATGTTATGGTTTGAGTTATGTTATTTTTGGTATTCATTAAAATCTGAATCTTGTTCACAATCCTCGATTGAGCAAAATCAGTAATATTCTGCCTACGTCTTTATTTTTATGTATGTAATGAAAATATGCGACGCTGTTCCAAGTAACGTGCTTCTCCCGAAGCCTGCTCGTAGTATATCGGTTAATGTCGGTGTTTCCATTTAAAGTGAGTCTCAAAACAGCGATCTGTTCTAATTTCATATTCTTTCATTAAGAGAGAAAAGCGACTTTCCACAAAGACTGTGTTGCTCTTTTTGTCTTTCTGGTAAAATGTTCAGTTAAGCATCACATTTCAGGGGCCTCTCTCCTTCGGGGTTGTTTTTATGTAGGGTCAGACCTTGTCCCTCCGCTGTGCCGTGGGTCACACTGTGTCCTCTTTGTCTTTGTCTGTCTCTCTCTGGTTACATGACATGCAGGTTGACACCCAACGCCTGACCGTGAGTCATCCATAGATTTGGCCATAGCCTACACACTCACAAACACACATGCATGAGCTCACACTGAGTGATTGATGTTCGCCGTGGCCTTTGCTTGTCATCCATGCACATCTCCCATCAGAAGGACGGCATAGCATTTCATGAGTTCAGCGACATGGCGCCTGCAGTGAAGACTATATTCCTCATACTATACGAGAGACCTCATCTACTTAATACCCTTATAACCACCAGAATTGACTTAGGTCATGGCAACTTATCACACATCCATTTATTCATCCACCCGATGGTACTGTATTGCTGGTCTGGCCTTTTCTAGATCTAAATTGCCCAGTAAACTATACTTGTGCTATACTATATTTATATTACATATACTCATACCATCTACCCTTGACAGTTGGCCGGCTGTCTCACCTGACTGTGGCCTTGATCTAGATCACAACAAAAGTTAGGAATATTTCATTTTAGTGCCACTGCTGAGGAGTGCTGGGATAGCATGATATTCCTACTGTGGGTGAAGCACCTGTTGAGCTCATTTGAGGAGCGGAGGCAGGCAGATCCACAGGAGGCAGTTGCATGATCGCTGTGATCTGATTCCTCAACTCTCAGCTGAAAGTTCACGTTTCATGTATGAGTGCAGTGGGTGACAACTATTTGCAGTTTAAAATATGTCACCAGCAACAACATTTTCTTGTTATTATGATTGGTATGCAACTTTCTGGAATAATCAATTGTAATTGGTCAGTTGGCTGTGTTTATCTAGTAAAAAGTCATGCTGTAGTAGGACAAAGTTCAATCAACTGCTATCTAGAAAACACATTGTGTGGTTATGCTTATTCCACCAAATGAAGTTTGATTCATGGCTCATATTTTAGAAATCTCCCCATCCTTTATTGAATTATAATAATTATTCTGGCAGCATAAATTGAATCCATTCTGAACAAAATGAAAGGTTTCAAAAGGGAAATATAATATTTCACTCTGAATAGCTTGATTTGGCAAAAGTGTTTGTCCAGAAAAGGCTGACAACAGTCAAAATCCAAATGAACATTAGCTGATAGTCACAGATAGTGTTGCACCCTAAGCCATGTACTGTATATCTAACATTATAAACAATAGGATAAAATGGCGTGCTGTTTGCTGTCAGGTCAAATGTAATTTTTATCAGCACCATAATGTAAAACGTCCATGGTAAAATATGTCAAATCAATTGTAATGTTTAGAGACATGCATTGACATACAATTGCAATGGTTACAGACATACATTGAATAAAACGCCTTGAATGCATTTAATGTTTGCACAGACAAACAATAAAACATTCTGATGGTAATAGAACAACTGGAAATAGCATAGATGAATGAACAAACCACTGATGTCTTAAGAGATGTTTGTAAGTCATGATGTCATAAAAAAATATCAATTTACTAAAGCATTGTTCATTGTGCTGTCTTCCTCCGTTTTATAGTCTAAAGCCAGTTCACAGATTGAATCATACTTCTCTGAGATTTTGCTGCTAGGGGTCATTTTTGCCCCAAAGTTTCACCAAACTGTATAATCTCTTGTAAAGCATTCCTATGGTTAAATTACTTTAGCCAGTCAGATGCTCTTTAAATGAACTACTGTATCACAAAGTATATTCACTGTCAATAATACACACTGCTGCAATGCAAACATATAGACCCAGATTCCCCTAAATACTTTACTAACGTTAGCTGGCACGTTTTGTTAGCTTGTTATTTTTCATTTATTTTTGACTGGAGAAAATTTTAATATGTAGGGTCAATTACTGGCCGGGACAGCAGTACAACAGGAACCAGATTGGCCGACCTCAGTGGATGGACGAACTGACAGGATTACCGCCAGTTACGTGGCCTGGCATCTACATCACATTTTTGACAATCGTTTCTGTCCAGTCGGCTTGTTTTATTGTTTTATTGACAACAGCTGTTGTCAGTGTTTTTGTCTATCAATGGTATGTGTTCAGATTAGAGACTGTACTCAGTTGATTCTGGCATTCAACAACACAACAAGATGATATTTTTATGATATTCTTTATGTAGCTGATTCTTTGTATATTTTGTATTGGCCTCCTCCAGTTTTCCCATTGTATTGCCTTCAGCTAATGCTGTGACATAATTGTGACGTCTACACTATAAAGGGGTCTGTAGCACATTGACAACATTTTTATTTATGAAAAATTGCATTTTTAAACTGAATGCACTAATATATAGGCCTCAAACAATGAGATTTGGCCTCTAAAGATGGGCATCTTACGATGATATCTCAGTCCTATTTAGATACATTGCAAGTAAAAGGAGACTCTGAACTCCTACTTTCTATACCATTTTTTAAAGGTTGTTTAAACTAACCCAACGGTTCCTACGACATCACAAATCCCCCTCCAGCACAGGCCAAAGCCGCGAGGCCTGTCAGAGGAACGCCACTTTGCATGTAGCCTTGATTATTATCTGCCCTAAAAAATTACTCACAGCTGCCCTCTTCATGGCTGACGGTCAAACTGTTTATATATCGAATCGGTTGGAATGTGGACAATTACCGTTTTTATTTTCTCACACACCCTCCCCCAAACCCTCCCCACATTACAGTTTACATGAACCTTCTTCTTTAAAATCTTTGTTTAAAAGGTTTCACAGGCCTCAGGGGTTTGCTGCTGGATATGAGGAATTTGCTTCGGTGGTAACGTTCTCTCACCGTTCTGGTAGCACACATCTTTAACTGGGAGTAAGGGGAGACGACAATAACCTCACCCCCTCGATACCCCTCCAAAGCCAAGCATGTGATTATAGATATAACGTTTGTCTGAGATTTCATTTGTGTAGTGATACCATCGTAGCTAATAGAGTTTTAACAAGACTTCACACCAGCACATAAAGAGAGGTTTTTACCACCCACCATCAAGGTCTGCTGAAGGTTAAACCAAGCCAGATTTGTAAGTGGCCCTCTCTCACGGCTGAAACTCTCTGGGGTCGCCATCAGGGCAAACCGTGGAGAGTGGAGCCAAAAAACGTATTCTGCCCCAGAGCTCAGTTTCAGCTAAATGTGTTATCTCTCCAGTTGTGCATGATTTGATTTGTTGCATGGAAGCCAAAACGGGTTTGAGTCACTAACACTTTACAGCTTCCATGTAGACTCAAGTCTGAAGAAAAGTCATGAAGTTCTTAGCTTTACCTTCATGGAGCGGTAAAGTGGGCACTGCTAACATTTGATGCGGTGGAACATCATGCGAGATGATATGCAACAGTATGTGGGTGTGTGTGTGTGGTGCTGTGCCATTGTCAGGGGTCTACAATAATTATGTGACAAAATTTGCACATGCTCTAAGCATTTAACCCATGATCATTACAAATGCAATACTCACCTAATAGCACCTAATAGCTTCCAAATGGACTCCCAGATTAAAGATAATTCTGAAATGTCAACTCTATTCAGTTTATCAATAATGAAGTTTTGGTAGTATTTATTTTGTTTTAGTAGATTTTTGTACATTTAGACAAAGACTATGCGGGGGACAGTTTTAAAACGTTTAACCCAAGTAACAACACTGTATGAGAAAGCTGTCAGGCATGATTTTTCTTTGTTATTTTTTAAAGATTTACTATTTCATTTTTATGCATGCTTTCTAAAGACATGCTGGAAATTCCGATTTGCTTTGATGGGCTTTCCTCCAGGTTAAGAAAGAAAAGCAAACACTCTGCTAAAAGTGTTGTGGAGTTTGATCTAAGGTCAATTATCTTCTTATTATTGAATATCTCCTGCAAAATATATACAGAGTTTTTATCTATGGGCAGCATTGTATTATTATTATTATTATTAAGATAACACCATTGAATCTTCTGGTTCAGAGGTGTAAGCTGTTTGCATGTGCAGAAAAGTCCCCTGTGCAAAATGTGCTACAACTGTGTTGTAGTGTAATAAATATTGTAATGCAATAACTTTTCATATCCGAACCCATAATATGCAAAGAGCCCATATGAGGTGGTGAAATAGAGGAATTGCAATGTGACTCAATGTGACCTTTTTAGGGAGTGGAGAGGAGAAACTGGCAGGAGGTGACATCAAAGAACAACGTGTTCTGTTGTAATCCAAATGTCCACTGAATGCCCCATAAAGAGCACCCCAGCCTTCACTCTTGACAAAGAGCAACAAGGGAGATTCCAAAGTCAACAATGTTTTCTCCCCCCAAAAACCGCTCCTGTGTTTTACTCTTTTGGCCGTGCCCTCAAAGACGGTGGGGTGGTCTTGTTAAAAAGACTTCCAAAGGACCCCCCTCCCCAATTTGTTTTTTTGTGGACAGAAATAACACCAAGTTCTCTTGAAAAATCCCCTCACCCACCCGCACAGTTAAGTAATGATTAATGGGTCTATCATGAAAGAAGCTGTGGTGATGTCTGGTCGCTAAACTCCTGAGGAGTACAGGGTGGATTCAGGCCTAAAGTCTAGAAGCTGAACCTGAACGCAACAGTCATATTTGAAGCCTTTTGAAGTATTTTCTATAGTGTCAGGCCAAGCACCATGGGATGCCCCATTTGATAGAGACCGCTGGATTTAACCTAATATCCCTTTATTTGGTTTCTTGAAAAAAATGATGCTCTCATGCTGACTAACAAATCTACAGTATGGAGCCACAACTACAGTAGGGTTCCTTCTAGTAAGACATCTATGCATTGTTCATTGTTACCTGCATCCCCTCAGAACCATAAAAGTAGTGGACAGAAAAATGGCCCAGCAAGGCAATTAGAGGAACCATTGACTTTCACAGATATTTACTAAGATGGTTTGCCAGAGCCACCACTCAGTTCCTCTCATTGTGTTCTTGCAAGCACCCAAACAAACTTTGACCCAGGTTCCCATATACAGCCAATTAGCACTTTTCCTTACATCTGGATACTTTAACAAACAGCTTCTCGGGTTAACATAAATTAACGTTTTTGTGTTCCCTTTTTCCACATGCAGTGTTCATTTGTTTCTTTATATCTGCAAGGGTGTGCAATGTGCAATCCTTAATAGCCTATGATCCGTTATTCTAAGTGTAATAGCAATTGTGTCTAAGTTCCTTTTTACATCATCGGATTCAAGCCCAAAGAGCACCTTAGGACATCAGGGTAATCAGTATCACACCAAACTAAAGTCATTCAGAATCATTCATTTAAAATTAACCAGACACTTCTTTGTAGGGACAGAAGAGGACAACTCTCTTTAGATTAGTTACTACAGCAAAGAGGGGGTTTGGAAAATGTTGAGCTCTCCAAGCACCCTGATCAGACACACACAAAGAAATATGAATTAAATTATTGCACCAACATGACTCATTGCCAACCAGTTGCAAATGTCAGAAGAAGAAATTTGAAAGGATTAGACCACTGGAAGTCATTGAATCACAAAGACATATTTAAGTCACTTGAAACCAATTGCTATTTTCCAATATTGCAATATTTTGTATTATGAATAATTATCAAGATTTGACACACATCACTACTAAGAGGTTGTTGAGGCAATCAAAAATTGGGAAAACCTCTACAATCCCAGATATGTAAGATAAATGCCATACACTTGAACACCCACTGAAGCTCTTAAAAGGTGCTTGAAGATCTGTTTTATTATATTAATTTGTTATCATGTAAACCATATAACTCTATGCCCATATAACCCTGGAGTTTAAAGATATAGTTGCTGGCTCAAGAATAATTGGTTTGATCCCAGGATACACACACTAATAAAATGTATACCTTGAACTGTACTGTAAGTTGATGGCAGGGGCGGTCAAACGGCATTACATGACATCACACGCATCACAAGTCATTTTTATGACTGCTAGAGGGCACTTAACTTTAAAATGTAACTATAGGTTGTAATATGCTGCTTGCAAAAGCAACAAATTTTTGTAGGGCAGGATCCCAAAACTTCATCTCTCTTTTTTGTCAATCGACTGCAAAGCAACACATTTTACTGACACAATTTATCATCTAAGCAAAGTAGGAAACTGGTGACCATTTAGCTAAAGGGGAATAGGGTTCGGGAGGGGTTAGACTTGGCCTGTATGCTGGGACGGAAACCGCATATCTGCAGCCTGATGGCTGGACTGTTTTCTGGATGAAGAGGCAGACGGAGTGGAGCACAGTCCCACTGAGACGATTCTAACTCAGTCCCACAGAAGAAACATCTATTTGGGTTCCACTAGAACTTTTCATGGCCCTCCTCACCCTTAACACAGCCGGCCAAGTCTCTCAGACAGAACAAATACACACACACTGTACACTTAGCATGACCCTCTTTAACCCTGTCTACTGAGTGCCAGACATACAAGAACACACAATGTGAATAGAAACACATTTGTCAAATATTTATACTCATGAACATTGACTGCTTCTCTGACAAAGTTGAAGATCAATCCTTTATCTTGAGAGCATTAAAGCAACAAAGGATAACTATGGTTAGGATTGAGCCATAGGGGACTGATTTATTAGGTATAATAATTTTGGGTTTGGTTAGTTTCTCTAAGTTCCAATTGCAGGGATGCTTAAATTTGCATAGTGTTTTTCACTCACTCACACAGGGAGAAGCTGAGCACATATTATTAGTTGTGCTCAATACTCCAAATTAATGTCCTGGCCAGACAGGCAGAAAAAAGGCTTACTAAAGCAAAACCTCCCTCACACAGTCAGGGACATGTAAAACACCCGCTAGACTGTGGCTCCACTTTCACGCATACTGGAGGAGAGAAAAGTAGCACTCCATTTTTATAATTTCACTATTTGCCTGGAACATGCAGAGAAATTGAAACGAGAATAATAAATTCATTCTTAATGGCCTTTGTGGGAGTTTTGGACCTGCAAGCTGGCGTAGGGGAACACTTGCACGTTTAGTGATAAAAACAGAAGAAATGAGAATATCACTGGCTAGTGAAGAGACAACATCCATCTTGAAGCGTTTGAAGGCATGCAAGGTTTTGTCTGATGGCACTGTGCATGGGTTTGCTTTTTTGCTACCGTTCTGGTTTCCCCTCTCTCCCTTTATTAGACAGAAAAAAGGGTATAAACACAGTAGGCACCTGGTTCGCACAGGCATGAGTTGAATATTACAGGCCAATTTAAGATAATAAGGGTGTCCATGTGTCTGAGGCCCAGAACAATAACAGTGTAATGTAGATCCCCCAGAGCACCCAGCTGGACTGAGCTCGGGCATTCAGAGGGAGAATGCCACTGCCCCATGAGCCGTGGATAACAACCACGCTGCAGTTGAGCTCATTTACTTTTCAACAATGTGAAGTGTCATTTAGTACAGACAGTGTCCAGAGAGGTTGTGTGGATTCAGTGTACCATTTGTGCCAGGCACCTGCTCAAGTTTTTGATCTCATTTGAGAGGGACAAGGGGTTTATGGCAAGAAGTCATTCAAAAGATTGGATTTTAAAGTTTTAAAAAAAGTTTATTGGCAAATATACACACTTTGAACGAGTTTACGTAGAGCTCGAGCAGGAACAGGGCAATAATTTTTTCAGTGCTGCAACGAGCCAGTCTCGCAAGACTGCATCTATCAACAATCTACCCCTAAAGTCTGAAAATTCTTTATTCCTTCCAAGGAAGTCGAGCAAACAGGAATGAACCAGAGTGAGAAGAGGAGGGAGTACAGCGGGGCGTAATTCAAACAGGCGGCAGACAGGAAATGAGGGGATGGCTAGTTCCTGGGACGACTGCATTTAGATGGTACCAGGAAAAAGAGCGCACAGTGGTGTCGCTAAGGTAACAGTAAGGTCATTGAAAGCATTGCTTCCTTCTTTTTAAAACAACATGATATTTTCTTCATTCTGCCTCCGCTATCTTGGTTCCCACATCCCCTCAAGAACCTAATTTCAATAGCTCAGTTACAGAATAAAGAATTCATGTAACGGACTGCGAGAGACCTCCTGCCGGCGTGGCTATTCCGTCCCAGACGCCAGTTGCACCATCGTTTTTTGTGTATGAACGTATTGCTTCATCCAATGGGAGGAAGTCAGGCCATCGTATGAATGTGTGATCAAAGTGTTAGACTGGAACTTAGGCCTGATCTGATTAGTTTACGGTTAATGGAATCTCCTGACTTGCTTTTTGACTTTTTTTGGGGCCAGACACATGTGGTCTGCTGGGCTCTCAACAAGATGCTCTGCTGGTAGAAAACTGAGGAAGCAGTGATGTCTGTCAGATTATCATCAGTCTAATCAATATGTTTTTTTTGCAAAAGTTACAGACATCCTGGCTCGAATCTTGGGTAAGTATTCTGTATTTCCACAGTTTAGTCTGCCACATCCAGAGACAAAGTTCAGCGTATTACAACATGCTAATGTCGATTATCCTTGTGCAGCTAAAGCAGATCAGATCTGTAGGTAAATCCAACTAGGGTTTGGAAAAAAATGAAATCTCAACCTTACCATGAAAAAAATAAAGATTTCACCAAATACTTACCGAATACGTTTCAAATGCTCATGTGAGATCACTCTTCAAGTTTTTAAAGCATTTTTAGTGCATGATTTTGCATAGTCAGGTGAACACATGAAATTTAAATAAAGTAACTATTTTATGTTCTATGAAAAGCCATCCTTTCTTTATTTGTTGGATATTATTGCTTCTGGTTTGTGCACTTTGATTCACAGAAATCCTACAAAGCACGTCGTCTCCCAATAAACATTTCTTTTTTCATCACATCCATGAGGTATGTTTCTTTTCTTTTTTTAAATAGAAAACTTGTGCATATACTGATATTCTTCTCATGGTTAGACTCTATCAATAGGGGTTTAGAAAAATATAAACAGATGGTTGAGTATATCGGTAACAAATACATTCTCTGAGCATTTTTCTGTCACATCCACAATGCAAAATGTCCCAGCCATAGTGCTGGAATTTCCCTAATAGTTCTGTCTAAAGCGAAAGTCTGATAAAAATGGTTGTTTATCTCACCAAGCCACAATGTGGAGAATATGTAATGAAGCCACTAAGCTTGTTGAGTAGTTGGAATATATCCTGATGCACTCTATAAATTGTGTATATAACTATGTTGGGTTAATAGAGTAAAAGGCACATTTTTAACTTAAAGACCACTGAAACACCTTGGAACGTGCAGCATTATATAATTTCAACTGAAAAATGAATATCAAATGACCCCTTTTAAAGAAACCACAGTTGTAAAGAAGTCTAATGGGACAGATTTTGAAGATCATTGATAGCAGTGTTGTGTCATTTGAAGCTTGGGATTTACATTGGTGACACAGACGTTTGTCTTCTTTACTCATCAAGGCTGCGATGTCTGATCTCTGACCGTAAAGGTGACTGATAACTTTCATTACATTTGCTCATTTAATTTAATCCTTATTCTTGCATTTCATAGACCTGCTAGATATAGACCCAATACTGGGGAGAATGTTTTTTTCTCTGTACAGTAAGCGCACATTCTCACCACAGGCAGTTACAACATGGACATCAGTCACCAAGGGCCCCCTATTATAAACAGGTGTCAGTGTAGCTATAAAAATGACAACTTAATTTGGACCTAAAATGTTTTGTTAGGAATGGATTAACACGTTGTCAGGGGCCATTTATCTTTATAGCCTTGACATAACTTTAGGGGGGTGGATGAAAACATGGCACACATGGTTGTGTCTCCAGTTGTTTCCCCAGGTACTGTTTATATGCAGTTTCAATAGTTTCACGTTTTACATTAATAAAGATGATCCAGTCTCTGATTAGTTCAATACTTGCTATGCATTAATGCCTGTGTGCCTTCACAATATCCAGTGTCTAACTATCCAACTCCTGATCTACAATCTCAAGGTTTAAGAAACATTCAAAAGTAAAGATGAAATGTTGTATTTTTGCATATATGTCAGCTGGAGTCTTTAGTGACTAAGTGCTTTGCCACCATTAACCAACAGGAAAGAAGTGATGACGCCTTTTTAACATGAAAACGTTTCATTCTTATGTTATTGTTAAACAGCACTGCTGGGTCTGATAAGCAGATCATAAACAGCCAATGTAATTCTCAGTAACCTGTAAAAACACAAGGTAAGTTCACAAACACTGGCGCCTATACGAACTGTCTGATACATCTTCTCTGTGGTGCTGTTGTTTTGAAATAAATGCTATCTGTCCTGTCAGCAGGTGGGATGTTCATGCCATGAGGGACACAGGAACATCTGCCTCTTCCTGAAACTGTTTTTTGTGTTCTTATCATACCTGTTCACAACTTCTGTTCCCTAAATATGAACTGTGCTTTGACTTCATAAATATGCAGTTTAGTGAAATATACACTTGAATTTGGGATCTTTGTGACAATCAAGCTTTAATAAATGTGACCCTGACTGTGCAATTCTGTGAAAATATAAGTCTTGATATCTAAGTCATGTCAAAGATCGAAATCATAGTGAAATTAATGATGCTTGTTATCTCATATTTAGACTTTTAGAGACTTTAGCTTGAATTTCACAGACAGAAATGGAAAAGTACATTGTACTTTTTAAATGATTAAATAACGTTGACAAGCACTTTTTCTTGATTAGATATTTGAAAAACCCAGTGAAAAGCATAAATGGTGACTAATAATTAAAAAAAATGGCAAAATATGGACATACATGGTTTCAGATGGACAGCAGCGATATTCCGATCAGCCTCGAGGTGTATATATTTTACACCAAAAAGAAATAGACATATAGAGAATCAAATTCTCGCTCAGTGTAAATATGCCAGAGAAAGTTTCATTTTGTGTTAAGATTTATTTCTTATCAGCACTAGAAACACACTTGATTCCTTTATACTGTATGTAGCTTGGTTTTACACTACAATGAGATTACATTTCAAATGTCCGGTTTTCTTCACATAATACATTTGTTTCACAGGTTGTGTTCAATACATCAGCAAGCTGTAAACCCGTGAGTTTTGTGATGATTTTCTTGCAGATTATATTGGCCAACCGCCTTCCATTACAACATGCAACTCCCCTGGCAATTCACTTATCAGATGTTATCCATCACGCAATATCTCTATTGAAGTATTTTGTCTGTGTATGTACTTCTTGACAAGTAGCCCTCTATGAATGTCATCTGTGCGTATGTGTTTGATATTGGCATGGGTCTCAGCAGAGGTCAGCTCCTGTGGCTCTTTGAAGCCTGTGAACCGCATGTGTAGTGGAAGTGTAGGAAACAGGTGCAGTTCAACTCCAGCTGTTCTGTCTCCATTTGATGTTCTTTATAAAAGACAGATGCAAAGTGCCGGACTGAATACCAAAGACACGAAACTAAACTTCTGCAAATAAATACTGGATATTTCAACTTCATTTTATTGTTTAAAAACATTTAAAATATTATGTATCATATTTTAGGTTAAACTAAACCCAAAATACTCAGTAATACCTGTGGATGTAAGGAAAGATGATATGTTGTGTATCTAAAGATGATATGCCATTATATATACTCAGGTTTTAAGGAACCATCTTTAGGTGTAACAAGCATAAAGTCAGCATAAATTTCCTTTTCTCATACCTTTCATCTCGCTCTCCTCTCCCTTATTCTTTTGATTGATCATTGAGATATTTGTAAAGGTGAACAAAAGCTCAGAACACTAGATAATGTAACCACGAGGCTTCATGTGTTATGTGTGCATGTAAAGTGGCTGTAAAATTCATTTTTGAAACATATTGGAAAACAAAAAATTGTACTTCACTCAAACACTCTACATTCACAGATGAGAGAAATCTTGAATTGAAAAATCCAAGCAAATTTACACAACAAGTCAAAAAATGTCTCTCTGGTTTGACATGACTCCATCATGTACAGTGGTTCCACATGTTTGAGTCATGTTTTCTCAACATGAAATTTACAAGAACAAATCACTATTATTGTGCTCAGTGTTTGCTTTAGTTGAGCTCGTGATTCATCTTTTAATGTTCGGTTTTCTTATAGAAAGTGTGTTGCTGTACGTTTGTTGTGGCAAAGAAAACAAGGGTCCAGTGCAATCGTTGTGAAGTTACTGGGGTTGATAACATTATGTGATGCTATAGAGTAGATTTATAGTTTTACATTTTCTCAGGAACGAACAAGTCATGCTCAAAAACTTAAATAGCTAAATCAATTAGACATGAAGAATCAGTGTATGAAACTCAACAATGGTGACAATAAACAAAATAAACCGTCATGCTGCAATGCATGCTGGGTAACATCATAAAACTCATTCACGACTCCCAGCATGCATTGATGTCGATCTGTTTATCTGAATTAGATTGTCACTATTGTTGAGGTTTGTATGACGAGTGTTGATGTTTAAATGTGTCAGTTTTGCTAATTTTGCACCAGAAATGTTTCATTTTTGACCATACTAAAATACCAATTTTAACAATTTTCATTAGCATCTTTATTTTAAAACATGCAAACAGGCACATCTATTAGAGTCTCTCTATGCTTTACACATTCACAGGCATTGTACTGTAAGAGAACAAAAGAAACGAGAAATTTGACTTAAATGTCAAGAATCAAGGGCCCAACTAAAGCAAACACTGATCATAATAATGGTTTGATGAAATTTCAAATAATCCTTAATCATAAATGCAAGTGCAAACGTTATTTTGATTAAACGCCATTACCACAGACAAATTAATAATTGTTAACATTGATTCAATGTTTCTATCAGGGTATTAGACTTTAGTATTAGGTTGTGCTGCACTTTCATTTCTCTTTTCTTTTGATTTGATTCTTTTTATATATGCATATATATATATATATATATGTATATATATTATATTTTTCCTTCAATTCTTTTATGTAAAGCACTTCGAATTACCTTTCTGTATGAAATGTGCTATATAAATAAACTTGCCTTGCCTTGCTTTGTGTTGGCATTTTAAGGAGTTGTGCAGAAGAGTATCTTGCTGGGTTTACTTGATCACTCACATTCTTGCTACATGTTAATTTTATGTTAAGAAAACATGATTCAAACATGTGGGTCAACTATCCATGACTGAATCATGTTCAACCAAAGACCTTCTTTTTGGAGTACAAGTTTGAGCTAGAAACCTATACAATGGCATTAAATGAAAGTGATTTGTTCATATAAAGTGAACAGCATCCAAAAACATTTTTTTGATTGTGTGTCTGAACTCTGTGGGAAAAGGACTCAGATTGGGGTCAGTGGTTTGTGAGTGACAGCAGGCCAAATCCGACCTGTAGTATTACTCACAGCTAGGACTCTTCCCCCTCTTGTGTGTGTGTGTGTGTGTGTGTGTGTGTGTGTGTGTGTGTGTGTGTGTGTGTGTGTGTGTGTGTGTGTGTGTGTGTGTGTGTGTGTGTGTGTGTGTGTGTGAGAGAGAGACAAAGATTTCTGAGTGGGTGGTCAATAGCTGATAAAACGATTTCTTCATCCAAGTGAATTTATTCTGATCGGAAAGGGAACAATTCTTCTATGGGAAATAATGTAGAGCTGACTTAGATTTTATCCATGTAAGGCTTAACCAAATTGTTGGTTTATCATTTCCCCAACCCCATTGTCTTAGTCATATATCAGCAGCAAAGAAACCGTGTCTTCAATGAAAAAATGTATATTGAGGACTGATGCGTCGTGAAAAATGTCCCCTAATAAGACAAGGTAGATTTATGAAAAAGGGTCAATTCCGACTTCACATTGTCCTCTTTGTCACAGTATTATACGAGACAAATGATTTGGATTCAGTTTCTCACAGTCTGTCTTTAATATAACCCCATAGTCCTAATGACATCAAGATGTTCTTGTCCTGTGGGTCAGTAGCACAGTTTGACCCCCCCTCCCCCCATTTAACCCAGTAATGCTTAATGAACACACTTACAGAAATGACATTGTTCGGATGTTAATGTAAAACCACTTGAAGTTTGTGGTTAGGTATAGACCATGTGTGACAAGAGTGATAAAGGCACCCTGGATTACTGCGCATGTCTGCATCCACCAGCAAAAACCACAGTTGGAAATGAAAGTGGACACACACACACACACACACACCAGCACGCGTACACACTCCTGCGCCTGATCTTCATTTTTCAATTTGTAAGCAATCTTTTCACAATTGGCCACCAAATTAAAACGTAAACAGCGCAGATATCCATCTTGTTTACTTCAAAGCTTCAGAAGGGCCGCTGAGCGCGCACATACTTCCAGTCATGGCTCAGTTGCTTCCCGCTGTGTCTGCATTAGTCGTAATCAAGTGCTTGTTTAAACCAGTTATCTTCTGACCGCCTGCTGAGCTCTGATGATGACAAGTGACAAATCGTCCTGAGCCAAACACACGCTTTACCCCTAGATCAGGGCGGTGTAAATGACCGTATATTATATATATATATATATATATACAGTATAGATGTGTCTGCATTGCTGTAACCTGACAAAAGTGCCTTTATTATCAAAATAATTATCACGTCAAAAATTATAAATGGACAATCCACAGTTCACTTTGTACAGACACATATATTTCTTTAAATAGAAAATTGTTGGTGCACCAGCAAATTGTTCTAGCATTTTGCGTCTTACGTCTGCTTTTCAGAATTTCCAACCTGCCCTTCACTACTTAAAATAGAAGTCATATTCACTTGGGATTATTTTAGCTCTCCCCTTAAATGACATTCAGGTGCGTTTCAAGCAGTTTAGTTCGGAACGGGGCACGGTTTACATGAAAAATCACTAATGTGAAGGCTGTTACACAAACTCAGGTGTGCACAAGGTAACCGAACCCTACACATTTGTTTTAGCTGATTACAATGTACTTACTTCAATAAAACACATGTAAGATATGATGACCATTTGACTTGGATTTGGGTTGTTGGGTTTAAAAAGGTTGTCCCAATTCTCTTAATGAGTAATGGATGTTTTTTGTGCATAACATGCAAAAAACCGAGAAAAAGTAAATTTTTTCGACCTTAAAATAATGTCTCTAAAATGATTTCAGTGGTAGAACAACTCTTAACTGGATTCATTTTACTGGTGCTGCTACCTGAGCCGCCTCCTAGCGGCAAAAACCATCCTCTGTAAGTTCTGTGTTCGGGTTGGTACACACATCCCCTGCCTGCGGAAGAGCGCCATAAGGTTTCCAAACGTTTCTGTATGCGCCGGTTCCATCAGCTTAGTAAACAAATTCAATTGTATTGCGCTGGCCTCTGGGAAACTTATACAGCGACATTATTTGCAACATTGGTAAAAGACAATTGCGCTTATCAACCACATGGGGGAACCTGTGAGCAAAACTTCATTAGTGCCGCTTTAAGAGACAGTTGCTTATATTCATCTCTTTTTTGGACCAGCATGGTCGCACAAATGGAGGTAAATCCATTTGCAATTTAAACAACGCGGTGTGAAATATTACAGATGACACGATGAGCTAGCTGCTATTTTGGTCACGTTGTTTTTTTTACATTTGTATTTTTCATTTTGTGCTCCACTATTGTACATTCTTTCTCACATTTTGCCACTTAACCAGCTAGCTATAGTAGTGACGTAAATGAAAATGATCGACATGATTTCACCAGTAGCTCATTGGACAGATGTGACCCAAATGTCACATCTATCCAATCTCCGGCATATTTTTGATATATTTCTTAAGGGCCAATGAGGATCTTTTTTGTTCACAATGAAATAAAAAAGTCTGGCCAATCAGAGGCCCTTCAGGTCTGGTTAGGAGTATACCATCAATTAAGGTCATTCCGTGACATTGTGCAAGCAGACAACAACTGTTTCAGTTTCTGCCACTAGAAGGGACTTCAGAAATTTAGGAGGCAAATCAATTGAAAGTTATATTATACATAAAAAACAAAAGTGTAATATTGCTGTACCCTTACTTCTTTATTAATTGTTTTCATATTTTCCACTTTTCAGAGAATAATAATCAACTCAACAATACTATAAATTAACAGAAATGTAACAATGAGAATTTTCGGGGGGATTTTTTCAAGAAGCTTCTATTCTAGAAGTTCCTATCTATTGCAATAAACTTCAACATTTGTGTTTTCTAATGAAGACTAATTTGTTTGAACATAATATTTCTGTCAATACAAATATTTTCAGGCATTTGCTATGCTGTTGATGAATCATAATGTGATTGTATACATATTTCTTAGATTGCTTCACACAAACAGATGTGCATGTAAGCGATGTTTTTTCTGTGCAAATATTGTAATAATGTAATCATAAATAAGGGTGATATGATGGGCTGCAGGCTAAATGTTCCTCAAACAGTATCTTCTGGTTTCACAACTGACCCTTTTTGCTGTGCCCGCGTGAGGCTCCTGAGAATCTTTGACATGTAACGCAAAAAACAAATAAAGAGGCCATTGACACATTCTTCATCTGAAAGTTCAGAGTGTCACAGGTTTAATCACAAGTTTATGCACAGTTAATATTCATCTTGGTTGACTCAACCTTTAAAAACGTATAATCATATAACTATGGTAAGTGTAGCCCTTGGTGATAGATTTTAAAACCTGACTACGCCACCCAGGTTATTTCTACACCAGGAAACATACAGTGATAAATAAATCAAGTATATTACAACAAAATGAAGGACACAGCTAGTTAAAATGGATCAAAGCAGAGATGTGACTATAAATTATTCAAATTTTATTTGACAATAACAATGAATTCTAAAAGCACCTCAAAAATTGAGTTTAAATAGTTACCGATTAAATACCCACAATTAGGAAAACAACTCCAGTAACAGAAGGGACTAAAAAAACACTCCCCCTTCTGTTAAGCTTTGGTATTACAGCTCAATCGCACTGGCAAAAGAAAACCCGGTAACGCTTTACTTTGTGGTGCCCTTGTTACACATGTTACATGTACTATAGTAAGTACATGTGGTTAATTATTATTACATAAATGTATAAGTACACTGTAACATGGACACTTTAAAATAAAGTGTAACCGAAAACCCAAACAACCTGCACAAAAATAATAAACACAATAATATTTATTTCTTGAGATTTAAAAACCAGACGGCTTCAGCGGGCCAAATGTAGACATTCATTTAATATGCTTGCCTAAAAGGCAAAAACGTTCACAAGTGATCACAGAATTATTTCTTTTTGGGTGAACTGCCCTTTAAGTTTGTCATACAGCATGCTCTTGTCATTTTGTTGTATTTCTGCCATACCTTAAGTTATAAACACTCCATTGTGCTCCATCGGTTTACATTGGACACCATCTTTAGGGAACATATAGTTCCATAAGACCTCTTTCTCAGAATGAGTTTGTTGCTTTTGCATCAATTTCTGTCATGTTGGCAGGTCTTTCACTGTTGTTGGTGGGGTAATTTGTTGTCTTTGTTTCTGCTAAGTATTGCCGAATTGCTGTTTTATTAAGGTCTGTGATTAATGTGTGTATGGTTCTTGAGTCACTGGGAATAATTGCCTATGGCTACTCTTTGTTGCATTTTACTGCAAATGATGTGTGGAGATTTTTTCACCTTGTGACACAAACTTTTGCTACATTATTCTCTCTAATAAAACAACTTTTAATGATTCATTTGTTTTCTTTGGCAAACCTACATCATACATTTACAGTGTGTCTTCCCCAGATCTGCATGCGTGTCCTGCTACAATGTTAAGCCCCATCTGTATTTTAGCTGTGTTTTGAAATAGCCGAATTACAGCTGGCACAAAAAGATCCTACTGTCATGACAAAACTGGACTACCAGCTTCTGTGAATCTTGAGCTAAATTAGTAGGCTGTTGTGTCTGTACAAGCATAAGTACAGTATATGAATTGCACAACAATGTATCTACATAAATACAAAGTATATATATTAAATATGGTAGGCACTCGATCTTAAGGAACTCGATGTCTCGACCACACATGCTACGAATTATGTCTAAATATAACAAATTCTAGCTGTAAAAATGAGTTTGGTCTATACTTGTATCCTACACGTTTTCGTTGTGCGTTTGTGTATGGTGCACTTTGTCCACAAGCCAGACGTCTATTGTCTTATTGTTGGACATCTCGAGAGGGTAGAGTTCAGCCCACTGTTTTTCCTTCTTCGACCATAGAAAGCAATTGATCTCAATCAACAGGCTATTATCTTCAGCAGGCAATTATCCACATTGTCACTTTTGCATTTGACCCTGTGACCCCAGCAAGTCACTGGGGCCCAGAGAAACCTGAGCAGACCATTTCTAACCTTCTCTTGCTCCTAGTACAGGCAGTATTCCAGGGATAGTAGAGCCCCCCTGGGGCCCTTTGGCAAAGAAACTTAGGGGGGGAAATCTGTTATTGAACCAACAACCAGACTGTGACTTATGTCTGCTGGGTAATATGTAACAAGAACGTTGAGTGATATCTCACCACTAGCCCAATCCCCAAAGTGGTCAATTTCACTTGGAAGAGCATTGTGATGAGGAAAAACCTTTTTTTACCATTTGTTTTACCAAAACAATGGATTTTTTACTGCCAAATTAATGTCAAAACAAATAACATCACATTCTGAACCTAAAATCTAGGCTAACGTGAAAGTGAGCAGCTGTTCATATTGTGAATTACAACACACATATATTATTATATATTTAATTTTCTCTTGATAATGAGAAACAGCAGTTTAAAGTTATGCAAATATATAAAGTACTGCTGATTACCATCTAGGAAATGCACTCAGGTGTTGCATTCTTTCAATCGCATGACCATATGGTAAACAATGAAAAGGTCCTCTCAGGGCTGATCTTGTATGGAAAATGAACAATAGAACTACACAAGAAAAGTAAGAAAAATGCCTGCACGAGGGATAAGACAAGGAGAGGAATGCCAGAACAAAGACAATGTAGAGGAGTTAGAATGTGTGGTGATACTCAAAGAAAGGCCCGAGCTATAGGGTAACTCGTAAGAGCTACTATAATAGACCATGTCATGAACCATGGACTATCATACAGGGAGGCTGGTGAACGAGTACAGCCAAATCTCAGCCAGGACACAGTGGCATCCATTGTCCGACTTTTTCTGAGAAACCAACAGGTAGGATACTGTATAAGAGATTCTCTTACTGCAAATTGTACTTACCATGTATTACAATGAACATTTGCCTCAGGTCAATACAGTAATATGTACTGTATTTTCTCTCTCTAAGGATTCAGCGTCCACCTCCCTCAGGGGGCAGAGGAAAGCTCCTAAACGAAGAACAGGAACTTGCTATTGTCAACCTGATGATTGCTGACAATGAATTAAAACAAGGAGATTCAGTCTAGAGTTGTAGAGGACAATATTGTCTTTTGGAACATTGCAGGAATCAGCATAACATCCATTTCTTGGGTTCCTGGTTGACATAGAGACTGCATGAAACAACTATACAACAGTTAGAGCAAAGGAACAGTGAGCGGATCAAAGCACTCCGTCACCAATACGTACAGGTAAGTTTATGCAATACAGCCATTACTGTACTATACATGTGTGCTTGGTAGTAAACTACTCTATAAACCTGGAGTACAGTAGGCCATAACACAATGTGCACCGCAATCTCCAACAATGGTATACTTCTGCATAAATGTGAGATTGGCCCCAACAACACTGACTGCCGCCTTCTGTTTGTAGAAGACCTGCTCGAAAAACTCATCCCTGAGGTAGAAAGGGGACAGGTGGGAGACCACTTGCCAAGATATGTAATCACATGGGACAATGCATTCCACCAATCCTGTGCAATCAGCCTGGTTTGATGCCCATTGACCCATTTTCTCAACCCATTAAGGAGATTTTCATAGCCTGGAGATATAAGGTTGAGAACATGTGGTCAAATGCAGAAAACCGGGCACATTAGATTGCTTTTTTTATACCTCTGATGCTTTTTCTGTTTTTGTATATTTTGTATTTTCACATTATACACAAATTGTGACGGCTAGACGACTGGGTCAGAGCATCTTTAGGTGATCATCATGTTACGCCTGATCGGTGTAAATGGCAGCTATATAGCATATTTTTTTTGTCTTGCAGTAATGTCCCATTGCAAATAAATCCTTTACTGCAGCAGTTTTGTCGCTGCATTTTGTAAAACCACACAGTATATTTTGAAGCTACTCTGATATAGGTCTTTTTTGTATTGAATTTCTGAGGTTCTTCGATGCCGTAGATTAGCCTTTTGGTTCCATAAATAACTGTTAACATCTGAAGAACCCTTCTGTGTCACAAAAGGATCTTTGTGGCAAAAAAAGGTTCTTCAGATTATAGAAAAGTAAAAACGAGATGGTTCTTTATATAACCTTTGACTCAACGGTTCTTTGTGGAACCAAAAATGGTTCTTCTATGGCATTGCTGTGAAGAACCTTTTAAGCACCTTTATTTATATTAAAAAGTGTACCTGCTGACAATTGTGAATAGAAGAAATCAACTGGTGTATTGATATTGGCCACCCAGAAATAAAACAGTTATATTCTATATTAAAAATCACACTTTAAAAAATCTTGAAAAATGTGCTGTTTTAGAAGAGATACCAAAATCTAGAATCATAAGATTTCTTTTTTTTATTACTTGTGGGGTAGTTTTGATGAAACGTCATATCTCTTAAGCCATGAAAGGGTCTAAACATCAAAGATTTTCTCTGAACATGGCTTTAGTATTATTATTTAGTATTGACTTAAACATGAAGACTAACTTTAACTATCTGATATGGATGTGACCGGCTCTTCTTGTTTGCTTGCGCACATGGCCTTTGTTGTATGTTTGCGTACTACTCGTCTGACGAGAGCCCCCACGAAAATGAAAAGCAGGGTGCTTGTGCTGGCACGGCCAGGGCTCGGGCTTCCTGTTAGATACCTGAGCTCTGCTTTCCTGTTGCTTACACAGACCTTTCCCTGACACAATCAGATCTGGCTACCAGTCAGCTCATGCGTGGCTAACTGATCAGTTACACAATAAGACAGGTTGAGAATTCATCAGATATTTTTGTTAGATGTAACTCCCCCCGAAACATGCCCAGGTCATATTTAACTTTTTTCCCCAATTTTTTGAGCTGTTCAATACAGCACTTAATATGTATTTCTCACAAAACTGGCAAAACATGTATTTCTCATCAACTTCAGTTTCTCAAAACTTGAATAATAATGTAGTGAACCTATCACATTTTTAATATGTTTTCTTCTAAATTGTTCATTAATCATGCATTACAAATTCACAGCAAATTCATCAAACCAAACAGTACAGTGCATGCTGTCACTTTTCTATGAACTGACCATAATGGTATTTCTTGAATATGCTCTTGTTTGGTGGGGGAGCTGGGGATGTAAGTGTGCACATTAAAAAAGGGAAACACTCAATGGAGGGAAAATAGCACAAATATGAATGTCTGTCTTTAAACACCTTAATGGTCCATGGAACGGGACTTGGCAGGGTGGTGGTGTGTGAGTAATATCCTTCTGTGAGCACGGGTTTCATTTGGGAGACTGGCAATAAATGACTCTTGTGAAATGGAAGTATGACGGCAGGTTAAGCAAGGAAGGGGACCGGACCATGAACATTATACGCTGTTATGGAAATAGCAAATAACATAATGGCTCTCTGTGTGTGTCATATGTTTAAGCAGAACTAGTTTTTGAAACGAAAAAGAAAAAGAAAAACCTCAACAAGCAATGAGCACGGAGCTGCACTTCTTTTTAACCTCCAGTGCATGAGATGAGTTGTCTTTTAATATCCTCTCGAATTCCTGGTTGATGGTGAAGCGTCCTTCTCCGATTTGCAGGGGAGTTCTTATAATCCATGAACTTCCTCTTTTAAGCCGGCCCTGCTGTCACCCCGCAGGAGAACCTATTCTTGGAAACAGCATCTTTCTTAACCCTGCCTGATTTTCCTTTTCTCTCACAGATCTGGGAGATCTGGTTCAGAAAGTGCCTCGGGCAAAGCGAGGCCAGTGTGGAACATGGAGAGGTGGATGGGAAGGACATAGTAACTGTTGTGTGGGAGAGATCCAAAGGTCACCAACCACAGCGAGGTCATGCAAAACGCCTAACTCAATGCATAACACGCAAACAGAAAGCAGACCCAAAAACTCTATGAAAAGACAGAGGGTCTCCTAAGGGTCAAAACATCAGTTGAGGGACCTTAGCTACATTCTTGGCCATCGAGCCGCTTAGAAAGTACGCCTGAAGGCCGCTGGCATTTGTGTGTTTCTAATTTTGACGATGTGAGTATAAATACATTCCTTCACCTCTTCTCATCACATAAAACATGTAGCAAGTTTGGTTGATGATTACAACGATAACCTTCAATGAAGCAGTAGGTCATAGGAATGTGCAAACTGGCATACTTTCGGAATCAACGAGTCAATTGAATGACTAGTTGGTCCCTAATTAAAAAAGTGAGGTATAAGAGTACGATTTCTTAAAGGACTCTAAAACCAATACCGTCTGAATACTATCTAATGTATTGTGTGATGTGGCAAACATGGCATCAGATGCAATGCTACACTCTTAAAAAATATCCACATTAAAGCACTGAAGCTAAAGTAAATTGGCCAATCAGTCAATGGAGGGTTGAAGGTTAAATGATTTGGTCATTGTTGATTATAAATAATTACATATTTATTAATTCTAGCAAGCAGAACATTTGGTATTTGAACAAAAGAGAACATGCTGGTTTGGGATCTTAGCATGCCAATGGGAGTCGAGACTCTGCCAACCTGTGGAATGGGAGTTGAACTGTAATGTTGCCTGATATGGCATAAGTAATTTCCACTCGGATGAAACTCAGTCATCCATGTAGTACCTTAAACCTTGCACCAAAAAACCCCCTCTGTTCGTGGTTTCCAGTTCTGACTGGATCCTGTCTGCATTTCCAATAAAGTGGATTTGTCGCTGGGCGGAATGCCTTAGCGGCAGAGTCCGAGCTGCTCTCTGGCTGATAAATGGCCTTTGTGAGGGGAGGCAAACGACAGGAAGAGTAAATTTTAGACAGGAAGGCAGAAAGAGAGGGGAGGGACCAAGGATAGACACATGAGGGGGAGCTAAGCTATACAGCTACGCGATGAAAGAGTCAGATTAGCTTTCAGAGTTAAAATGCGCTATTCATAGACACTTCCAGTTGACTACATTGATGTCAAGAAAGATCTGCATCATTTGGATAAAGATTTTTTTCTGTCTGATGATTTTAGCAATGCCAGCTGTGTGCTTCTGCTCATTGAAAATAACACAGATTATTAATTATTAATAATAATCATTTTTCACTCTACAGTATATGGTTATCGCAAATAGGAGATACATGTTTAAAGGGTTGTGCAGAGTTTTTCATCGAGTGTTTTTTAAGATGCTCGTGATATATAAGATTTTCCCTATGGTCCCCTTTACTCACTGACCACTGGACAAATCAATTTCCTGTCATTGTTCAACTTAGGAATGTGTTTCCCAAACCCAGTTATTTAGACACAATACAAAAATCAGACTGAAAAGTACTCTTTACTTTTTGAGAGAAGTAACAAGCATACTTTTATATTTTATAACATTCTATAATGCCATACAAAGCTGAGGGATATCTGCATTCCAATTCATTCCATGCCATGTAACTAATTGTGACATATGGTGGCATCACAAGAACACAGAACAACATCAGAAATTGTTCTGGGTTGTGAAGTCAACGGCAGCAGACAGAAAAAATGAATAACTAATTCATTTGTAAGTCTATTTACCACCTCTCTCTGTAAACACTCTAAAACGTATACATTGTACTTCAAACACACTATTGTTAAAATACACTGCTACTTTTAAATGGATTTAATTGGAGAAACATTCTGTATATATCAGCACTGGCTAACTGCCAATGCCATCTAGCCAACCCTTGGCCTTACCCAACAGTAAAGGGCAATTATAACAAAATACACTGTTAATAAACACATCTAAACTTTGCAAGGCTTCAAATGTAATAACCTTGAACAATGAGAATCATTTACAAACTTGTATCATGTCAAAATAAAGCCTATAATTGAATCAATACAGGCCTCTTTAATCAGAGGCCGTATGTTGTGCTTAAATGTGTTAATGGATGCATGTCTTTTATACATTTAGTGTTTAAGTGTCTGAGAACTGTGAGTTGTGAGAAGCAAGGCTGGGGGTTCAGTGGGGGCTATCTCATGCTAACTGAGTTAACTGATAGCCTCAGGGGATGGGGGGGCTGGACGCTGACCTCTACCAACGTCCCTCCCGGGACCGGTGTGAGGAGAGACAAACATTCCAGAGCAACTTGCCGGCCAGTAGAGACCCCCCGAGAGAGATGAAGAGAGAGCGATATATAGTGGACGCCGTTCTACCTCTTCTACACAAACACACACTCTTGTATATGTAGTTGCACACAAACAAGCATGCATGACACAAATAATCTCTGCTCAACATTTCTGTGAGTAATTATGGCATAATTCTTAACGGTCCTTAAAATAGAGGGTCTCTCCCTGTCCTTTAGTTATGGTGGACTGCCGAGGTGGTCTTGGGGCCTGGATAGCAGGACCTCAGATGGAGCTCTAGAGGGGCCCTAAACCTCTAGCACTACTGTTCTTTCCCAGAGGAAGAATCTCTCATGTATTCACCCCTTCTACATGGCCTCTTACTAGATTTCCAGCCTGTCTTTAGATTACCCCGAAGAGCGCTTGAGAAGATGTCGTTTCTAAAGCTCAGGTAAACCATAAATCACTTATTCTGTGTCTTTACAATACTTTCTTTTTTAAAGCATACTTAAAAGGTGCAATGTTTTTAGAAATCACTGTGATCTTTCAATATCTTGAGGTACCCATTAATAAATATGCAACTGGATTGATTGTGTATTATTTGCACACAAAAAAATGATTCTGCAATTCTTGAATACATTAAAGTAACATATACTGTGAAAATAAGAGAGGCCGTTGATTGATCCCTATAAGAAGCTATTTAAATATTTACTTCTGAAAGAAAGAAAGAAATGTATATTAAGGATATTTCAATACCAACCCGAAACACCAAATGGTCGGTGAAAAGATCTCATTATTATTATCTGCACTGATATAAGCCTAATGTTATCTCAGGACATTAAAGAACATCAGAGACAAAAACTGCCATAAAGGTTAACAACGAAGTGTCTTGTACAGTGTCTTTACACTAGTAAAACTCATGTGGCTCTCATGTTGCGTCATGTGTGCTTTGGGCCCCAGGAAATAGTTGAAGTTGTCAAATGTAGTTCATCTCTCCAAAATACTTTATTTCCTTGGAGTCTTGTTTCTTCTCAGTATTTAAAAAAACTATTGCCAAAGAGTATGCTGATAGACTTGGTGGTTATATTTTCAGCACTATGTTGGCTAAATAAAGCAAGCTTTAGCTTCTAAAGCAGTGTACAAGAGGAGGATAGTAAAAAAATAAGCAAAAAGGGCATACTTGGCATTCCAAAAACACCCCACAAAAGTTGTGCTTGTTTTAAACCTTGTCCTCCTCTTCAACCCCCCTGCCACTGAGTCTCTGTGGCATCGTTTGTCTTTATACGGTCACAACAAACTCATAAGTAGGAAACCAGGCTTTTTTTGTCCTTTCTTGGTACAGTCATCACAAGTACATCTCGCAGTGCTGAATGGGTGTGAACATATGGGATGGCTATTCCTGTCTACTCCGAACAACAGAGACATTTTTCAAACTGAAATTTGTGCTTGGATTTCTTTCTCTCAGGACTCTCCTCCATCATTCTAGCAACTCACAGAGAGACGCTCCCCCCTTTACTGTCATTTCACATTAACACTGGAGTCTTTTCCAAGCCTTGGCCTGCTGCTTTGCATTGAATTACATCTTACTGCACAGAAATGCTATAACTGAGAAATGCTATATGTATATGTAAACAAACATTAAACTTGCATGAAATAAATTAGATAAATACATCATCTTTTTTCCAATTCTCTTTTCATAATTTCGCATTGGTGCAAAGCAGCTTAAGAGAAATAAATATAAAAAATAAAGACAGTTTTGTACAATAACACATGGTATTATTGCAGTTTTTCCCAATACAAGGTACAGTAATGAAATGACATTTCTATAAAAAACTGAAACATTTGCAACCATAACATGCAAATTGAATGTATATGTTAAATAAAGATGTTTATGAGGTATAAAATACAAGAAGCAATGTCCGCAGTCTCTCAGCGAGCAAGCCAGAGGCGACAGAGACAAGGAACCAAAACTCTAGACGGTGTCATCGGATGCACACGCCTGGCCCTGTGTTAGGTTATAAAATAAAATAAAAATTTATATTATTATTAATTTATATTTATGCTTATGTTGTTGCTGCTGAAACCATCTATATTTGTGGAGAAAAAAACAGACTGTTCCCACATTTGGGAATAAGATAATTGGGAGTGACATAATATTTGATTTTTTTTATGGAAGAATTTGTACATGGCAGAGAGAAAAAAATACTATTACCAGGTTTTAGAAATCTTTGTATGCTGGAGTCATGAGAGTAGTGTAAACACATGCACGACTATATTAAACAAACAAAAGCAAAACTATATGGCAACATAGTAATTTAAAAAAATTTCTGAGTTAAAATCAAAGTTGTCGCTATGATGCAAGGCTGCTACCAGAGGGTAAACCCCACCAAAAAACGTAAATGTACCTTCACCCACATAATATTGCAATACTTATACATAAGCAACCAAGCAATTGTTTTTCTGTTAAAGAAAGCCACAATACGGTCGCGCTTGCTAACAAGTTTGCATCCATCGCCAGAGCTACTTTGTAACGCTTGATCTTATCACGGGCCTCCTAGATGCCTTTAGAGACCACGTCAACGTTTTCCCTCCAAGACCGTACACTTTCCCACCTCCCCCATGAGTCACAGCTCAAGAATGATTGTGACCTGTGTGCGGGGATTTAGCATGAGCTATAGATATAGCTATATTTTCCAAATATCATTGTTAGCTAAAAATAACGTGTCTGCCCCCACCTTCGGCCCTCAATAATGGGGTGCTGTTAAAAATCACAAATTTGGCATATCTGCAGCATTTTCTGTCCCGAGAGAACGCGATTAGGCGGGGTCTGGGAAACTGGACTAGACACTGGCCCAGTCGGACAGAAATACACACCATGAGAATGAGAGAGCGAGCATATTTTTTTCTGTTTTTTCCCCAATCTTTTTTATTTTAATGGCGCGATGACTGACACGCCCAGTAAGCGGAGAGTTGACCCTGCTTGACTGTTGACAGATGAGATAACTCATTCATTCAGTGGGCAGCACAGTATGACAGAGCCACATCTTGACAAACACACATGTAGTCAGAAGAGAACAGTCTCCTGGCAGGAATTTGGATGTGAAAAATATCTTTCCTCAGAACTCTTTTTCTGAGATGTAAACATTGATGTCAATGGACCATTTGAGAGGTCAGAGGACCTCTGTGGTTTAGACACACGTGGACACACACTAATGCTTTACACTGTGCTTTTCCCATCCTCTGTTATAGATTCATTGACTTTTGCTCAATCTATATTCAGAATTCACTTAACTTTATACACTCCAGCTAACATGAACGGTTGATTATTCACAATTTTTTCTAAGAACAGTTTCTACTGAGACCCACATTTGAACTCAAGAAACTCAACTGTATCAAGTCATTAATTAAAAGTCTTAAACTTGAGTGAGTTTGCTGGAAGACCTCGTAGGTGCACTCCAGAAAGGAGGGCTGTTCTTGCGAGGCAGTCAGCAACATTATGATCCTTTGTGGCCAAATCAAGTCACTATGACAACAAATAATAATAATAATATATACAGACACATATTCATAATAAATCCACTTGTCAATAACAGTAAAAAATAGCTTAGCAACATGCTAACATCAAACTATGTAAGCCATTTCATGACCTTAAAAGCAAATTAATAGTTAACTGGCAAAAAATGTACTATAATATAATAAAATATATCTTGTGATTCATACAATTCTTATTAAAATATTTTTAAGCAGGCAGACAGTTTAAGACTTATAAGCAATTCATTGTCACACTTGCACAACATTTTTCTTATAACAATAGTTTTAAAATATGCAAACATCCTTCATGCACATGCAACTATTGTTATTTAGTGTCAAGCTTACTTTAAAAATGTTTTAAGTAAAAAAATGTACGACATGGCTGATCACTGATCTTTTGCCACTTATCAGCTAAATCTTTCTCGATTTGCATTTAAGAACAGGTATATCACATATCTGACGCATATATGACCTCCCTACCTCACCTTTGCCATCTGATAACAAACAAAAAACTATAGATGATTAATATTTCATCTGTTTGATGGGTTTGTAGCTACAACTCAATCTAAAGGATCTTATTTGATTCTATTATTGTCACTGACTGGACACATGCTTTGACATGTTGCGATGTGGCGCTCATGTGCGTGCAAACTGAGTTTGAGTCTGGCTTTCCAGTCCCACCCCACTTTCATCCTCTATCTCTGAGATCTGGCTGTCATTATAAATGTATTATACCATCAAAGTTAAACACAAAAATAGACAGAATATATATATATATATATATATTTCTAAACAGAAGAAGCCCAGTGTTGGTCAGGCCAGCAATACATGTGCTGGTAGATGAGCAGAGGTGTGAAAAGTGGCTAGCCATGGCTTTAACCTGGAAAATCATTAGCTCAACTAACTGCCTGTATGTGATAGAGGACATACTGCAGGCCAATGAAACTTCAGTTAAGGCTGTGACAGATTGTTCAGAGTTAATGCTGGTTTACTGTGAGTATGTGAGTAAACCCTTTACATATACTGATACGGTTGTTGCTTACCGTTGAGATGGTAGTACTATAAATGAGGAAAATGCAACAAAAGAAGCCTTTTAAAAATTGTCAATCATAAAAGTCAATTTTTAACAATACTCCGCAGTTACAACCTGGTAAATAGCCCAAGACAGTCCTGTGATCAAACATCTTTCATCATGCTATAGAGAATGTGAAGCGACGTCACGCCGTGTTGCATGTTGCGCCATCTTGGGCAGTGGAGGATGTTCCTCCCAAGATGGTGGCGCCTCCGCAACATGCTTCACATTCTCTATAACACTGCTGAATTGAGCAACAGAGAAAACAACGTAATCTAGAGCTAATTTTGTAATAATAAGCCATACATGCATTATGATTCACAGGAAAAGAAGAGAGTAATGGGATTGCGATGAACATATTTGATCAGATTTATCATGAATCTAACAAAGAAAATGAATTTGAAAGGAAATTTGGACACAAATAACACAAGAAGAATCTGTGTAGTAGAACTTAAAGCAGTAGTGGTGTTTGCTGAAGTAAGCATCCAATTTGAATTTCTTGTATATATAGAGATAAGAACAAACAACTCATATTAACTATTAAGCATTTTAACGTAGACATACATTGATGGGGACCCAAACCATATCTAAAGAACGGAATATTATAGAGACTTTTTACAACACATGCAGGGTTATAGGCAACATTAAACAATATTGCAAATGCTAAATCTGACATAAATCTGACATATTTGTTAAGGTTTGCTTGATGTGGTCCAGTCTGTCATTTTGCTATAAGGTCTATTACACTGAGCATCTATGCATTACGCATGTCAACATTGTTAAAGCAACTGTACTATTTATTCAGTCAAGGGAAATTACAAATGAATTCCTCTGGGTGGAGTGTGTGTGTGTGTGTGTGTGTGTGTGTGTGTGTGTATGCGTGGACCTGGTAAACCCTACAGTGTGAGGACCAAATGTTCCCAAAGTTGCTCCTCAAACGTTTATAACGTAAGTTTATTGTTCAGATTTATGATAACTGCAAGGGATATTTCATTAAAAAAAGTTCTGTAATTATTTATTTATCCTCGTGTCATATACAAACCTGTATATGACTATTTCTTCTGTGGAGTGTCTATACAGTAGAATGGGGGCCAACGTTCTTCAAAATATCCTCTTTTGTGTTCTGCAGAAGAAAGTCACATGTGCACGATTTGTTTTTAAGACTTGTTTCTTGACTATATAGTCACATACTGAAGACCTCCATTGTAAGTAATAGTATCACCTTTACCGAAAGTAAAGTATCACCTTAACTGAATGTTTTGGTGTATGTTTGGACATTTTTTCTTTTAGCCAAAGTTCTACAAAAACACACCACATCAAGAGATGATGGCTAATTATTCATACTGTTTTGTTCCATGTCAATTTAGAACTTCTGCTGAATATACGTGACCATTAAGCAACCAACCATGTATTTTAAATCAAAGTTTGATTTCTCTGCTCACCACAGAAATTTGATCTTTTTTATGGCCAATATCACAATATGAAACACCTACATAATATGTGCATAGTTGTGTTTGATACTGACGGTTGACCGAAAGAGTGAAAGAGTGTTTGTCTCACCAGTCCATTTGGAGTCAAATGGAGCACATCAGCACGCACACACACACACACACACACACACACACACACACACTCGCACGCACGCACGCACATGCACACACTACAACTTATCTTATAAAATGTGTATATTTACATTGAACTAAGTGGTAGCCATCACTCATCATTAATTAGTTGCTAACAACAATAACTAAATGCAACAATTAAAAGTAGATTGTAAATAAGTGAAACTCTTCCTCATTTGAGAAGAGGTGTGCATAGGATGGAAGCAATTCTTCATCAGTCCCCGGGGCTCCGTCACAGAGCGAGCAATGGTGTGTTGCAGAAGACTGATGCATACATCCTGTAAGCTGGAGTCCCTGCGTTCCCCAGAGAGCCTGTAAATCAGTGCAGGGCTGCTGGAATTACTGGCAATATATTTGCATAAAACTTAGTTCTATAGCATGTCATTTAACAATGTTATATGTTAGTAATAACATACAGCCATTGTCTTTATGACAGTGTAGATCTCACACAAACTTTTAAGCAGAACACAATTTCCTGATATATAAGCTAGTCAGTACCACCTGAACTGAATGTATTGACTCATGCTGGTGTATGATGACATATTTAGACTTGACATTTTTATAAACATTAAGTGCTAAACTAATGCATCTAAACCTTCACACTGTGTTAAAATTAATATATATACTGTATATATGATCAATTGTGTTTGGGATTATTATAATAGCAAGAGTACTCATAACAAGAAATCAATGTCTGACATGTTGCAATGTAAATATAGCTAATCATAACTAAGATGGTTTGGCTTGCAGATTTGGTGTAGTCCCATTGCATTTTGTACACAATTTTGGAGAGGCTAGCGATAGCAAGTTAGCTTTCATTGTAAGATCCCACCCTGCCTTTAGAGCGCTCTCCAAAGCCACACCTCCTCCAAAACACAAGAAAATGACTGATTGTCATGAAGATTGTCTGCATTAGCATGTATTTATACCACTTACTGGTTGATATCAGCACGTGAAGAGACCTTCAAACATCATTACAAAATATGTTCTGGAAAGAATGTTGGCTTTAATGTGGTGTAATTGAGCATTTAGAATGTACTGATATCATGTAACTGTAAAATATTCGTACCCAAGTATGTCAACAGAATACTGACATATTATTAAACCATTATTTTTATGTCGTACATTTGAATTGACTAGTGTGTCTTTGAACATATTGATGATACAGCTTGTTACACTAATTGTCATAAACCGTAATATTCTAAAAAAAATCCACTTGAAATTTATTGCTCAACCAATCGCCAAATGTGTGAAAAAGGCATGACTCCAATAACTGAAGAATTTCTTTTCAGGAGTTTTCTGGTTTGAATCTAACTTGATTTAATTATCTGCAAATCTCTTCAGATGACCTTCGTAATCTGTTTCAGGGATTTTTTTCAGCAAAGCAAAAAATTAAACTTTAACTTTAAATAGCGGTGAGTAATGCCGTTGACCTAGAGGGTTAATTCTGGGGCTTTGGGGGCCGCTTTCATCTCCCAGAATTCTCCAGTCCTGTCTAGGCTCGGGTTACATTAACAAAAACCCAGAGACCACCACAAGGAAATGAGTTCATATCACAAAATTAAGTGAGGATTTGGGTCTAAGCAGGCATCTCTGTAAACGCCTGACAGATGACATAGCTGGGTCCTGCATTTAATCTCACCCTACCAGCTCCATTGTGTGCCAGAAAGTGAGAAAATTCACTTCCATAATTTGAAGATGCACAAAGGCATTGAAATATGGGAAACTTCTTTGCCCTGTAATGGCTGGCCTACTGTACTCTGTACAGTAGCGATATGATGTCAACACCTGTTAAGATATAAGATAATCGCACAGTGTAAACAAAATGCACTTAAAATCTAGAATGAATAATAAATCTAATTTCAAGTACAGAGTGAAAGCTGGAATCTGTGCGTGCAGCATTTGTACATTCACTGTGTTTGTGAAATGGAATGATGTGGGAATGTGTTTGTTTAACATTGACAGTGAGGAAAAATCCATGAAGAGAATTTGTTAAACAATACTATTAATTTTTTTTTAATAGTATTTGAAATAAGAAAAGAGGCATTTGATATTTATTCCACCTCATAATGTTTAACAAAAACATTATTATTATGAATTTAATATGAAAGGCTTACAAACACAGTACTTTAATCCACACCATTCTTGTCAATATTTGTTTAAAAACATTAAAAAAGACAATGCAATGTTTATAGCTGGCTGAAAATTAGTTACTGAAAGTTAACTGCAGCATATTTCCTCCTTTTTTTGGTGAAATGCAGATTCACACACACACACACACACACACACACACACATACGCAAACACTCACACCCATGAGGATATTTGGGGACTGGTGGCTATGGAGGAGAAAATCATCACAGCCAGTGAGGGGCCTCTGGTCCAGCTGAGAGGGGGGAAGGGGATGGGGCCACCGGTGTGAAAAGACCCTAATGGCCCCAGCAGCTGAGACGTCTGGAATCATCATTGAAGATTGTGGCTAGCCTCAAGTGTGTGTGCAAGTAGAAAATCGCAACAATTGGTGTCAGATGACCTGTATCGAAGCTATGGTTCTGTAGAATATTCTTTTTTACACATGCCATTAGTCACTGAAAACACAATAAACAATCTCACAATGCTGCAACTTCATTTACATAAACTCTAAAACCCTGAAGCATTCAAAAATATTTCCCCAAACCAATTGATAGTAATAAGAAATTAGTAGTTAGGCCAATACACGCCATTTTTAACCTGTCATATTACAAAATATGTTTAAAATTAAAACAACGCCATGGCAAGAAATGACAAGATCAAGGTGTGTCAGGATTTGTTGGGAAATACTCACATTTGGCTAATGATGGTAGAAGGTCATTAGCATTCTAGAAGTTTGGGAAATCACAGTTTGCATAGTAATGTGCTTCATTATAAGTGTATTGGGATGTATTGGTGATCTTATCAGTGTGAGGTTTTCAACCAGATTTTCAAAAACTGTTATTGTCCACCGTTTTTCCCCGCATTGGTCATACGACATGCAAGCCCAGTGATGTGCCTGTGACAATCATACAAAACATGCAAATACGATTTTGGTGGATTGAAAAATTAAGACCAATTTTTATTTCTGGTTGAAGTAGTCCCCAAAAATCTGACATAAAGGTTAACACAAAAAGTAAACAATAATACTTGGATTTGAATCCAACGTTTTATAGGCATTTGGGTGCTTTTGAAAAGTGTACATTGTTAGAGATGTGTTTCCCTGCAGATTCATTTCGAATAAAATTGCCTGATTTATCAGTTTCACTGATCATGAGCAGGTCCACACCGGCAAACTCAGCAAACTCATTACTAATAACACCACATAAGATACAAAGGATACATATCAACATTTTGCATATTCTAATGATATTTTCTGGAGCCATTATGAATGTTATTAATGTCTACCCATTCTTTTTCCTCCCTCCCTCTCTTCAAAATCAGAGAACAACAACTGGAATCGTTTAATAGGAATCAAAATCATAAAAGCGCTGTTGACATATCTCTCCAGCACACCATTACAAGGCTACATGAATATCTGATTCTTGAGCAGGACCAATCAGTCAGACAGAAGGCCTTTTACAGGACCCAACCTTGCTCTTAATGTTTCCCAGACAAAAGAACACATGAGGCATTTGTAAAGCGTGTTCCTGGCCAAATTTAATGAGGTGACACAGAGTTGAAGAAATGACTTGATCTGTAGCATTTAGAAAGTATTTTTCACAGAGGTCTTGAACACTATTAACTAAATGAAAATCTTCAAAAGTGTGAAATCGCTGTTTATTCAAGTAGCACACTTACTGCTTTTATTCTGAATGCTTTCTAAACGTATTCTGTCTCTATGTAGTCATGGAGAGTTTGGACAGTTCACAAATAAGCCAATTCGAAAACAATTTACAAACTGCATTTGAGCTCAGCAACAAACTTTTTTGTTTTGTTTATTATTCTTGAATGTCAAAACTTGTCTTCATTTAATTGGTTGACATTACAGATGCCAGATATTGTCAGTCATATGAGGATCTAGAAAATGTATAATTACACTATGTTTCATAAGAAATATGGCAGTTGTCTCTACATGTTTGTTTAGAGTTGGGTTACAGGATTAATGCCAATAAAAACATATAAAAATAGTTCCAGAGTTAAAGTCTGACCTAATGCACTTTTTCAGATCGACTTTTCCAACTCATAAATCTATGATTATCATTGAGTGAAATTCTTGGCCACAGGAAAGCACAGGTTATGTTGATTTATGTAAAAATCTTTAAACATCCTTAAAACAAAATCAATATAATGCACACGTTTGTGGTGACCAAATGTGTTCACAAAAATGGAAATATCAGTAATATAAATATAAAGCTATAAACCACATAATATTTCTTCATTGTGTCCGAGGTCAACTGAGGTAAAGTTATAACATACTTTAGTAAAATAAATAAATAAAGCTTCCCGCACAACTTTGTTGTATGGACAGCATATTTTGTTCCACTTGCAATTCTCTCCTCACCCTTCTCCATGGCTAAAGGTTCAGGAGAGTGTTTGGCAGCTGAAATGCAGGTTCACCCCATTAATGAATGAGTCTTCTGTCTGCAGTTTGAACTCCTCTGCACTGGGTTTCTTTCTCTTCAGGTGCAGAAAGCATTAGTCCATCACTCTGTCACTGTACCAACAGCATATGTGTGAACTCTCATGGAGGGCAGAGGAGTGATAAGACACAGAAGAATGCTATATTTCACTTCGGCTGATCAAATTGTTTCATCTGTTGTTTTATATTACTGTATAAAAGAAATGCCATTTTGTGTCATTTCAATATTTCATTTGAATTCATCATGATTTTCTTTTCAAATTGTTCATATTAATGATAGTTTGTTCATATTTGTTTTTTCCCTTTATTTTTTATTTGTTGTTGTTTGTTTACGTTGAGTGTTATTTAAAGCACGGTCAACCATTACATTTACGTTTATTTATTTAGCACACACAAAGCAATCTTGCACATAAGAGAAACATTTACAATTTTTCGACATACAAGAGATTTTCCTTTGTTATTCTAACAACCTAGCATATTTTTGTTTTTCTGATGTACTGTGGAATGGGACACATTTCATTTGCTTATCTCGGAACACCATTAATCACAGTATGTTTTGTATCTTTTCACCTCATTTTTCAGGATCTATTAATAAATGTGTACTCACAGGTCATAACAACAATTGTGGGCCAGTCTGAACATAATTGTGTGTCATAGACAAACTGTTGAATATACAAGCAAGTAGTTAGCAGTCACATGCTGGCCGAAGGGAGTTGCAGCAGTGTGCGTGCGTGCGTGCGTGTGTGCGTGTGTGCGCGTGCGTGTGTGAAGGTGTGGGTGTCGAGGGCCTGTGGAGGTGGTGAGTCAGGTCCTGGATGTTGACAGATGAATGAGGAGAATTATCTACTCACTGGGGCAGATAATTGCTCCATTTGGCCCCATAGTTGGTGAATGACTTCTAATTAGCCCTCCCCCTGTTCCCCCCCACTCCTGGAAAAACACTCCCGCACATGTTTGACCAACTGGGTTGCTTTGGTGACCACCACAAACACCATGGACAAGTCAATCACCGGTGGCCAGTGATTAGCACTTTATACATTTGGCCTTGACTAGATCATAGGAACATTATAAAACAGGCAGGCTTCCTTCATCAGGTGACAAGAACATCATTGAACTTATTTAGGTTTGGGGGGTGAGGGGGTCTCTGTTTGCTCATGGGATAACATTCTCTGCTGCTAATGTTTTTGCAGAACCAAATTTTAAACAATCCATTGCAATTTTTCCTGCATAATAATCTGAACTCTAGCTGCTTAAAAAATAATTATATATCAGAGAGACAACAGCGATGGTTTGAACAAGAAGGTCCAGATTTATAACCCAAATCCTGACTATGTATCATGCTCCACAGTAGAGTAGGTTTTTGCTCAACTGAAGGGACAAAAGTAACATACAAAACAGTACAAATCAAGGCAATCTGATCAGGTGACTAAAAACAATGATAGTTCACAAAGCAAATAAAGTGTTACCTTGTTATGTAATGATTTTATATCTTAGTGATTTTAAGCAAAATGATTTACTTTTTACCAATAAACTACAATGCAATTAAAAGATGCTTTTTTCACTTACTGTAGATGCAGAACTTTTAATTTTTATTTGCATTGCCTTTGGAATATTCAGTAAAATTCAATCAATAAACCTTTAGTGTAATTTTAGCAATTAAAGCAAATGATTTAAAGAAAATGGATAAAAGGGGAAATATTTGATTAAGCATCCTACTCTTAGGATATTTCTTTACTCAAACGTTTAAATAGTGATCTAAAAACTTTGTGAATTTTGAACATTTAATAGCAAAGACTTTCAAGAATTATTTGACCTAGGCCATCCATATTAATCTTGGTCCACTCTCAATGGGTGTCATGAGTCATCACATTTGTGTTGCTTCACGTGAGACAAGTTTGATGAAACATCTGAGGACTCCTTTATGTCTCTTGAGATAGGAAAGAACAACATCTGATAAGCACCATACAGTTTCTTTGAGGTGTTTTGTTTAAGAACACAGCAATGATGATAACTGCCCGTACCATCATTTACAGCCACCCAAAACTTTCATAATAGAAACAAAAAAACATTCTAGTCTTGAATCAACATCCCAGACTAAAATCTTATCAGAGGACACAGATGCTGTTTAGGGAAAGTACGACAGAGGAAACGACAACACATAATCTAGATGAGAACCTTGAGATCTATTTTGTAGAAGAGCAAGATATAAATTACCAATTTGCCCACATCATCGAGAGCTCTTTTAGCACCTTTCTGCTGGAGGCATCCATAACACGTGAGGTGCTATCCCCTGGTGGCATTTATTAGTGCAGATGGGAAGCAATTTGGAGCTCATCAGCCCTATTAGTTATACAGCAACATAAAGCTCCCTCTCACTTCCTGGTCAGGTGAAGCTAGAACTCTGCATTCACACCACCAATCCAATTAGGACAGAGCAAATGGCTTGCATTTGTATACATAGCGCCAAAGTTTCACAACACCACTTAGGTGGTCTTGGCAGGGCTGCAAGCACTGAATGTTAGCATTTATGCTTTTGATGGCAGTAAAGAGGGTGGAGATTTGCATTAGCATTTCCAGTCATGTTAAGATCAAGGGGGGAGAAACGGAATCGAGAAGACGGACAAACCTCAAGGCCATCTGTTCGATCACATCAGCCCTTCTGTTTGAGCCCAAAAGCGTCAAATCTTGATGAAAAGATGCTAATACAGTTTTTTCATGTTAGCAAAAGTTTGTACAGTGCAGGTGTTGTTAAAGTTAGCATTAGCAAAGCAACAGTATTATGAAGCAACAATGGTTGATGGTGATGACAGTTTTAGAGGCTGATTTTCGTGCAGGAGTAAACAAATGCCAGTGGGAATCTTTGGCATGCAGAAGCTCAAGCTAGGGAAGGTCTTCCCACCATGGGAGGTCTGATAGTGGGGTGTCAGAAGATAAATAATGGCTTGTGTTCTGAAGAGCCAAATTACTCTATCATGATAGTGAAGCGGATGTCACTATAGGGATGTCATGAATGTAAGATGTCAGTGGAAGGTACAAGATACCACAGAACCCATGTATGTTGTGTTATAAATGATCTATATATGAGTTGTATTACATCTTTACATTTTTGGCATATCATGGAAAACCTGGGCCTTTATATATAAACCATTCTTACCGAAATCGGTACACCGTATTGAAAGGTTTAATGGTCTAGTTAGAACTTATGTTTTATGTAACATGAATGATGCCTAATGTTAACAAAACAAAACAAGAGAAGATAAGTATGTAATCATTACACAATGTAATCATGCATTATGACATTAGTTAGATTATTGCTCTCAAAGATGCAGTAGAAACTAGTAAACTACACCAGTGGATTATGCTCACCAGTACAACGTTCATGTGCATTTACATGAATTTGAACTCTTGTCACCTTTCTCACATTCTCAACAAGCTCTAGCTTATATTACCCCATCTGAGTGTGAATGCTTTATTTGCATAAGGTAACAGAATAAAAGTTCAACATTATTAACATTAACCTAACACTAACACCTGTACATTTGTTGACATTACATAACTACATTAAAGACAACAAAGAATACTAAAATTTTTGTTATGTCTTGTTATTCATGTCCGTCTCAGAACCATAAAACATTCGTCAAATAATTGCATTTGGTTCGACTACTATAAAAGGATGTCCTGCCGCTCTGGCTGTTCACAATTTTGGAGTAGGTATGGTTTTGAAGAGAAGAGCATGATAAAGAGAACACTGAAGGAAGGGCACGATTTTTCCTCATTGTATGATTCAAAGCTAGTTTGCTAATGCTAACTGTCTATAGTATTACTTAATGTATCATGAACAAATGAACAACTAAGAACTATATTTGTTTAAATTAACATTAATAAAGATCAGCAATGCTAATCAATAAATGTTTTACTGTTAAGGTCATTTCTTTTAAGTTGAATTTTCTTGATTCCTTTTCTAAACATGATAAATATAGACATAACGACAACGATATACGAGCATGGCAGGGATGATTTCTGTGCTGGGGTTCTTTCAGCAAGCACCCTGGCAAAATAGTCAGCCACCCCTGTGGTGAATGATTCCCGTGTTCAATTCCCACTGCCTACTGTACCATGTTTATGGATATGAGGATTATCCTGCAGGTGCAAAATATTTCTACTGAGCATGCTTGAGTACTAAAGTTCAACGCGGGATAACAGACTAGGCAAATACACACTTTCCTTGCAAAAATACTGTCCTACAAAAATATCATGAGCGGAAGACTAGCACATCACCAGAGCCCAATGGAAGCTTTCCAAAACTCTTTTGGGATTTGGTTAATGTAGGTGCAGTATATCATTAAAGTCGTCATTATGTGTGTTTGACAAGCATGGATTTATCACCAGCCCCAGGGGGAATGAGGGATATGAGCTTCAAAACAAGAATTATGTGAAGGAGTGGGTGCTAAATGTACAGGTGTGTGTGCATGTGTGCGTGCACAAGTGTGTGTGTGCATGGAGACATTTGCTGTTGTGTGCACTTTATATAAAGCTGCTATTTATGAATACCTTGCATGTTTCAATAATTTCAACAATTCTTATTTACTTATCTTAGATCATGCACAAAACACAACTTTACCTTTGAAAAACAAGTATGTGTTGCAGTATCAATTTTGCCACAAGGTGTGCTATTGCAGGCAACTGTCTTCATCTGCTGTAAAAATAAAAAATCAGAGGCACCATTTGGGGTTGCTCAGTTCCCAGACTGGCTGAACCCTAAGAAGAAGCTTTTAAACACCATTTGATGAGTTTCAAATATCCTTTACTGTATATGTACTTCAAGAATGTTACTATATATTTATACCTTAGAATGGGGTCACTGAAGGGATCATTGACAGTCATTGGAGTACACTTTCAGGGACTACAAATAGGTTCTTAAAGAACTGAAAGGGTGCCTAGAGATACATTGGAATGGTTCAGACATTATGGCTCTTTTAGGTTGACTTCTGTCATGGCGGAGAGTCGGTTTATAGAGAACATTGCAGGGCAAGTTTAAAAAAGGCAACATGAGTTAAATAGTTAGTTTGACAAGAAGTTAACACAGAGATAAAGTTCATAAATAAAGCACTTTATGACCAGAAACAAATTGCAGTAGTTTATCACACAATGACAGCGCAGGACTGCCGGAGGAGCGTCACAGAAGCTCGCCGTTGCTCTAAATCTAGCATTT
The DNA here is from genome assembly GCA_026939265.1 of Oreonectes daqikongensis. Taxonomy (NCBI): domain Eukaryota; kingdom Metazoa; phylum Chordata; class Actinopteri; order Cypriniformes; family Nemacheilidae; genus Oreonectes; species Oreonectes daqikongensis. The sequence goes on along the minus strand of JAOTQM010000225.1, from coordinate 224,434 downwards.
GTGGGTCACAGTAAAGCTGTCACTGGTGGATTGAGAAATGCACTACCACCCTGGTACCTGCAAGCCTGCTGTCGGTGAGGCTGATAAAAAGCCTGAATTGTGTGGATGTAATCAGAACCAGATGGGCTCATGGACCCCACACCTCGGCACTCTCTTCAGCGTCTGAACTGCGATGTCAGGAGTGTTGGGTGGGTTTGCAGCTGGATGAACTTTGACCTCAGGAGAGACACGGGGAGCCTTGCAACTGACATGGTCTTCATCCATTTCTTGCTTTTATTCTCCTGTTGCATTACCCTGGCAGTATAGGCCATCCCACAAATCACCTTTAAATGTTGACTTCTACATGCACACATTTGAATAGGTTAGGTGCTTGCAGGAATAAAGTGTATGCAAATGCTTAATTCAAATGGACTGATATGACAACTAGTGCAGACAATTACAAGAAGGAAATAAACTGAATTGAAAATTATGGCTGATATTATGTTGTTACACTGGAAATGGGAGGTCAAGTCGGGTGTATTGCATTGTGTGATGGAACTTTTTACTAAACATGGTGCTATATTTTCAAATGTGCCATACTGGCATGCTAGCCAAATTTGTGGCTTTGTAAATAAGTGTTGGTGCCAACTTTTAAATGGCTGGATGGGAGAAACCGATGTGGTGGCTCTACAACCATAACGTGTTTATCCAATTAATCCAACTTTTAAACTACTATTTAGCTTCACAACCCAAGAAAGCAGATTTGCTCTCTGTGACCATTTTCATGCGAGTTGAGAAGAATTTATGTGCAGTCAACTGGGGCAAACCTGCTCGCATACCTGTGGGTTCGTCTGTCGCCTAAGGACAAGAGAGGTTGTGAGGTAATCAACAACCTCATGGTTTGAGGTGAACTTGGGAGTTCTCTTTTAGTGTCTTTGACTGTCACGTTAAACCACAACTTAATAACACAGATTCAGATTTGAATGCAAGCCTAGTAAATGATCCTTTGTGTTCGGCTCGCCTTAGGGTTGCAATATGATTTACATCGTGGTTGTTGTAGGCCATCAAATTGCTCAGCTTGTTGTGTAGCTCCTCAATCAAGTGTGTTGTACGCAGGTGTAGTCAGTATTCATGCATAGCAGTTTTTTTGCCTTAACCACAAAATGTCAAGCTTAACATTTTTTTTAAACTTACTTGGAACCTAGCAAGGTAAACAGACATGTTGTCGTTTGCTTAGGAGACCAAAGGAAATTTATTAGCAGTTTAACAACATTCAATGAGGGAAGGACTATTTTGGAAAGGTAATTGCTGGTGGGAAGCAGTTTAACATTCTCTGTTAAAGCAGCTGTAGGTAATGTTCTCCATTATCCCGCAAAATGTTGCTGCTAAATTTGCATAGGAAAAAACACCATCCTTCAAGCAAAATGTCAGGCATCCCAATAAGACGAAATCAAATTCACAAAATAACTGGCATGTAAAGAGGATTTCCAAGGTTTCTGAACAGATTAGAAAGGAAATGGACTGTACTTAGATTCTTAAGGACTGGAGAGTTCGAACGTTACATTTTTATTGACCTGACAAACAATATTGATATTTTAATATTTTGTTGATGCTGTTGAATTGAAAAATATCATGCCCGTGCTGTAGGCTTAAAAAATACACTGCCCAGGTGCACACAGGTCCACAACCATAAACCCGGGTCACTGTTTAATCCACATCCTGCCTTTCTTGGGAACTGACATGACGCTCTATTTTGGTGTGAATTAATCACCACTTAAAGACCTCATTATCTTATCCTGACTAGTCCAGAGGAATGATGAATTAGCTATTGGCCTGTGTGCCCTGGACTCCGTCAAACCATCTGTAGTCCAGGCCAAGTCATTTCTGCACTCTAAATCACTATGTTTCACTGCAGAGGCAAACGAACAAAAGGAAAGAATAAAGTTTATATTTAACTCCACACTCTTTAATAAACATGTTGTATGTGTACATGGGCTCGATTTCAGCTTTTCAGCTTTTGCATAAAGGAGCTTTTTTTAAACTATTTTAGGCCTTATAAACCCCAGTGTTCATTTTTTATTTAGGAGCTGTCACAACAATCCAGCAATATATCTCGTACGATGTATGCGACAAGGTTAACCATCAGAAAATGAGTTGGGATTTAACATTGATTTATTTGAACCACATTAACCCTGGTCTGGCTGCCTAAGGTAGAGGGAAGAGTTATAGTAACTGTTCATAGTTGTGGAGACAGGATGATGGGATGGGGGAGAACCCTCATCATTCCAACATCTCCAGCGGCCGATGATGGAGATGCAGTAAAAAGAATGTGAGCCAAAATGCGAAGAGGGTGGGGTGTTGGGAAATGTAGAAACAGCATTTCTGAAGTGCTTCAAGACATATCAGTTTCACATTTCCTTAATTCCTATGGAGAGATGAGATTTTGTTGTTTGTTTGCAAACCAACACTTCTACGGTATGTGCCAGCATTGCTTCCACTGCCTATATTGTGTTCATTTCAGCCAGTCACAGTGCAAAAAAACAATTGACTTCAAATGTATTGTACGAATACTGTAACCTCCCAACAACGAAAGCTTGCCAAACTTGCAACACAAGCATTGGTGCTGTGCTTTTTTGCTGTAGGTTTTTCAAGTTTGCTACTATACTGCACATTGCCATCAAGTCAAAAGACAATTTTATATCAATCAAAAACTCAGCCCTAGTATCAAAACTGTGGCCTAGTGGTTATCAAGTTAAAAAATGTTGCATAATTTGTAAACACATCATTATCGCTTTGCTGATTTTATTAATGATAGAGTAGCCTATGCCTTAATATATTTTACAAGACCTAAATAAGGTTGGATATATATATATATATATATATATATATATATATATATGACATGATCAGGTTTTGTTTAAAAATATATAATAACCTAATCAAATGTACATCCAAAACCCAATTGTGAATCAGACTTCCAAATGATGGACACAAAAAATCTCACAATCTCACAAAGACTGGAAACTTTACTTGTGCAGAAGTGTGTGAAGCCTTTTATTTAGTAGCTTGTGGCACCTCCTTTTGCAGCCATTACTTCAACCAAACTGACCAGTCTCTCAAATCTGTCTTTGGGGATTTTTTTTATTTGCTTGAATGCTTTAGCTCTCTGACTGATGGCAGGAGATTCTCTTCAAGAATTTATTGATATGTCTGAGAATTCAAGTTTCCCTGAATAACATGGAGTCAACCTGGCCTGGAGGCAGAAAAGCAGCCCCAGACCTTCACATTTCATGCCTGATTGTAGATGCATGTACATTCACCCCAGATGCTGCCAGAGAGGTCTACAACTCTCTTGAGGTGTTGTGTGGGTTGGCCTTTACCTCATTTATTATTTTTCTGGTGCTTCTTCATGATAGTTTTGATGGGCATCCACTTCTAGGCAGAGTTGTGGTCATGTTGAATGCCCTCCATTTGTAGATGATTTGTCTTACACACAATATATCTGTGATCTTCTGATTCCCTACTCTCCTCAAAGGGCTCTCAGATCTGGTAATCAGTCTCTTTTAACCGTCCCTCGTTGTTGTTGTAAAACAAAAGGTGGTTGTGCCTTTTCTGTCACAGCTCCTAGGCTCTGGAATAGCCTGCCTCTTAATGTGAGGCTTGCTCCTTCATTAGCAAGTTTTAAATCCGCTCTTAAATTTCATTTCTTTTCTTTAGCATTTGATTAGTATTGTTGTTTTGATGTATGATATGTTGAATGCTCTGTTTTAATTGTACAGCACTTTGGCGTAACTCTGTTACTTTAAAATGTGCTTTAGAAATAAAAATGACTTGACTTGTCTTACAGTGGATGGATGGAGTTGGAATCTCTTGGAGATGGTCTTCTAGCCTTCCCCAGACTGATGGGCCATCACCACCTTCTTCCTGATATCCTCGGATCTCCTTTCCTCTTGGCATTGTTTGACCTTTGGCACTACAGTGGTTTGCTCTCTCTTTCAACCAGTGTTGCCCAACCACTTTCCTAAGGATGTCTGATAAATTAAGCACCCACTTGTGTTTCATCTGAATCTGTTACCCACTTGATTTTACCAATGCAGGTACATTTACATTTACGCATTTGGCAGACGCTTTTATCCAAAGCGACTTACATTGTATTGTACTATACATTTGTATGTTTTGTATAGTAAGCAAGTGGGGGTTAGGTGCCTTGCTCAAGGGGTCTTCAGCCGTTACCCGCCAGCCCTGAGAATCGAACCAGCAACCTTCTGATCATGAGTCCAACTCTCTAACCACTCTCTAACCACTCTAACCTTCACTTACTTTTGCACATACAACAATTCAACCTTTCATGTAGTTTTCTCATGTAGGCTATTCACAAAATTCCCTCTAAACAAACATATGCAATTGATCAACTTACATCAGACATTTAATTTATAAAAAGCAGTTGATGATAAAATAAGAAAACAACAGAAAACTCTGAACAGTTCAAAGGCTTTACAAACTTTCAAGCAGCACTGTGTATATATATGTGGAAATAATTAAGAGACCATTTCAAAGCATAATTTCAGTTTTTCTAAATTTTCTTTTTATAGATAGGTGTTTAGGTAAAATGATCATTCTTGTTTCACTTTGTGAATTACTAACAATATTTTTACTAACTTTCAAATGAAAATATTTGCAGAAAATGAGACCTGGAGAAACAGGTCAACATGCTCTTTATATTTTCAGACCTCAAATACTGCAAATAAATAAAGTTCATATTCATTTCAAACAATACAACAGTAATATTTGTATATATATATTGAAGAAAAGTAAAAAAAAACAATTTTTATGTGAAAACCTCGATTTTTATCATAGTTTTCAGGTGCCTTGTCATTCTGCCAGTCCAAACACTATAATTTATTGTGTTCAGATGATTTTTTATTTCATTAATTGTTTTGTTTATGCTATTCATAATTTTATTATTAATGATAGTTTGAGAAGAAACAAATACCTAATACATTTTGGCTACAAAAGGTATATTATGCAGGCATAGTAAAGTGTCAAAGCTCAGATGCTGCTCCAAGCCCTCCAGACAGAGCAAAGTTCAAGTATCTTACTCAAGGGCGCAGAGACAGTAGTCACAGGAAATTCAATGCGCAAGACTTTCTTTTGTCTCCATGTTCATAAACAAGTAATGTCACAGCACAGTTCACTCTCTGACAAGCCATGCACAACACAACACAACGCATCTTCCAAAAAAATCCACATTCGCATTTTCATTCTATGAGGAAAGTCAGCTGTGCACAATTGCTTGAAATGTCAGACTAAACTGTAACTCTGTTTATCTTTAGCTGCTCAATGTTTAGACAAAGAAACATTTAACAGAGAAGAATTCATTAGTCAGGCTATGTTTTCACTGGCTGAGTTATTATGTAACTCCTGTTAACACAGATTATGAGCTGGCTGTCAACCAATAAAACTGCTAAAGCACAGCAAAGCTATGTGATCTATACTTGTTTTGTAAGAATTTAGCTGTAAACATTGCATTTACACTTACATTTATGCATTTTGCAGATGCTTTTATCCAAAGCGACTTTTCCTATACATTGATTTCTGAGTATGTGCAATCCCTGGGATCGAACCCATGACTTTGGCATTGCTAGAGCCATGCTCCAACAGGAAAGCTATGTATACATAAAGGGTGGAAAGATGCAAACATCAGATCAGGCTGCAATGTCACTCACACATTGACAAATACCTGCAAATTTAAAACACCTTCTGCTGTAAATGCTTCCCTCTGAATGGACACAAAAGACTTTTAAAGACCTTTTTATTATGTTTAAGTAGACCAAAATAAGGAACTTTCCCAAACTGATCTCCACAGAAACATGCTCTCTGTGCCAGATCTTTCAAAATCTGAATAGTCCAGAGGTGTAAAGGGTACATGAAAACCATACTTGAGTAAAATGTTACTATGAAAATGACTCCATTACAAGTTACAAATCACCAATTCCAAAACAACTTGAGTAAAAGTCTTAGAGTATCTGATTTTAACAGTACTTGAGTATTTTACTCATAGGCTCAAAGAGACATTTGATTTGTGAGGAGAGCAATTGCATTTATTTTCACCTCAAAATTGCAACAAATCAAGGTTGACACCATAGCCAACATATATTACAAACACTCAAATCTCAGTTAAGCTCAAGTGCTCATAAGTAAAACAATAGCCTATAACGGATCCTATAACAGATAAATAAAATAATGTAAAGGAAAACTAAAAGTCAAAGCCTTTTTGCACTGGACATGCAGATTTTAGCCTTATTGTCAGGCTTACAGTCTTACAGTCATGTCCTCATCTCACATATAAACCTCCAGCGATTGATAACTACCTGATAATGCATTTGCATCAAGAAGCCATGTTGACAAGTTTCAGTAAGGGAAAATGCACAAGATATACTACCTTAAATGCCCTGTAAATGACAATATTGCTTCTTCTGTATAGCAGAAATAAATTGCTGCAAAAGAAAGTTTGGTGCCATGCAAAATGTAATGTGTAATTGCATTAATCATTACAAAAGTAGTGGAGTAAAGAGTACATATACTTATTCAAAAATATACTCAAGTAGAGAGTAAAAGTTGCTAATATCTTTGATAGTCAGTACAACTACAAAGTAGCCAAAAAGATACTTAAGTACAGTACCTCATTACATTTACTCCAACACTTAACACCACTGGAATAGTCGGTTTACATTTCTACTGTTGGTTAATGTTTAGTCCTTGTGTAATTTACATTAGGATTAGGTTCGATGTTAAGAGTTTTATCCACATGAAACAGCAAATATAGCACATTAATAGCAATTCGCTTATACCATTTCAGCACTGACCGTCAATTATGGGTGAAACAAACTAGCTCAAGGAATAAAGTCTCTTGGAAAAAAGCATTCACACAATCACAAATGTGTGTGTCTACATGACCTGCGCTACAGTTGACTGAAAGGTGAGGTGTGGAGATCACTTCTGAGCAGGCGTGGCCACGAAGAATGCCTTTCATGGCTTCACTCTTAGCGGCGTTCCTCGTCATGCTCTGAGGAGGGCAGGTGCTCCAGGGTGTGAAAATAGGAAGCACTAGGACAGGCTTGGCTGAGGTCCATGCCCTCCTGAGATAAGACAATGCCCCATCTCTCACCCCTCTGACAGAGGGTAAGAAAGGATCATGGCTTTTTTCACTGTTGGCAGCCATAGAGGCACCACATTTTGCTAAAACAGGAAGGACCATCCTTTGTTCCCAAGTAAAAGAAGGATGAGGGGAAAAACATGGTCACCTCCTTTGTTGCGGATTATGAGTAAAATCTGATACATGTCAACAGTGCTTAAGAGACTGCAGTTAAGACAACTGTTTTATCTTTGAACTATTGTAAAATAGTTTATTTTCTAGTGTGTAAAATTCATCCTAAAAACAAATTACTATTTTTGTAAATATATTGTAAATATTTGTTGTGTTCAATAAATGTTATACATTTATACATGTTCAATAAATAGTTATTATTAAATACTTTTTTTTCAAAATCATAATCTAAATAAACCATTTCTTCCACCAAGTAATATAGTTTATTAAGTTAAAATGTACGGTCATACTGTGGGGTTTAATTTGAGAGTATTTGTATGTTATTTTTTATATTTTTTGTAAACTTTATTAATGACAGCATTTTTCATATTATTTCATTCAGCCAAGAGATTAAAACATGTTCTCTTGTTGCATTGAACAGCAGGGTCAGCATGGATATGTAGCGCCACAGCAAACTGGATCCCGTCCGAAAGGGAGCTAAGCGTCCCATCAAAGCCCATCTGATAATTTTCCACAAGATCTTCCTGTCAGGATGTTATGATTTTCGAAATGTTTGGTGGCCAGTGATAAATGGTGACTTTCACTCCCCCCCCCCCGCCATGCATCTGATGCCATACTGTAAGCGCTAACTCCCATCATGCCCTGAATGGGTCCGCTCATAGTCCTCGTGGGATTCCAGGGACTTTCAGCGTGCGGGACTGAAATATTTCAGCAGAACCATTTAGGTTCAAAGGCATTAATTTGCGATTATTTCTTTTCACACCTTAAAACATGAAATATCAACAAACGCATAGCTGCTACATTTTTGACAGCTTTGGTTTGAATCGGGTTTGAATGCCAGTTCGTTTTATGTTTTTATTTGTCTTATATTTCACTGGATCTCTTATTGACAAGACCTACCCTAAAATGTGTGATTTTACATAAAGTATGTTTATATAGTAATACGGCTTGGTTTTAATCTTTTTTCCTCCAATAGATATAAGAAGGCTGCAGAGGAATGCTGTATTGGTTTCTTGGCAAGGCTCAGAGTTTTCTCAGCAATCGTGTCCACAAACGCATTAAATCAACAAGCTGGGGTGCTTTGTTTGTTTTCACAGTGTATCTCACCCTCACTTTGTATTGGATGATTGGTTTTAGATTTCCTGCACAGTAAAGGAAGCCACTGCAGGAATGTATTAGCCCGGCTGCAGCACATGCTAGCATGACACACAAACACATGGGTGTATAATAGAAGCGCGGCTAAAGGGTAAAATCCGTATGTCTACATTCAATGAGGATGGAATAACATTTGCTTACAAACATGTCAAATGTCATAGTGAAAATCCAACAGCTTATATTGCAGTAGGCCTACTACAAATGTGCACAGTTTTTGTTTTGCCAGAGCAGTGCTATATGATGGATTGAGCGGATGTCATGGGAAAACATAATTGTTTTATAAGGTGGCATTTTTGTATGAATTCATAAAATGTAAATGTGATATTTTCAGTAATTTTTTCCTCTTTTATTTTTAGCGTATTGCTAGTGTGCTTTTATGGGTGGTTGCTTGGGAATATGGGATTTTGTCACCCATTTGATCATCAGCAAAGTGAAGATTTTTCTTCACACAAATAAAGGAATGATTTATGTCTGTAGAACGTGTATATGGACAAGAAATTTTATTAGTGATACCTGCCAACCAAAAAAAAACAATCAACGTGTTTTCAAAACCACGCTTTTTTTTCAGCAGTATTTCCCCAAATATGTGAGTGCTTAAAATAAATATGTATTAGCAATAATATCACACAACTTCATGTGATCTGGTCATACACTTACATGTCTAGCTATTAGACTGTGTGTGTTTTTGGTTTTTATATGCCGGTAGGGACGTAAACCTGAATACACACCAACTCGTGGGGACTCGTGTCACCGTGGGGACCAAAATTGAAGTCCCCACGGGCACAAAAGCTTATAAGTCATACATAAAGATAATTTTTGAAAATCTAAAAATGCTAAATGTTTTCTTTGATCTTTAGGTTTAGGGAATAGAATATACAGTTCATACAGTATAAAAATCATTACACCTATCCCTACGGAGATAGTAAAACCAACATGTGTGTGTGCGCATGCTCCAGTGTTGTAGAACAATACATCTGTTGGCTGTATATGTGCGTTTGAGAGAATTTCCTTAGTGGTTTATCTCCAGTGTTGGTGGCAGCTCAGATTTCTGGCCTGTGACGTTTCCCCTGCAGCCATTGTTCTGCTGGGCCGGTGGACTGGTGGGCGGGTCCCCATGATGACGGACAGCTCTGCTGATCGGCCCCGATTTCCTGTGCAGACCCAGACTGCTCGTGCTGTTTAACTTCTACCTCTCTTATCATTCCTGACACACACACACACACACACACACACACACACACACAGGGACAAGGGGAAGGAAAAGCAGCTACTATGTGTCTCAAAGAGGTGTTTAAAAAGCATAAGCAAAAGTACAAGTGCACACGAGGCATGAAAAATATGCATTAATTCAAGAACACATTGTATAGCAAACAATAGATGGATTGGAGCATATTTTTATTGCCTGGGTTGAGAGGGTCATTAAACATAGCAGTCCACATGGCTGACATTTTATATTATGGCTAAGACATGCCTTAAATTTTTTTATGTTAAAAACTGTTTAGGAGGAAGGAGAGGGTAAAATCACACTTTCTTAACCAGCCACAGGCTCCCTGTTGGGGCATGACAAGACACAAGATTAAACTGGTGATAAGATAAGTATGTTTCAGCAGAGGCCACTGTAAGGAAATGCCTATCTGATGGAATTTTCATTTCTTATTTTGAAAGGAAAAAATAGAGACAAACTAAAAAAATGCTTATGGGCTTGTAAATGACGACGACATAAAATGATGGCTAGCCTGTTGCCGGCACATTAACGAGTGAATTAATTCTGCCTTAGTTTCTGTCCTTCATTTTTTTAGGATGATATGGACGAGAACAGGAAAAGATGTGCGGTTCTGCAATGACAGTTTTGGGTGTGGAAGAAAGACCTGACAGTCAAATCTTCCACTCCCACCTTCCTTTCTTTCCTCCCAGAGTTTCCCTCTTTGCCTTGTTTGTGAAGGCTGTCTTCTTGAGTCAAGTGACCTCTGGCCTTCGTTTGCTGTTCACATGTTTGCAGTGAAGGTTCTTGATTGGATAGTGCCAGTCTTCATGAAATGAGATGAGGAAACTTTTGCTAGGTCTTGGCCTTGAGATACATTGTTGTACATTGCGTGGGTTGGTCAGAGCAGTGCCAGTCAAACGTACATTCATATTTACACATTCTGTAATGTAGCCTAGGTAAACATATTTGTCATCTATGATCAGCAATTTCAGATGAAATAAGTAACTTTTTTTAGATATTTGACCACCTTTAGTTGGTATGATCCTGCTGATCATGTATTCAAACCATTACATTGTAATAACATATTATGAAGTGACAAATACTGTTATATATACATATAGCCACCTCATGAAATAATTAGTTTATATATCATATATTCTTTACGTAGCTTAATATGCATGAGACTGATGTGTTGGTTGCACACACAGGCAGTTTAAAAAGTGTGTAAAGCCAGAAGATAATCAGACAGCTCCTCTGTAGAGCACTTCTCAGGGCAAGATGTGCTGTTTATTTTTCTTGGCAGTTGAAGCGCTTTGGCAGTGTGGTGTCGAAGACCGCTCCAGTCACTTGAAACGCTGCAGGTCAAAGGTCAGAGTGCTTAAAGTGTAGCAATTGTGCTCTATGACAGACTTGAAGAGGTATAATTGTACGATAGTAAACGTTCGATTGAGAAAGCGATAACTAAAACAGCAGAGAAAATAAACAAATGTTAAGACTTTACAGAATAACATGCTTACTTGTTCTAGCAAGCACACAATATTCTCCCCAAGAATTAATGAGCGAGTGTAAAACTTTTTTGTTAGTCGCGGTTGCATCGTGCCCTGTGTTACTTTCACTTTCAAGTTATTAGGATTTAGGGCTATTTAGGTTATTGCGGTTTATAAACAAACTACGGCACATTTCATGTCCACTGCATTTGGCTTGCAGAGTTTTGAGACCCACCCCTACCATCCTGACATAGTCCCAAAAGGTCATTATTAAAATTGTGCACCAATTTAGATAAGGAAAATGACTTTCGCTGTCTATCCTTTGAAGTCTCTGGTTTTCCCCTACGCTGCTGTTTTAGAGCAGACACTGAACAGGGGGTCGAGCCTCACTTGCCATTGACTTTGATCTTGTCATTATAAAGTCGGGCATTTTCTTTATGATAAAATTTGGAAAAAAAACTGCAACTTTCTGAGACAAAAACAATACCTCATTTATGTTATATATACAGTTATGAAAAAAGTATTTGAAAAATTCTACACTTTCCGAATGTTTTAAACTATGTTTCAGCAGTAACAAAAGTTAGTCAGTCAGGGTGTGTATTTTTTTGTAATGTTTGTAAGTATTTTATTTTTAAGCTGTATACAGTAGCATGTCACCATAAACATACTGTAATTTTATAATTATACTATAGATTTACATTCCTTAAGTTGTAGAGTACTGTAGATAAGTTGAAAAAAGTCTCATTGCATTTAATTCAGTAGAATTCAAATACTAATTGAGCATAGTTCACTTTCTGGTGTTTCTCTCACCCTGATACCATCGCCTTCTCATCTTCATCTGCCTTCTACTCCTTCCATTTATTTCACACTTTCAGTTCTGAGTGAGTTTTATTAAGCTATGATCTTGAAAGCAAACTGTGTTTCTATTCTGTCAAACAATCACACACACACACACACACACACACACACACACACACACACAACATGACTTTAATATTTTGACACAACATCTTACACGCCCAGCCAAGAAAAGGAAACCAAACGTAATGGTAGCATGTAAACAAGAACTCTACCTAACCAGGTCAAATAAAGGAGCCGTTGAAAGGTCTCTCTAAAGCGTGTGTTCATGCTCTGGATTTCTGGGGTTGGAGGTTCAGAGAGTAAGAAAGAAGGACAAAGGGAAACATGGAGTTTTGCCATACCTCACGAACATTAGTAAGGGACTATCGAATGTCCATTTTAACTTTTGAACATTGGCATTGGCATACCACTGAATTTCTCCTAGATTTTACCTTTTATCTTACCTGTAACTTAAGACATTTTTGTGCAGTACGCTTTCCTGGAGACATTATAAAAAGTACAATATGAGCAAACTTTGCCAAACGTTTAAATTGAACAGATTTGATTTAAGCATTTTTACTGGGCCCCAACCCTCCTTATTGAGTTTCTCCACCGTGTGTATCAGTGGACCCAGTAAAAGTTTGTTGGGTTTGATAAAAAAGGACATATTTGATTAGTCTGAGGTTACCAGTACAGCCCAAAACTGGATCCATATGATGATTGTCTCATAACTCCTGATAAATTATTTGAAACATGCATTTGTTCTGACATTCTTAGGGGGTGAATATTGTAATACTTGCGGTTTTTGGTGAATGCTGGTCTTTGCACTGAATTTTTCACTGAAAATTTCTGACAGTAAGTTCACAGAGTGGGCATTTTCAATTATTTTCTTATTCTTCTTATTTTTTGATTGATGGTGGAGTGGAGCGCAAGAAGCTAAAATATTTTCATGGTGAACAACAGTGGGCAGCAGCCAATCGCAGTGAGGGAAAGGCGGTGACGTCTTATGCATGTAAAATTCTGTCTATTGTAGATTCAGTGATAAATTACATATATTTCCGTGTTCAGATTTTAAATCCATTTGGTTTTATTGTGGCTAGGCTGTGGCTGGGTTTAAGGAAGATAGTTTAATTAAGAAAGTAAATACAGCTACGCCGTTTCAAAATAACAACATGCATATGTGGTATTTAAAAGCAACTAGAGTTGTTTTGATACCAGTATTGGAAATGGCAACGATACCACCAAAAAATCTGGTATCAGTATCAGCGAGTACTTGAATCCATGTACTGATCCGATACCATTTTCTTGATCAGGACCTAGTTATGCAAGCTAGCTTTAATCAATGCTGCAAATGGGAAATCACTTCTTCACTGCTCAGAATGCAATCACAGGAAGTTGTGCTGTGTAGTCACAAGCAACCACTGTTTAGAGCAACGAAGAAGCTAGCAGCATGTCTGCTGTTTGGCAGTATTTCAGAGTGGACCAACCAGCCAGTAAAACTGTGACTTATTAAAAAATAATATTACTGTCAAATGTCTGTCAGATAATAAAAATACTCTAGTTTACTGTATGTATTTGCTCATGTTTTTTTAAGGGATACGTCTGAAGCACACCATAAAATAATTCTATCAATTCATACAGGGCTAGTAGTATACACAGCTGTACACACCCAGGTATCGGAATTGGTATTGGGAAAGGATAAAGGGTATCGGAACATCTCTAAAAGCAACTGTACTGAACATGGCCACACGGCTGTAAATTTTACAGATATCCCCAAATCCCTGGTATATTGAACAGTATTTAGAGGAAAAATGGGCATGTATGGTTAAAATCCTATACCCTGTTTATTTAATGTGTGTTCTTACTCCGGAGAATTCACTGATGTATTTTATTCTAACAAAAATAATGCTTTTTTAAATTGCTTTCTTGAAAGACTCCCTTTTTGCTGATGTCAATAGCACAAACTATTTCCTTGAACTATATCATATTATGGAAGCAAATGGTTTACATTAATAAGTTGGCATACTTTTATCCAAAGTGGCTTATCACTCTAATAAAACTAATGACCTCTTCTAGTTGGGCTACAGAAGCGCTGTTGCAAATGCATGTCGACTTGAATTTACAGTACTGTTATCTGTGTATATACACGTGTGTATCAGCGTGGTTCTGTTTATGTCAGCTAGCTTGAAGAGGTAAATCCTGGTTTCCTGGTATTCTGGACAGGGGGATTGATCATAATCAGAGTGGAAACACAAAATAATCTTGAGCATGGGAAGACTTCTGTACTAATATCCCGGACACATGACACTGATTCTGTGTTATCATAATCTGGATTCCCTATCCTGTTTATGGTTGGGGTTAAAGCTTAACTGTCTTATATTTATATTTGCTAGTATTTAATTTTGCAACACTAGATCCGTAACCTCGTGGATACCACTTAAACATGTTTTTTCTAATAAGAACATTGTAAAATGCGCTTTGGAATGTTTTTCTTCCAAGCTTTCTTGTATATATATATATATATATAATTACAATGAAAAATTGTAATACAAACAAACAATAAAAATTTGCAATAAAACGACACAATGAAACTATTTTATATTAAATGGACAAATCTGAGTTCAGGCAAAACCATCAACTCAAGATTTTTAATGGACCTTTTTTCTCATAGATCTGTCTGCTTCTGTTACCAAACTTTATAGAGACATCCAGCACAACATAAAAATGGCTCAAAAAGGCTATGATGGATTTTTGTCTCCTTCATATGACAACACCATGGTACTTTTCTGGAGATAAGTATTAGCATGTTTATATGCCGTTATTCATTATCAGACCTATTTATCAAATAATTTCCTATCATTTTATAAGTATGACACAAATCGCATGACGCACAGCACTGTTATTGTTCATTTTAGTAAAACAAACAAGGGTTGTTATGACCCCTGACTGACACATTTGATGAAGAAGAGTTCTCAAACAATTAAACCCCTTTTATGGTTAGTGGATCTCTGCACCTGTATACATAATTTATTTCAAAGCAGAAAAAGTGATCCAGACTTGAATTTCCTGCTCACATAAATATACCCTGGACCTTTAAAAAAAAATGTCAACCGAAATATATATAAAATATCATCCAAATATATGATTTTATTTAAAACTATATATTGTGGTAGGCCTATATACTATCATGACTTTCATTGTCATTGTGTCCAGAAACACCAAAAATGTTGTTATTTGTGGATAAATTTAATTTATTACGTATAATACAATATCGGTAATATTTATGTAATGTATTTATCTACGATAATAAACACCCGCACAATCACATAACTGTATAAATTAACATTTACATATACGGTATTTGATTATCATAATACAATGCATTTTTAATTTAACAGCCCACAAATATAAGCTATAAAATGTATGCCGTTATTGTGCTAAGTTATTGTTCGTTAAATTTTTATGGATTTCTGTCGTGATTTTTAGATATTTATGTCAGGCCTTGCAATCGTTAAAACAACAACAATTATAATAGTAATAATAATACTAAACAATTGTTTATTATGCATTATTTTTCTATATTTTTATTTTGTGGAAAAAAGAGGATATATTTTAGCATTCTGTGGGAAAATGAGAATTTTTCCAGACTGACCACAAACAAAACAATCATGGAGACTTTGCGTCAATAAGGGTCAATAAAGGACACTGGGTCATATGTAGATTTCATTCAACTGGCTGACGTAATTGATATAGCAAAGTGGAGCCAAGACGTTGCAGGATCTGATCGTAAATTTAAACTGTGGACAACATATTCAATGTCACAGGCGCAGAATCGAGATATTCAGGTAAAAGCGGCTTTAATTAGACTGACTGTACATGAGCCGGCGTGTCGGTACGGTGGGCTGAGGGTCTGTACTCAAGGCTAGCTTGTGTTAAGCTGTGCGCTTTCGTGCCAGGGTGCTTGGGTTATCCAAAGGTCGGTGGGCTCGGCCATTTCCCTTAAGTCAAAAATCACACTGGCCCCTTTATTCGAGGCAAAGAGCGCCGGGCAGCAGCCAACTATGGGCGTGTGGGAATGTATATGGGAGATTTGGGTAGTGAGGCGGTGCCATTAAACGTTTGCTTGTTCCTTGCGTTGACTCTTAAGAGTGTCAAACAAAATGGAACATATGACAAGAAAATACCACGCATATTTAGAAATGTGTTTCTCTAAAATGTCCTTTAGCTCCTTAAAACATATTTCTGTTTATTGTGTTTTATTCAACATGATTAAAAACATGTTGCCCTTTATGGCTAGACGTGTTAGATCCAAGTCCCAAAAACTATTCTGCAGATTTTCATCAGCGGGGAAGCCATTTATTCAGCTTAAATAGAAAAATAGTGGGTTTCGAAGTACGCTAAAAAGGAGGCGAAGGGGTGGGATCTTTTTTCAGAACACGTCTTTGAGCCTTTAACTGGCAGTTTGACTGTCAGACAGAGCCTGAGTCTATGTGGACTCTTAATTGGAAACAGATGGCGCTTTGAGGTTGGGCTGCATGCACAACTGTGAGATTGAGACTCTGCACTTTTCCATTCAGCCTGAGCTCTCAGTCAAGCATACAGGTGCACGGGCGTTCTCGTTCTCACTCTCTCTCCCTCTCCCTCTCACCTCAACTCTTCTGTCCCCACTCAACCGGGAAATAGACGTCTACCAGCTCGGATTGGTCCAGGGTGTGGGTTTGGGTTTAATCTAGTGATTGACCTTTGCAATGCATAAAAGCAGTACAACAATTTATATTTATTGTGAATGAGAATTTAGCTATGCGATTGAGTTGATTTGGATAGCTCACATGGGTCACTCTACGTTACAGTACAGTTAAAATGTAATTACACGAATAAGTGGTCAATAAAACTAATGAAAACCATTTCAAATTATTTTTTAATAGCTTGTTATTGCAATCAATTATGCTGTAATCAAATATGCATTAAAGGAAAAAATGATAAGGGTCGACATTTTATTTAATCAAATACAGCACAAGGTCTGAATCTGGATAAAATTCCTCTGTCTATGATATTATAGGCCCATGTTTTATTTTTATCAATTACATAGCGTGTACTGTATGCTCAAAGAGGGAAATCTGTTATATACCGTAATATTATTTTTTCATTGTTTTGTTGTTATATTTTGTTATATTATTACATTTGTTTTGTATTAACGTTATTCATTGATGTAGTTATTTTTTTCTTTCTAATCAGGAGATAGTTTTCACCCTTTTGACAGAGAGAGCCGACCTACAAACCAACTAACACACTGGATAAACATCAAAAACACACAACCGACATTAATAACCTCTGTTATAACGCTGTTACAGACCATCAGGAGATACAGACATTTAGTAGATGTATAAACATACACTCGCCTGGTAATAAACTAAACAGCTTTAAAACTTTAGGTTGTATAGAAACACACATTGCCATGCACATGCACATCATCCACAATGAAAGAGAAATGCTACGTAATATACATATGTTCAATAACGAACGTAGGTCTGAAAACATAGATCACATCATATTAGATCTGAAAACGTAGATCAGTAAAAATATGTGCAGCTAAAAAGTTTAACAGGTTGAAAAAATGTGTCTTTGAAAAAAGACGCTTTGTGATAACAAAATCATATTGTGTTAAATCTATATTTGGTTGACAATTTTAATGTTAGGGATAAAAATAGCTAATTAAAACTATCTTCATGCAGAAGGCTTTGTATAATACGAGGCTATATTATACGTCTTACATGCAGGCCTAATCAGTTGTTTATTTTCGTAAATATATAGATTCATTTTGATTTCCCTTTTGTAGTGACATAGTGTATCTTTGTGGCAAGCACAAAATATTTTTTTTTGCATATTATATGCTTCAGATGGTAAAATCAATTACGTTTACTTTTAATTACAGATACTTGTAGTGAATTGTTTTTGTCAAGTGGATATTCCCACGTCGATAACGCTCAACGGAAATTAAAATTTGACAAGTTTTGAATAGATTATCAAAGCAATGATGAAAACAAACACGTTCTGCATTCTTATTCAAAGAGAGATCAGCATGTGATTTAATGTGTAAATGTATATGTTTACAGAAATGTAGCGCAAAATATGTAGGCCTTTGTGAACACTATTATATATTTTGAAGCAGTGCTTTATCAAATTGGCCTCGCTAAATATTTAGAAACAAGGTTTTTTTTCATCCAATGTGAAAAAACCTGTGATCAATAAAATTCTTTTGTGAACATTTTAATAATCTTTTAAACATTTAACATTTAATCCT
The DNA here is from genome assembly GCA_026939265.1 of Oreonectes daqikongensis. Classification (NCBI taxonomy): domain Eukaryota; kingdom Metazoa; phylum Chordata; class Actinopteri; order Cypriniformes; family Nemacheilidae; genus Oreonectes; species Oreonectes daqikongensis. The sequence goes on along the minus strand of JAOTQM010000225.1, from coordinate 206,141 downwards.
AAATAATGCAACTCAAGATAAACTGTATAAAGAGCGTCACATCATTTATGCATATCGTTTTTATTGTTAAAATACACATGTTTCTGTCTTCAAAAACCTGAAAAAAGAATGTTAAGAGCTGAAATTTGTATGCCCTGAATAATTTCAATTGGAAATGATTTGAATGATTCAACGGCGGCTTGCATTTCCTAATCATGTTATATAATGTGGCTATATTTTATTCTTATTTTAATATTTTATGGACGCATATATTTTAAATTTAATAAGATATTTAATATAATTGTATTGCTGGTTAATTTGCTATTTTAGTTTTTAAAATTGACAAAACGTCCATTTGAATAACTAATAGCCTAAATAAAATAAAAATATGTTACTAACGTGAAACAGGCATTTTAGCTGGTCCTGTCAATCACCACAGGTAAGAACGGTAAAAAAAAAACAAATTTTGTGTGAATTTTTATGAGCCTCGTATTTTTCTTTTAGGTCAGTTTACCTTGCGTAAACTCGCAATCATGTCTTCCTTACAGCGATTACCAAAAGAAAACCAAGAGATTACAAAATTAACTTCCAAACTCCGATCTGGCAAAGGAATCTGAAGCTTTTTTGAACCAGTTAACACTGTTGAACCCCTACAAAAGAATTTTGAAATGTAGGTCTGCAACAGCCTCGTCTCCACCTGAATTGTTCTATTATTCGGTCAGCTCTGCTCAGGGTTTGATAACATTTTTTTCCTGACTACTCGTTTGAGGAGCTTGAAATCATATAGATTTAAGAGACTGTTTCTCGAGTACTAAGCACATTCATGCTGCCTTTCTCTTGTGGTATTGTTGATAGTGCTCCGGCGGCCGACATCCTCCCCATTGACCCCCGTCCCCTTCTGCTTTTTCCGTCTCATGAAAAATGATTCCTGCACACTGATTGAATTTTATTCCTTCCTGACCTGGCCCGTTCTTTGAGGGCGCCATCAATCTTGGGCTTAACACGACGTTTGTTTATTACTAAGGAAAGGCTCTAATGACTTTTATGAGCATGATTAAAAAAAAATTTAAATAGAGAATGCGCTATAGACGGCAAAAATGTATTGTAGGCAGTCTCACACGAGCTGATGCGTCGTCTTTTACTCACTACAGCTCTCTAATGCTGAAACTTTATTAAATACAATAATATTGTTATTATATTGTTATAATTATTATAATAATGGCTATTGTTGTTGTTGCAATTTCGCTTGTCTAATTTGATCAAATTATATATGAATACATCTTGAAAATATTAAAATAATATTATATAAAAAATATATACTACCTATAAAAATAAAAAAGCATTTTAATTTACTCACCTAGCAGAAATGCCAGAATATATAATGAGAGTTGTATCTGAATGGAATATAGACAGACTTACGAATCATCCCGAATGAAAAAGGCCAATGTTAGGCATTGTTGATGCAAGCAAGTTAATTGGCCGATTCATTAACCGCTGTAAGCACCACCAACCGCTCAAAAATTTGTAAGACACAGAGAAAATGTAAACACTAGAAATGGCCTGCATGCGTCTTCTCAAAAAACATATATAGTATATATATATATATATATATATATATATATATATATAAGCAAAACTATGATAAATGTGTTCTTAATCTGAGCCAATTCACCCTGTAATTTGATAAGCTAGTTTAAATGTCCATGGGGAAAAGTGATAAAACAAACATAAATAAATACAATTCCCGAATTAATCTAAAAACACTTTAAAATAAATGTTTTTCACATCAGAAAACAAACAAAAATCTATTATCTTGCCTATTACATTACGTTTATTTATTTATTTTTTAATTATCGATCCATTTTGTATCTGTGAATAGTATGGGGTATTAATTAAAAAAGCTTGTTTTCCTCTATCGTAGGCCTTTTGTGAGGTGATTACAAAGCCCAGTGGTTACACATTCTAGCTTTCAGGTGGTCATGTTTCATTTTCTACTAGAAATCTTTGGCATGTCTGGTATGATATTAACAAAGCGAAGGAATGCACAAGTAAACACACGTGGACACTGAAAACAAGTGCTGAAATACTATGACCGAAAACTGTTACCAAAGACCTCGGGTCACGATGATGACAGTCCACATCTGACATATTAGGCTACGTATGATTATGCGTAAGGAAAAATATTGCAAACCATGTCACTTAGCACATACCACTTAACATATACGTGGCAATAGTAGGCAACATCTAATAGTATTAGTATAGCTTAATTTTACAATTGTTTAAACAGATAGGGTGCAGCTGTAACTTCTAACCTTTAGAAATTACTTTCGATAATGAAACCTAATATAGGCCTACTGTGTTTGATTTAGTCAAATATAATATTTTTACGAAAAAGTCGTGAATTAAACGTTACTACATCAAACACATTTTTAAGATACAAACACATTTGTATAGCTATTATTAGTAGCCTAGATAGAATGTGCATGTATGCGCTTGATTCTTGCATTTGCAACTCATTTTAGATTACCTTAAATATTTATTAATTTAAAATTATTTGTTGTTACACATCATCGTACACCAAAACGTTCGAAAGTTGTGATAAAAGTAACAAACGAAATAATCTGTATAAGCTTCAACACAGCGACTAAACTGGAAGTGATAGTGTTAAGTATTGCATAGCTCCAAAGTTTGCAGTTTTCTAGAAGAGTAGCACCCTTTTTCATGCGATTCAATTATTTTATAAATATCAAAGCAAATAACAATATACAAGTGTATAAGAAAACTTTAGGATGATTTAAGGAAATATGTCATTTCAAGCAAACAACTCGTTTATACAGCCGATTAGCTTAGACATGTACTTCTGGATCATCGGTAGGTTGTGTTGTTATAAAAAACAATCTTTTGTTATAAACACATTATTACTTAGGCTATAGGTGGGGATTTAAGAAATCAGTCAAAGCCTAATTTTAACTCAAATAGCATGGCAATTTATTAAACAAACAATGCACTTCCTTCAGAATACTTTTTTCAACAAAAGGAGATAATTTGAAAGAATATGGCGTTATACATGCTCCGTTCCTTGTTATAATGGAACATTTTGGACAATTAATGCAGTTTAATTTAGAAACACTTTTTGGTGTTTGGTCCATAATATCCGGCTACACTTTAGAAATAAATTACTATATGCAATTTACACGTAATATCAAGTCCATAAACGTCAGACGCATTTCAACATAGCCCAGCATATAGCTCACAAAAACGAAGACGACTTACGTGTTATTTGAAGTAACACTGTCCTTAACAAACCAAGATCAAGTGTGTCTGTCTCGCGTTTGAATTCTGTTTCTTTTCAGTCCATCACGGGGATAGCAGGTAAATATCAAAGTCTCTCAGTATTGACGAAAAGGGGGGGAAGCAAAATCAACAACAACAATAATAACAACAAAGAAACAATTTTTGGTCAAAACTTGCTGCAGTCGTACACAAAAGCCCCTGGCGTGCGGTATATGGGCTGGCTCGGGGGAAACGACATTTGACAGCTGTTATTCCCGTTCACAGGCGAATTATTCAGCCCGATTCTCTGCGATTCAAACATTTCTCGAACCGAATGAAAGTTCTGCTGCTGCGCGGGATATGTCGCACTTAGATGGCCGATGTCTCCGGCCTGGTTCAGGTACCATGAGGCGAGGCGCCCTTGGTGCGGATGGTGACCCTCCTGGGTCGAGCTGAGATTCCCGTGGCTCAAGGATGACGTGGTGGTCGTTATCGAGTAATCGGGCAACGTTTCATCCACGGCGGTAGTGGTTGCCAAGTGGCCCGATCGATCTGCCCCCGCATACAAGCTCATGGCCTGCATATTGCAATGATAGGTGGCGTTGGAGGGAGTAGAGATAGAGTTCTGGTTACATGGCGAGCTATAAACGGACGTCTGGTTTGGAGAATAATTTAGGGACAATGTGGGAGCTATACCTGTCCGTGATGATGCCACGAGGGATGGTGTGAGCTCGCCGGAGCTCTGAGGCGAACCCCGGAGAGATGTCATAATGTTATCCACGCTAAAGCCTTGCGCAGGGGCCTGACCGTGGTGGTGATGCTGCTGCTGCTGCTGCTGTTGCTGTTCCCCAGCGCTGTCCAGGCTGATAGAGCGGGTGGACGGGATGCTGTGCGGGCTGCCGCTTGACATGCTGCTGCTGTCAGGGCTCTCTATCTTGGGAACGGTGCTGAGGGTGGGAGAAACGGCCTGGGGTGGCGTGGATGTGCCGTTTTCGGTTTTGATGTCCTGAATGCGCACGGGCTGCGAGCCCTGCACAGACTGCTCTGGGTCGCGGCCCTGCTGCAGCGGCTGTTGCTGCTGGCGCGATGGCGCCTCCTTGATCGGTCGGTCCTCCTTATCCTTTAAGGCGTCCTTCTTTTTAAAACGCCGTCGTCGCCTCAAAAAGCTGCCGTTCTCAAACATGTTATACGAGTCCGGGTCGAGGGTCCAATAGCTACCTTTCCCAGGTTTTTTGTCATCACGAGGCACTTTGACAAAGCACTCGTTAAGTGACAGGTTGTGTCGAATACTATTCTGCCAGCCTTGTTTGTTATCCCTGTAGAAGGGAAAACGCTCCATTATGAACTGATAGATACCGTTAAGGGTCACCTTCTTGTCCGGTGAGTTCTGGATTGCCATAGTGATGAGCGCGATGTAACTGTAGGGCGGTTTTACCATGTCCTTGGGCTGAGGCTGCGGCGTATACGGTCCATATGCCCTCGCCATGCTGGCAGGATATTGTTCATGTGCCGCGTGAGAGTACATGCTCATGGGAGCTGGCATCCCGGTGTATCCTCCTCCAGCGGCGGCCCGGTAATAACTTTGGTCGCTACTGATGTAAGGCACAACTCCCAGCGAGTTGGGACTGGAGACGGAATAGCGTGCCTGCATGACTTCTCTGGGGAAGAACAGACGTCAAGGAGTCTGAAGCAATCCACAAATCCGCGCGAATGCACCTTTTCTGAAGGCGTAAAATCAGTCCAGGCAAGTGTCCAGGTTCCGCCGTTATATTTACAAAACAGTGCTATTGTACCGGGTGTTGGTTGGACTCAAGTACTTGCCACCTCTTTCTGTCGGAGCGCATTGGAAAACTTCTGAACACTAGGCATCGGTCACTACATAATACTTTTGCGCACTCCAATTCTTTTCCCCTTTTGCTGCCAGTAAGACTCCTCCCAATAACAACCAAATCATCCAATAGGAGGTCGGGCTGTGCAAAACGAGCGGCCACACACAAGGTTGAAGAAAAACGAGAGGTGTTGGGACGTCCCAATCCACCCTAGCCAAACACACTTCTTCAAACTTTAAAGCACTACTCTCCGCAAGCGAACCGGCAGTGCGCATATGCAACAAATAATTTTAAAAAAAATCGAAAGACGTTGGTATGCTTAAAAAGAGAGATAAAAAAATACGAAAATTTTTCTTAAAACAACATAAATCATTATATAAAAAACAAGTTTCAATTTAAGAAAAATAGACTAATAATCATTTTTAAAATCACATATATACGACAAGGATTGCGCATAGCCGTTTATGTTTCTTTATGAATCATACAATACATTTGGTATTCCTACATATTGTTATAGCCTAACTTTAATTAATTTCCACAATTCAGCCATTTTGAAAACGCATGGAAATTGTAAAGTTTGTATACCGCACCAGTTCATGACATCCATTAAAAGGTTTGGCGAACATTTGTTTTCAAATAATCAATATGAATTGGAGTAAATAATCTCCGGTCGATGGCTTCCTGCATTTCTAGTCCCAATGCTAGTTCTTTATTAACACTGCAGGCTGTTAGTTAACGGCCTCAATCAACACTGGCGAGCGGATCAAAGCACATTATCCTGGGCAGAGAGCTCATTACGTTGGAATTAAGTAAATTAAGAAACTGGAGAAAGAGTCGAGGTGCGAAAGTTTGCTCCAAGTGCGAGCGAGATTAAAAGCCCCGAGAAACAAATGGGCAAAGCAAAACACCTAGCATGTGTTACCATTGGTCAAACGGGTGAGAATAATGTCATCCCGCGACTAAGCGTTTTATGACAGGCCAATAAAACGGGTTGGTTTATCTTCGCGTTAAAGTAATGTTTAATACCTAAAAACTATATTTATTTTTCTATTTGACGGGTTAACAGATTAAAAGCGCTTTATTTGTTTTTATCTACAAAGCTTATTTTGCACGGACATTTTAAATCCGTTATGTTAATACTATTTACATTATTTAAAATAAATTAAATATATATCATATATTTCTTGATTAAGAAATACGCAGGTATGAGCCAAAATAATAAAATAAAGGTTTATAAATTAAATTTACTGCATGCGTTCATTCGATACATTTTAATGTAAACTGGCATAAATTTACATGCAAACGTCTTGTATGATTCTACTTTTATTTTATTTATGTATTAAATTTGTACGTATTTATTTTACAAAAGTTAATTTAGACAATTTCACTAGGACTTAAAGTGACTAGACATAACGCACAATTTATTTCGATGTAAAATCTCCACAATCCGCCATAGGTCTCATATAAGAGGCCAGAAACACGGGGGAGAGACACAACATTTAATCGTGAATGATAATTGTGAGGCGAAGTTGCGGTCACAATATCTTCCTAATCCCCCACAGGTCGCTCTGATTAAGTGGCCGTGGAGTCCTTGATACTTCACTGGTTTCTTTTTTCAGGGACCCGGGCATGAACTTTTTCTTGTGCCTCAGGCTATTTGTACAATTCAGCGCGCGCCTCTTATTTAACCCCAAACTTCTGCCCACCCTGAGCTCCCCGCTCAATCCCATTAAACAAGTTACCTTTCTAAAATTGGTGTTAAAAATGCAAAAGAAATGGTTAAGCCTTAATGATCTGTCAATAAATATTAAGCGTTATGCATTTTTAAGTGATCAATTGTGAACGTTTAAATAGTAAAACATAACATACAAGTGCATAACATTACAATGAACCATAAATAATACTGACCATTAATAATAATAAAAATAACAACTAAATAATCACACTAATAACTGTAGGCCTATCAATAAATGTATTAATTACAACAATGATAAAATGTGTTATTATTGTAATATAATAATTTAAATGGATTTGCATTTGGATCACCTATAAATAAAGAAATCAAGTCAACATAACGATTTAATCTGCTACATAGAAAAAGAAACGAGGCCAAAAATGAATGCCACCTTATAATAATAAACCTGGAAGCAAGAACATTTAGAAGATTTAAGGAATATAAAAAAAATAAACAACAGAATCATTTCTATACGATTTTGCAATAAACAGAGTTTATCTCTAAGGCTGTAGAGACAAGAGGCAACGGCATCCTAATATTAAGGGTGGCACGTACATTAAGAATGGTATAAAATATACTATCAACCAAAAACGTTAAAACAGATGGAAGACATAGGATTAGCGCAAAATTGATCGACTATGAGCGAGGTCTGACACGGCCCGATAAGTAAAAAAAAGGACATAAACCTACCCTCTGTTCTCCTAGCGCCCTCTGTTGATCTGATGTAGCAAATGCATTAGTTTATGCATAACGTGATAAACAGTGCTAATTTTTCTACTTTAATGAAACGAAAATCCAGTCATAATGTATTTGGGAAACGCATGTATACATGGTCAATAGGATATGCTAAAGTACTTAAAAAGAGAATAGCCTACGTTTTAAATAAGTTTATGTGATGTCAATGCTAGACCGAAAATGATGATTTATAGGGCTTTTCATGCTGTCAACTTTTCATACAGTTAACTGGTATGAAAAGAAGAAAAAAACAGTTAATTTTTCTATGAATAAAATATGCATTGTTGATGGCAGAGGTCTGCCCACACTAGTTTAATCTGATAGAAACACATTAGACACTTAAATAACAACGCATTACAATTGAGGAGTTAAGAAACAGGTAAGAACAGGAAACCATAAACTGAATACCAAAATACTGAACAAAAAAATGTTGCCTGATGTTCTGAGGAGCCTTGGTGTAAATAACATGAACACCTAACACCTACACCACCAGAGTTTGGTGTTTCTTTGGATGAGCCTTTTGTTTTGGCACATTTCCTCCACAAGGCTCGACATAGGAAGGAGATGTTCCATTGCCGTACAGGCCAATGTTGCTATGGGATCTTGGCAGCCCAATCCATTTCCTTAATTGTTTACTTACCAATCTATCCAGGTGTTTGGAGTACTGTACAGTTGAAGACAAAATTATTTGCCCTCTATGAAAATGGTATTATTTCACAAATTATTCCCAAGTGCTGTTTAATGGAGCAAGATTTTAGAAAACTGCTTATAATACAAATAGAAACAAAATTATAACCAAGATCAAAAAAAGTCTACAGGACAAAATTATTAGCCCTCTGATGTTAAATGTCAATAGTGTATCCCTTTTGTTTGATAACAGCTTTTAGTCGTTTGTTGTAGTTCTCAACAAGTTTCAGACATGTCTCGTGAGGAATTGCAGCCCATTCCTCATTTGCAAATCTTTGAAGCTCCTCCAGATTTGTTGGTCTCTTGGCACAGACTCTGGTCTTCAGTGTGCCCCACAGATTTTCTATTGAATTTAGTTCTGGGATTCGTGCAGGCCAGTCAAGAAAACTCACTTTACTACTTTGGAGGTAGTTCTTCACCACAAGTTAGGTATGCTTTAGGTCATTATCATGTTGGATGTTGACCCAAACCAGGTTTGGTTGCAGATTGCCTGGGGTTGTTTTTTTACAATCTTCTCATAGTCTTCCTTTTTCATTATTTCTTCGAACCTGAAGAGATTCCCAGTTCCAAACGCACTGGAACATCCCCAGAGCATTACACTCCCACCCCCGTTTTACTGTGGCAATGGTGTTCTTTGGGTTAAGCACCTCTCCCTTCTTTCTCCAAACATAAGCAGCATCTCTATGGCTAAAGCGATCTCGTTTTGTCTCATTTGACCGAAGGACACGTTTCCAGTATACATAATTTTTCTCCAGGTTGTCCTGGGCAAACTTCAGTCTTGGAGCTGTCTCTTCTTAAGAAGTAGAGTTTCCTTGGTCTGTCCACTTTTATGAAGGGCTCTAATGACTATTTATGTTGAGACATCAATCCCAGATTTGGTTAAATCATTTACTAGTGTCTTGGCAGTTTGTAATAAGGAGTCGGCGGAGTGAGGATCCATCTGCAGCTTTATTAATCCACGTTAGACAGGACAGGGTAGATACACAGTAGACAACAGTAGCATAGACGAGACAAGCTCGTAAACAGGCACAGGCAAGAGTCGAGGCAGGCGGCAAACATACAAAGTCAAATGAACAGGCTAGAGTCCAGGGCAGGCAGCTAATAATCCAAATCCAGTAAACAGGCGAGGGTCCAGAAATAACCACTGTAGCAAATCAAGACATCGCAAAAGTGAGCGTGTAAGTTCAGCTTAAATAATGAGGAGGATAATGCGCAACAGGTGTGGGAGTGTAATCGGTACCAGGAATGAGGGCTCATGGGATATGTAGTCAACATGAGAAAGTCAAAATTCAGGTGAAGGCTCCCCCTGGTAGTCCAAAGGAGTAGGAAAAGGATTTTTTTACCCGTGACACAGTTGTTTTAGGGTCTTTAGAAACCTCTCTCACTAGTTTTCTTTCCAAATTTCTTGAAATCTTTCGCTTCCTGCCCCTGCCAGTCTTGTTCTCAACTGTGTGGGTCTCTTCAAACTTCTTAATGATATATATCACAGCCGTTCTTGACACTTGAAATCGTTTTGATAAACGTGTATATCCTTCTCCTACTTTGTGAGCTTTAACAAAATAACATTTTAATCTAAATAACTAAAAATAACTATTTTTTTTGGTCTTCTTTTGTCTTTGCCATGATGACAGTAGACTGCATTTTACTAGTTGCTTTGCAAAATACTAATTCTCACCTTGAAGTGCAATCTAAAGGCTTAGAAGATTAACTAAGTTAATTAGGCAAGTTATTGGATAACATTGGTTTGTTCTGTAGCCAATAAAGCAGATCATTTCATAAGGGGGCTAACAATATCGTAGCAATTTGAATTTTTTAAATCTTTTTTATTCCAGGCAAATTGAAACAAATAAGACGTTCTCCTGAGGTCAAATGTAATACGAAATATTACATGCAAGGGTTAAAATCCCTTTGCTCTGTAAAACATCACATATTTGAAAAAGAATAGAAATTTCATAGGGGGCTAATCATTTTGTCTTCAACTGTATGTGTACTGTTAAAACCAATCTATTATTGCCATTGTATTAATGCCATAGTAGCTTCCTGGTCATTTGTAACATTTCTTCCTATCGAATAAAAAAATGGTTGCAGTGACCATTAAGGGTTTCTTTAATGAAAGGGAACCAATTTTGTCCACGTCTGTAGATAATGCACATACTGTTGCTTTGTTCATTTTGTTAATTGAGCTTTGTTAAATAAAAGAGTTGCCAATGTAGTATTCAATTCTAGCTACATCATCAGGTCAGTTCTAGGTAATGCAAGACAACACTTTATTGCTGCCCTCTTGTGGTGACTATAATACTTGTTTACACAAGTTACTGCAAACATGTTGCTGCAGGTTAGAACCAGCAGATTAAGGCAGAGAGAGGGAAAAAGACATCTCAGATTGAAAGTAGCCAGGTAGGAGTGAGGTACGCTTTTCTCTATGCACACAAGCAGCCCCCTCTGTAGTTGTTTATGCATGCTCTGCTCCAAAACAATAGACACACATATCAAGTGTATCCCCAGCAGAGAAACACACAAGACAGACATTTTAACACAGAGCGCTTGCCGAAGAGCAGAAGCAACCAGATTGACATGACACCATATTGGATTTAAGAACTTTTGCAGCTCAAGGGTATTTCAGACGTATTAGACATAGAAAGAGAGATGAACTAGTGAAACTTTCTCCCCATATCTAGAAATTGAGGTGATAACATTGCATGTTGTGCATTTAATTTGGCATTGTTTTAGGAAATGATGTAAAATACTAAACAGATTTTTATTTATAAATCAAACCAAAACAGATTATTTAACAACAGTCATTTGCATTTTTGTAGTTTATAATATATTTCGCAAGTGAAATATCAGAAGCTTCTCACCATCATGCTGTTTCAAACCCATATGACTTCTGCGGAGCACCAAAAGTAATATTTTGAAGAATGTTGGGCCTGTTTTCGTCCAAGCAACAGACGTTGATAGGTGTCAAAACGTTTAAGCTACAATGGTGATATAATAGTACAATTGTAGCGTACAAGTAATTAAAATGGCTTCAATGTCATACAAAAGCTTCAGACCTTTGAAAAGAAAAAATTTACAAGCACTTCATAAAAAAATTTCTATAAAATATGGCATGTTTGAAACCTGGAAACTGACAGCAGAAGTCTAATGGTTGGTACATGCACAGCTAGCTACAGTATTTAGCCTATGTTTCCATATTGCTAAAGAATGAACTGCTAGATACTTTAATTTAAATTTAAATTTATTCATTTGGCAGATGCTTTTATCCAAAGCGACTTACAAGTAGGAGAGCATAAAACATTTTGTCAACACGCTAAACAGTACCGATAGTTTACAAAGTTTAATGTGTCAAAAGCCAATCCATAGGCTCAAGGTGATACATAGTTCCACTGCACAAACAAAGGGACTAAATCTGCTGGGACTTAATCTATCCTGAATCTAACCTGAACCTCCCCTTCATCTCCATACATAAAAACAATATCCATATCCAATATCTCCATACATAGTCTCAGCCTCAGATGTCATGCCCACGGAACGTTGGCTAAACGGCTGATGCATAAGGCAAACTTTTCTGGAAACATTCACTGCGTTCAAAGTCGTCATCTGATTGGTTACATTTCTCAGGATTAGCAGTCCATCTGGGAACAACACAAAGCCATCTGTTCGAAGAAGTAAGCTGGAAGAAACATTGGTTGCAATACGAATTTATAACAAACTAAACGCTAAATTCTTAAAAGTATGCAAAGATCAAGGCATGAACTTACAATCATTGTTGTTGCTGTTAAATTTGGACACATTCGTGAATGTCTGAACAGGCATGGGTAAACTACGGCCTGTTGGGCTTTTTAATCCAGACAGTTAAATGTTGGCACACAATTGTCAAAATGATGGTTAAGATCAATGGCGGCTCGTGGAAAAAGAATGGGGGGGACTGGCACAATAACCTAAAAATTACACTGCGGGACTCAATGTAATAATTAAATAGCCATTTGACAGGTGATAAAATTATTTATCATCACCTCTTAGCTAAAACAAAATATTTAACCGTCAAAGCATATGATGGTCGCTTTTTAATAAGTGAAAAAATACTGTAGTGTACTCTATTACTTACTACAGTAAAAATTAATTGATGCTATAGTGTTTTTGAACCACACTGTAAAAAATTGCTGTAAAAATACGGAGAATTGTCAACAGTAATTTCCTGTTCTTTATAAATACAGACGAACACTGTAAATGATGTTGAATTTGACGAGAAAAAAAATACCGTTCAGTTTTACGGAATAATACAGTATTTTTCTTTAGTCACACAAGAAGCTGTTGCTTGAGCCTGCAGAAAGTCACAACGCATCACCCTGAAACAGGAATAGAGTTAATTGTTTAAACATTACATATCTTTATTTTATTTTGCGACATAGACGAATTAGAAAGTTTGTAGAAGTAGAAGTTTGTGAAGACGGCTTTCATTCCGACTGTGACCCTGTCTGCCAACTCCAAAGTGGACAACGTACTACTGTAGTCACACAGATAGGCCTACAGGCTTCTTCCTCGTCTGTTTAACAAGATACATGCAAACTGATCATTGTTACGGGTATACTTTATACAATTTACTAATAAAAATAGATTAATTAGCTTTCGTATCGACGGGACTGGTGGATTAACGACATTAGCAACGTTACATTACTTTAGCTTGTTCATTTGCATTTACCTTGTTACCTTATTTATAATTTGCAATCTAATCGAATGTCTGAGTAATTATTCAATTATTTATTATAACATGTTGTGGCGAGGGGGGCGTGGCCACGCTCCGTCTGGGAGGGAGGAGCTACAGTTTGAAGCACGGAGGGCGGTGAGTACGTCATGTGTGGCTTCTAAGCTGCTGTCTCTCGTTCCAGTGATTGGGGAGAGGAGATTAAAAAGGCGCCGCCGTGGGCACAGAAAAAGCTTGTTTTGGGAGAGTGCAGATGCACGCAGGAGGTGTGCACAAGGAAGAACGGAGAGCGCACGAGAGCGAGAGAAGGGCCCGTGACGCAGTTTTGTTGCTTTTTGTTTGTTTAAACGTTTTGGAAGATTTAAGTGTTGTTAAATAAATATTATTTTGGATTTCAACCCGCCGACCCTGCCTCTTTCCTCTCCACACAACGAACATTGCTACACTGGTGCCGAAACCCGGGAGGAAGGAGGAACGCCGCTGCTATAATGCAGTCCCCACCAGCCACGCCACTAGCGGATATCATCCAGGCGCTCGCTGGTCTTCACGCTTAGCAACATCGGGCCTCCATGGAGCAGGAGAGGAGGTTCGAATCTCTCCTGCGGGCCCAAACAGAGGACCGCAAGCTGTTCCGGAGCTGGCTGACGACGGAGCGTCACCCGGCGGTCGCTATGACACCCCTCCCTGTGCGCCCACCTCCGCTGCTGCAGAAGATGGGACCCCTGGACGATCGTCAGGCCTTCCTGGACCTCATACCGCTGCTGACAGGCGAGGCCCAGCTCGCAGCACAACAGCTGCCGGTCCCGAACCTTCGCGTATATGATGATCTCCGGAAGGCCATCGTCCAGCGGGTCGGGCTGACCACAGAGCAGCAGCGGCTGCGCTTCCGCTCGACGGAGCTAGGGGAGGGTGAGCCGCCGTTCGTCTTGGCTCAGCAACTCCGGGATGCCTGCCGCAAGTGGCTAGTGGCCGAGGACAGTGACGTCGACTCTGTGGTGGAGACGGTGGCCCTGGAGCAGTTTTTGGAGCGGTTGCCAACAGGAACCGCCCAATGGGTCCAGTACCACCGGCCGACGTCGCTGATGCAGGCCACGCAGCTGGCTGAGGACCACATGGCATCGTGCTCGGGGGTCGGCGGACCCCGTACTAATTTTTCCCCTATTTTTTCTTCCCCTCTTGTGTCCCCCCCCCTCGTTCCCAGATACGGGCGTGGAGCACGGCCGAGGGAACACGGGCCCGCCCGCGCGGCGGGAACTACACCTACCCCAGCCCTCCTACCTCCTCTCTCCAATCCCGTGGCCTTCTCCCCACCACCGGGGCAGTGGGAAAGCCTGGGCCAGCCTGTTGGCGTTGCGGGGATCCGGATCACCTTATCGCTCACTGTCCTTTAATGGAGGTGGGGATGGTGGTCCGGGTGCCCGACACGCCCCAGGGCGCCCTAAATCCAGCTGGCCAGTACCAAGTACCAGTGAGTATGGAGGGGGGTACATATCCGGCCTTGGTGGATTCGGGGTGTAACCAAACCTCCATTCACCCAGGCCTGATTCAATCCGCAGCATGGGATGCAAGCTGCATGGTTAAGGTGAGATGTGTGCACGGGGATGTGGTAAATTACCCTTTAATGGCCATAGATATTAAATTGAGGGAGAAAAAACATACTGTGAAGGTGGCCGTTAACCAGCACCTTCGGCATCCGCTGATTTTGGGGACGGATTGGCCAGATTTTAATACATTGTTGGGGTGCTTATGTGCAGATGCTTCCGGGGATAAAACGAAGCGGCGGAAGGGGGCGGTAGCGCAACTTGGGGAGGCTGAGCCGGGACCATCGACGTCTGCCTCAGGGGAACCGAGCGCAATTCTGAGACAGGATCTCTCATTGTGCGATGATTTTCCCCTGGAACAGTCGCGAGATGATTCGCTCAAAAATGCATTTGCGCAGGTCCGTACTATCGACGGACAGCCCCTCCAACCTGCGCAGCCGCGCATCTTTCCGTATTTCGCTATTATTAAAGACCGGTTGTATCGAGTGACCCAGGATGCTCAATCAAAGACTGATACAACCCAGTTGGTCGTACCCAGGGGCCGTCGGGAAATGCTTTTCCAGGCGGCCCATTCGAATCCAATGGCCGGACATTTAGAACAAACAGAAAGCAACAAAACTGCGTCACGGGCCCTTCTCTCGCTTTCGTGCGCTCTCCGTTCTTCCTTGTGCACACCTCCTGCGTGCATCTGCACTCTCCCAAAACAAGCCTTTTCTGTGCCCACGGCGGCACCTTTTTAATCTCCTCTCCCCAATCACTGGAACGAGAGACAGCAGGTTAGAAGCCACACATGACGTACTCACCGCCCTCCGTGCTTCAAACTGTAGCTCCTCCCTCCCAGACGGAGTGTGGCCACGCCCCCCTCGCCACAACATGTGAGCAAAAAAATTTGGCTCAGGTTGTTTTTGCAACTTGCACTAAACTTTGCTAGTCGCTGATGTTCTGATGACTTTTTTTTTTACTTCAAGAGTAGTGTTAGACTATTTAACGGTCTATGATTGTTACATTTGTAAGATTCTTTGTATGTGTATTTTGAAAATGATAACGTGCAACATATGTGCTAAGACCTGCAGTAACCTATTTGCATATGTGAGGGCACATGTGAACTTTTTTTATGCATCTTTTTAATGTGGTTTCTTTTTCATGCATCTTTTTAATGTGGTTTCTTTTTCTAAGTTTTCAGCCTGAAAGTGTCATGCAAATCAAAATGGCTGTCATTAATTAACAATTCAGAAGTGTACTTTGTCACTGAGGTATATCAGGCTGTTCGTCAGCCTTTCATTAATGCATTTTACCACACCAATGCAGGAGGCCTACCACTGTGTCAATCAAGCAGAACTGCTTGGTTATTATCCACTGCCTAAATATTCAGTTTGTGGCATGTCGTTGCTAACTCTTTATCATTCTGTGCCCACATTTTAAATTCATGTTATCCATCAGTGATGAACTAAAGGTCATCATCCTCAAGACATTGCCCAGCCAGTTGGGAACACCATTCAGAACACTCTTATGAACTCACTAACGGATAGCATTGCTACAGGTATTTTTATTTACAGACCATAGTCCTAAAAACCTGTCAGATTAACAAATATATTTATGTCTATATTACGCAGTAATATTAATCAGCTCTCCAAAGCTGAAATAAAGATGACAACAACCCAGAACATTTATATTGTAAGTGCAAAGGTTTTGTAAATGCAATGGATTTTATCTTTAAGTAAAATTTTTAACTCCCTCATTGTACATTGCAGACACTTCATTGGTGTGAACCCTGAAAGGGGAACAAAAGCCAGCCTGGTGAGGGTGTCCAAGAAGACAGGGAAGCTTGTCCAGAAAAGAGCAACAATCGTAAATTCCCATGTGGCCACCCTCATAAAAAAACCTCAAGGACTTTGAGTGGGGATTTATTTAGTTCTGCAACAATATGTTCATGTGACATCCGGCAATGTGCTCTACAACCAGATTTTTATGTGATGTCACAGCACTATGTTTTATAACCAAATGTTTAACGTCATACGATAGCCGCGGGAAGTGGGGGTGCTGAGGGGGCTGCAGCACCCTCTAGCCTCGAGCGAAAGAACAATTTTAACAGTGCTAAAAATAAATAAATAAAAAATGTTTTAGCATAAAATAAATAAAATGCATCTTATTAATTAGTCTTTTAAATAATATTCATTGAAAACATTAATTTCTTTACTGTAAAAGGTAAGCAATGGCAACGCAGTCATGATATCACACGGCATTCGTTAGTGATGGTCAAGTGTCACAGCGGTCTCTTAAATAAACAAAAGTCTATTTTTTTAGAAAACTGGTTTCGGAATAATATTGTTTTGGTAGATCAACTATTTATTCAGATAGCCTTCTTTATACATATGAGGAATTCATTAAAAAATTAATATTCCCATAACACCAAAGGAATTTGCAATTGTTTTAGGTGCGATTTCTTCTAAAATATGTATGTTGTTTAAACAGCAGAAAAGAGTATCAACAACTTCCATGCCTTTCACCAAAGCACTCCCCTATAGGTAAAATGTGTTTTTCCTGTAATAATTA
The DNA here is from genome assembly GCA_026939265.1 of Oreonectes daqikongensis. Classification (NCBI taxonomy): domain Eukaryota; kingdom Metazoa; phylum Chordata; class Actinopteri; order Cypriniformes; family Nemacheilidae; genus Oreonectes; species Oreonectes daqikongensis. Next base: position 189,104 of record JAOTQM010000225.1, on the reverse strand, counting down.
TAATAGATCAATAAGAGCCCTTTTCCAGAAGGATGTTGTTTCGAAACCAAATGTAATTGCATATTGGAGTACATTTGTGAGTGATGTTGACTGGAAAAAAGTCTGGCTTCTGCCCAATCGATATCTCTTAACAAATAAGGTGAAAGAAGTATCCTTTAAACTTCTCTACAGGATATACCCTGCTAAACATTATTTAATTACATTTAAAAAAGATATTGATGTTAGTTGGAGCTTTTGCATGCAGAAGCCGGAGTCAGCTGTTCATTTATTTTGGCACTGCCCTTATATGTCTTTTTTCTGGAGGAATGTACTTGATTTTATTGTTGGTTATATTGATGAAGATTTTATTTTAGAGTGGAAAGATGTTCTTGTTACCCATCTCAGGCCAAAGAGACCCTATTGGGTAAGTAGAACACCCAGTGGTGTCAGAACTGCAGAAAAATCAAAGAGACACATAAAGATGTTGTGAGCTCTGGCGATGTTTAATGAACTCTGAATTCTTTCTCTTTACTTTTGCATCATCTTAACATGAATTGTATGTATTTAGTTTCAAGAAAAAGAACAAGAAGTTTTTAACATAAAATTAAATCATACAATGATATAAAATACAACTTGAAGTGAATGCCATGTATACTTAATAAAGTACATGCTTCCAATAAAGTCTGTGGCTGTGTGTGATTCCATATGGTGCATGAATGTGAACAGCGTATTACATTATGCATTTGCTATACTCTATGAATGTGCACAATTACATTACATTATACATTCATATCATTGATAGTAATTTACATCACAAATATTTTGTACCCTTTCTCTTATTTATGTATTCACTGTTCACATAAACAGGTATGAAAACCATTTTTGTCTTTTCATTAAACATTTCTGACCTTCCGTTTCACACTGTTTCTCACATGGACGTCGCCATTTTGGCTCAACTTTAATACACTCGTCGCCATTTTGGCTCCACTCAAACTTTTCAACCCCAAGACAGAACAGACATTTTATCCATATATAAAACTCTTCAAATACATATATGAACTCATTTTGTGTACATTCTTACTTATGTGTTGCCGTTTCTTGACATATCTGTCCATAGGTCACACAAATTATTTACCAACCGTACAAAATAACCGTTTCAGTAACAGAAACTGCATTTCTCTACACTCACATAGAAAACGAAAACATCATGACCCATTTAATGTTGTTTCAAATTGCTAACAAACCATATTTTTTTCTCACCTGCAGAAAAATCAAAGAGAGACATAAAGATTGTAGGAGCCGTATGAGGAGTGCGTCATGTGACCATGTGATAAAGCCAGAGGGGCGGTCTTATAAATTATGTCAGGTTTTAAACACCTGCGGGGAAATTATGTTTAGGGGTGTGAAGAAGGGGGGGAAGTGAGGTAGCATGTATTTTTGTTGACCGTACATTTGTAAACTATGTTCATCATGATTAAAAAACTGCTGAAACTGCAATGAATGGACGAGTCAATAGTCCCTTAGCGGCTTGGACATTTGAGCCGCTACAATTAAGTCAACAAAATCTGCGCTGTTCTGATTCATGGACGCTATGTACTTTGACTTTGGAATGAAGATGTCCTGTAAACTTTGAAAGGACGTTAACGTTAAGTGCTGCGCCGATGGAGTATGGATATACGCTTAATGGAAGGAATTATTGGATGCAATTTGAGTCTTTGAACAATATGATGCATCGTGTTGGATATTCCCTTGCTGTTGAATCGGTAGGACAAGGGTTTTAAAGTCTTTCTTTGCGTTTATTGATTGTTTGGAAATGTTTGATGGCTTTGGCTATGTGCTAATTAATGGTTGATGCAGCGGTGTGTTTGGTGTTTATATTGCGGTTTAATTGCTAGGTTCTATTGTGGGTTTTAATGAGACATTGACAATGATGAGCGTAACTTTGGGATCATGTTTGCTTGTTCGAAAAGTGTTTTGCTTGTTTGTAATTAGACGCAGGGACGTGCGCATGCGTCAGTCATGAGTGAGCTTGAAACAGATGCGGATGTTGATATTCAACGTGAAAAACGAAAAGTTCAACTTACCGCAAAGGCTTTGTCTAACAAAATTGAACAACTTCAGCAAGAACGAAAAAGGAATGTAAACGCGATTAAAGGTTCAATACCAGCTATCAAAACTCTCATGCTAAAAAATGAAAATGTTTCAATGGTACAGTCTGAACTTGACAGCTTGACGCAAATATTTTACAAAGCGATCCAACATCACGATTCCTAAATACCAGTTTTACCTAGTGACGAGCAAACCAAACATAGTGAATGGTTCTCAAGCATATATAAATACAGCGATGTGTTTATTAAAGACGCAAGGCAATGGGTGGAGTCGTGAGCTCAAATGATAACCTTCGATCAGGACCAACAGTTGGAATACGTTGAAAGCCAGTGCTCTTTGAATGATTCAAAAACCGCAAACATGTCTCAATCTACTCTATAACCAAGATGAAATAAATCCCAGTGACAGTATTTCAAATGTTGGAAGTAAAGGATCAAGTAAACAAAGTTCCTCCACAACACGATCAACAACAAATTCTGTGCGCATCAAGGCAGAAGCTGATATAGCAGCTCTACTGGTACGACAAAACTTAATGAAAGAAAAACATGCAATTGAACTGAAGGAGCAAACTCTAAGAAAACAGAAGGAAGATTTAGAATTAAAAGTGGAAATTGCTGCAGCCATGGCAAAAGTGAAAGTGCTTAAAGGCTCTAGTGTGCATTCTGTTAAAAGTGATGGGACGCATCAGTCTGATGGAATGAATTCTTATTTCAATGAAGGACAACAGACAACACCGACATTTAATGTTGATGCTAAATCTTTTGTTCCTATAGCTGAGACTCAACAAATTGCTGCTTCGAATGATTATGGCAATACAAGTGTCAAGGTAAAAAAGAAGAATGTCCCTCATACAATGAATTCTCAGATTATGTCAAAATCAGGCCAAGCACAAACAACTCAGAGTGGTAATATGAATGGTAGCAATCAGTTTGGTAGCAGCTCCAGCATTGGTACTAATACTAATCATGTTCTCAATATTAGATCAGATTAGACTAGATTCATATGGACAAACAAAATGAAATATCTCTACTGATCCAACAGCAGTGTCTGTCATCTTTGCCTAAAAGGGAAATTCAGGTGTTCGATGGGAATCCTCTGCAATATCATGCCTTTATGAAATCATTTAAAAGTTGTGTGGAGTGTAAAACTAAAAACCCTGCTGACTGTTTATACTTTCTGGAACAGTATACAAGAGGTCATCCAAGAGAGATCATAGAGAGTTGTCAGTATATGCCTGCAGATCGTGGGTATTTAAGGGCTAAAGCTTTATTGCAAGAGCATTTTGGTGACCAGTATAAAATTGCATCAGCTTACATGGAAAAGATTCTCACATGGTCAAATATCAAAAATGAAGACTTTCGAGCTTTACAAGATTATAATTTGTTTCTAAGAGGCTGCTGTAATTTATGGAGGACATTCAGTGTTTGCACGAGATGGATATGCCCTCTAACATGCTAAGTAAAAAAGCTGCTGTACAAGTTACAAGAAAATTGGAGATCCAAGGTTTGTGAATTACAAGAAGTTGGCAATCAAAGATCTACTTTTACTGATGTTGTTAACTTTGTTGAAACTAAGACAAGTAAAAATAATGACTGATCCAGTATTTGGAGATATACAGGATGTTTCAGCATTTATAGGAAGAAAATTACTGAATAAGGGAAAGTCTCCGTCTTTTCCTAAATCTAACAGAAGCAGTTTCGCTACCACTGTCACAACAATGGAAAGGAAATCAGAAATTGAAATGAACAGGAAAGAAGCTGTATCACCTAGCAACAAGAGTTGTTTGCTTTGTAGATGTTGACATACATTGGAGTTATGCCCTCTATTGGAAAGGAGGAGTCATAGTGAAAAGATTGCGTTCTTAAAGGAGAATGGTGTTTGTTTCGGCTGTATGTGTACAGGACACATCAGTAAAAATTGTAGAAATCGCCTTTCATGCAAAGTGTGTAATTTAAAACATCCTAGTATACTTCACATCTATCCAAGGACAAATGTGACTGATTCAAAACAAGTCGGAAGACAAATTGACGCTGTAATGGACAGTGCTTTGGATTTTCAGTCTAGTGGATTTATTGGGGCTGGTGAAAACGAATGTAAGCTATCTGTAGTTCCGCTTCAGCTCAGTAATGTCAATAGTATGAGTATTGTTACCCCACTGAATAAAAAAACAATGGAAACCATCACATCACAACCATCTGCCAGATTACATCCCACCAAAAGAATCCATCAAATACCAGTAGACACTATTATAGTTTACATTAAAATCAATACAATTCCCATTATAACCATCAAATTTTCGATTGTGTTTTGGAAGGAGTTCTATTGTTTATTCAGCAGAGAAGATATAATGGTATTAATACTCACAGAATGAACTTAATTACTGAATTTCACTGGAAATATTTGTTTATTTTGAAGAAATCAAGAACTGTAGCCTATTACATTAGTCAATTATTAAAATATTACAAATGTTACATAGGCTACTTTATTGTGAAATCAGCAAAGCAGTTAGATTGAATGTACATTTGTTATAAACGTGGAGCCAGGCGCGAGCTAACACAGATGCGCTTGTGGAGACTTGCGGTGCGGAGCTTGACATTACACGCATTACGAAACAGGCTGCATGTGTGCGGCAAGTGTAAAAGTCTCGCCCGTGAAACGTGGGATACGCTCCGCGCACGCCGAGACGCGAGTATGAGAAGCATTCCGATACGACACAATCCCACTCGCTCTCCCGCGTTCTGTTTGTTATTTTGTAATGGTGGGCGTTTACGCAGGCTAGGGCAGTGCTGATTGGGCAGAACGGAGGTGCGCTCACTCAATTGGTTTGCGATTAGCAAATCGCAATGGGCTCAAATCGCGATTGCGATTCGATTTCGATTAATTGCGCAGCCCTACCACCTATGCTTTTTTTAGATCAAGTCAGCACAGCTGTCTTTTGTACATCTGGATTGATGAACAGACTTGTTCTTTTAGGCAAAAGGACTAACATTCTCTTACGCACTATGGGTCAGGAGAAAGTTACAAGCATCCATGTTGTTTCCGGTTTAGAGGTGGCTGGTTTGAATGAGAAGAGATTTTATGATTTGCCTGATGCCTATACATAAAATGTTATGCCTGTGCACAAGGAAAACATAGCAAGACAGAAGGATCTGCAGAGATGGCCACATCTGCAACATGTAAATCTATCTGAAATTGATTCCGACATAGAACGGCTAATAGGCATAAATGCCCCAAGAGTTATGGAGCCAATTGAAGTGATCGGCAGTGTTAATAATGGGCCTTATGCAATTAAAACTAGGTTGGGATGGTCTGTAAATGGTCCATTAAGAGAAGACAACGTTGCTCAACCAGCATTTGGATATCCAGATATCACAGTTAATAGAATCTCAGTTTCAAACTTGAATGAACTTTGGCAGCAACAATTTAAGGTTGATTTCCCTGAAAATTATAAAAATGAGCAAGTTTGTTGAAATGGTAACTGACTCATTAACTCTCGTAGATGGTCATTATTCCATTGGCTTACCTTTGAGAAACAAAGATGTCCAAATGCCAAATAACAGGACAATTGCTGTACAACGTGCTCTCAATCTAAAGAAAAGATTGACAAGAGATGCTTAATTTCATTCTGATTATGCTGTCTTTATGAAAGATCTTATTTTTAATGGTTATGCAAAGAGAGTGCCAGCGGAGGACATAGAGCGTACCGATGAAAAGGTATGGTATATACCCCACCACGGTGTCTACCACCCTCGAAAAGGAAAACTTTGGGTGGTGTTTGATTGTGCAGCTACGTTTCAAGGAAAATCTTTGAATGCTCAACTGTTACAGGGGCCAGATCTTACTAGTTCATTGATTGGAGTGTTAACCAGATTCAGGAAGGAAAAGGTTGTGCTTATGGCAGATATTGAAGCTGTGTTTCATCAAGTGAAAGTACCAAAAGATGATGCAGATTTGTTAAGATTTCTTGGGTGGCCTGATGGCGATCTTACTCAAAGTATGGCCGAATATCGTATGGTCATGCATCTCTTTGGAGCTACTTCATCACCTGCCTGTGCAAACGTTGCACTCAGAAGATGTGCAGGAGATAATGGAAAAGAATTCAGTAAGGAAGTAACTGATGTAGTCTCGTGTAATTTTTATGTGGACGACTGTCTGTTGTCAGTGAACTCAGAAGCCAAGGCTATTTCTTTGTATAATGATTTGGTTACAATATGTGCAAAGGGAGGTTTCACATTGACTAAATGGATAAGCAACAATCGAGATGTTCTGTTAAGAATTCCAGAAGAATTCAGAGCAAAAACCGTCAAGGATTTGGACTTAAACCAAGATTTACTTCCTGTGGAAAGAGTGTTAGGAGTACAGTGGTGTTTACAATCTGATGCCTTTAAGTTTAAAATTGCATTGCAGCAATGGCCTTTAACCAAAAGAGAGATCCTTGCCACTGTGAGTTTGGTTTACGATCCCTTAGGAATTCTGTCTCCAGTAATATTATATGCAAAGAGGATCCTGCAAGATTTGTGCAGAAATAAGCTAGGCTGGGATGACAAAATTCCTGCTTTGAACGCTCAGAAGTGGATTAGTTGGTTGAATGGATTACATGATTTGGAAGACTTCACAATTAAGAGATGCTTTTAACCTGTGGGTTTTGGAGAGGTGAAAACAGCACAGTTACATAATTTCTCAGACACAAGCGAAGAAGGTTATGGAGTTGTTACTTATTTGCTCTTGCATGATGCTAACTCTCAAGTGCATGTCGCCTTCGTAATGGGGAAAGATAGACTAGCTCCTTTGAAGCTGGTATCTATCCCTAGAATGGAACTTACTGCTGCAACATTAGCAAGTCGAGTTTATTCATTGTGGAGAACAGAATTGTGTATGCAATTGAAAAATTCTGTCTTCTGGACCGACAGTACCTGGTATTGAAATATATCATGAATGTCTCCAGATATCACACTTTTGATGCCAATAGAGTTTCAGAAATCCTCAAGGTGTCTCAACCATCGCAATGGCGATATGTGAATACTGCACTAAATCCCGCAGATATCGCATCTAGAGGGTCGAAAGTTGAATAATTTCTCAAGAATAAGAATTGGATCCATGGACCTCAGTTCCTTCCTTTGCCCGAACAGGAGTGGCCTGCCAACCCTAGTGACTTGGGAGAATGTTCACCAGATGATCCGGAGCTAAAAAAGAAATGTAATGGTCAATGCTCTACAAACAGAAGAAAACACGGATTTTATAATGTACTTCATCCAATACTTTTCCTCTTGGACCCACTTGAAAAGATCGATAGCTTGGATCCTCAGATTTAGGCAATTGCTCCTAACTTTAAGTCAAAAGAGGAAATTATTGAGAATGTGTTTATTACAATCTGACATGGATGAAAACTCACAGAGACAACATTCAAAAGAGGAAATGGACAAAACAAAGAGTCAGTGTGTTGGAAATGAACTCTCTGTGGACGAACTGAACAAGGCTGAACTAGAGGTGATTCGTTACTGCCAAACAAAAAGATACTGTAATGCAATTTTGAGTTTGCAAAAGGGAGAACACGTAAAACGGAACAGTCACATTTATAAGCTCAATCCAATGCTTGAAGATGGTGTTCTGAGAGTAGGTGGACGGTTGAGTAGGGCAGTAATGCCTGAAGAATCAAAACACCCTATTATACTTGCAAAGGACTTTCATATTTCAGACATCATTCTTAATCATGTACATCAGGAGGTGGGTCATAGTGGCCGAAATTATATGCTCTCGAAGTTGCATCAGAAGTATTGGATACTTGGTGCTAGCGTAGCCATAAGGAAAGTAATATCCAAGTGTGTGACATGCAGACGTTTGCAAGCAACACCAGGACATCAACAAATGGCAAACTTACCTCTGAATAGAATTTCTCCAGACAAACCTCCGTTCACATATGTTGGAGTTGACTGCTTTGGACCGTTTGAAATTAAGAACAGGAGGAGTATCGTGAAGAGATACGGAGTCATCTTCACATGCCTTGCCATTAGTGCCATTTACATTGAATTGGCATTATCACTGGATACCGATTCCTTTATTAATGCACTACGAATATAGACGTGAAGCAAGACGTGAAAAAGTCTTGTAAATTCGGTGTGACAATGGGATAAACTTTCACGGAGCAGAATGTGAGTTGAGACAAGCTATTGAAGGCTGGAATCAATCTCAAATCAATAATATACTTTTGCAGAAAGGAATCAAGTGGATATTCAACCCACCATCTGGTTCACATCATGGTGGCACATGGGAAAGGTTGATAAGAACTATAAAAAAGGGTACTTAATGCCACTCTAAGAACACAAAATCTCGATGAGGATTTATTTTATTATTTGTTTTTATTTTAATGGCTAAATTTCATATTCATAAATGTAAATTTTCAGGTAAAAAAAACATGTTTTATAGTATTTAAAAATGAAGTGAAATACTATATTGAGTCTATATTACCCTCGAAGAAACAAAAAGCTGTTCGAATTTTGCAAGCATGTACACTTTTTAATGTATTTCTATAATTTTGTTTACATCTCCCCCTAGCATTTTGTATTGTAATTGTCTGTAATTCTGTACAATAAAAAAAAAGTGTCACAGCGGTCTTTGTTCAAATGGCGTAAAAAAACGGCACAGAGACAGAATCTCGATTTCATCAGCGTCAACCCAAAAAGAAATGTCACATTTGGGGTTTTGCATGCAGCCCGGCAGTAAGGTTTTATTATATATTTTTTATTTATTTGAAATTGTGGCTGATAGGTCTAACATTACAGTCAGTATGTGTACAAGTTGATTTCAATGTGCTGTCGCTGTACAGTGTGCAGTTGTGTTTAATCATGTGAATGGTTTGCCCATGGTGGTTTATATTATAGATGTAAGCTGCCGCCGTGTAGCTAGCTTGTAGTTTCGTTCAGCAGAATGTGCTTTGGCTATACAATATACACATACATATAATATTTATTTATCTGTTTGTTTTATATGCTGTAGTTTATAATCGCAATGGCCACGTACACACTGCAAAATTTCGGGAATGACAACCGCATTTAAATGCAGGAGTAAATTCACTAAATGATGTACGTAACAGGTAGTCACAACCGCATTTGTGTTAATAATAGGGTATATGCACACGGAGCGATTACGTTTTTCCGCTAAAATCTCAGCCAGCTCGGTTGTATCCGGCGCACATACCTTGGAAAGGAACTATGGCGTTTTTCACTCGCTCGCTTCAAGATGTTCCAAGGCTTACAGTTAACGACGTAAGTCGAATCATTCAAACAATGTCTCATACATTGACAACCAAGAAGGACAAAGGCTTCAAGTTATACGTTTCAAGCTACATCCACAGATATGAAGATCTGGACGTGTCTTTCCACTGCTTTAGCATGCATGCTAACAATGTTATTTATGTCTGTTTACTATTATGTAAATCTCAAACAATTTTCTTGATGTTACCTCAGTTTCAAACAAGGATTTAAGCACAGGTGAGGTAGGGCTGAGTGCTACCGATCAATGAGGAAAAGCCAAAAGCCTCAGCTTGAATGTAAGGGAAAGTTATCCTGCAGGTTCAGAGCAGGCTAGTTCATGGGAGGTTCTGTTGTTCATCAGATCAAGTTTCTGTGAATCATCGCGTAATCCTGCTAAAGGCTCAATAAAATACATGTTTCACTTCATATACCATAAATAATATCAGTGCGTTGGAATATTTATTCATTAAAATATTCACGCTAAGCACATGGATTCACAGAAACTGAGTTCTGTTTTTGTTCTTTCACACACGTTCTGTGTCTTATTTTGAAACGAGTAAAGTGAGATAAATAATGCTAATAATAAATAAAAATTTGGCTACAATTTTAAGCTCTCACAAATTGTTAAGTGTTCATTTTTATAAATATTTTTATCAAACATTCTCACTTTTCTCATGCATTATCTTCTTTTAAAACTGTGTTTTTATTCCGTTGTAACAGATTTATCTATATTCCCATCCTGTACAGCTACAAAGCTGCCAGTGTACCTGTGTGGCAGGTACAGCTTTGTGCAATCATGTTGCAGCACTGTTGTACCAGACTGCACATTATTGCCAGTTGAGACTCACCTCTGTTCCCCCAACACACAGCTGCACAGAGACCGAACAGAGGTGGCATAAGCCAAGAACTATGGTACCTTATGTTTCTAACAGAGTACTTTGATAATTTTTTTTGATTGATATTTGTGTTTATTGATAATGTTTTTGTTTAAATGCAGGGTGTTAAACCTGGTCTGGTCAATGACATGGTGATTATTGCAGCCACACACAAAGAACGAAAAGAGAAGATGTCAGGTTAGCATTGTTGTTATCATAGAATACATTTTCTTTAGTAATCATATCAGTGAGACCTCAGATAAAGCAATCATCTGATCATACAATACATTGTATTTCAATATTAATTGTTTGTATTTATACTGTCAGTTGTTCAAGCAAGAATGTCAGACCCAGCTTTTTTTAACTTGATCTTTTCCATAGGACCAACTTGTATAAGGGTGTCAGTTCACATCTGCCTGATCTTTCAGTACTCTGGGTGGATGAAGTCTACCGTGATCTTCCAAGTGATGTTGCTCCACTGATAACTACTATGGCTATAGACATTAATGTACCCCTGGTTGACTCTTCATTTGGAAAAGTGCAAGAAGGAAGTGTGTTATCCATTCACATGCCGGCAAATAGAGTGCCGAAAACCTGCCCACACAAAGATGCTCCTTCTCCTCCACAGCTCCCACTTCATGGTTACAGTCTGGGACCCTCTACCTGCTCTTTTGTCTGCACTGAACATCAGCAGCACCACATTGTGTGTGTGTGTGTGTGTGTGTGTGTGTGTGTGTGTGTGTGTGTGTGTGTGTGTGTGTGTGTGTAGACGGAGAGAGAGAGAGAGAGAGGGAGTATTTTATAGTATTTTATAACTTGTTTGGAGACCTAAAGGTGTTGCTTCCGTAGTTTAACTGGTACCATAAATAATAGATATACACCTCCAATTAGCCACCTTATTCCAATGTTAAGTAATGTAAAACAGCCAAAAGAGGATATGTTAATTATATAAGGTCTAACAACATGAAGAAAGAGAATAGAGATGTCAAATCATTAAAACAATTTATGTAAATTATTAATTAAATATTATTTATTGTGCATGAAAGTAGTATTCTTTTTTACAGATGTCTTAAAAGCACAGATGAACTACAGTACATATAAAATGCAAATAATTTAATAGTTAGATATTCAGATAATGTGCAATGTACACAATACATTGCAATTTTAATTATTTAAATTAGACAAATTTCTATAGACATGCTCTGGTCAATTTTATACCCTTCTAAAAGTGAACAATAACCATTTCAAAATATTGGCAAAAAATTATTTAAACATTTAAATAAATAAAAAATTACACAATGTGTGTTTCTCACAGAACACTAGTGCTTCTCTTCGCCCAAGCCTTTACAAGAGGACCATTTTCATAGTTTGTTAGAAGACATGCAACAGTATACAGCTGGTTTATGTTGCCAAAAAGTCGAAGTGGAATCTCTGTGTCAAAGAACTTGTGTTCCTTAACACGGCGTATGAGGCGCTCAACATGCACCCTAAGGTGTGCAATTGCTTGGGTCTCCCAGACCTCACTGGTAGACATCTGGGACCTTCCCAAGAGAAATGCTGGCCTATAAATCTTGCAAGTCACAAGGTCATCAACAAGGAAACCTCGGTCAACCATGATGGCCATCCCAGGTCTCAAAAGAGAGAGAATTCCAGATTCTCGCATGATCTGTTTGTCACTGATGGAACCAGTGTAGAGTGGAGAGATAAATGTGACCGCCCCATGTGGAGCCACTCCAAGCAGCCCTTTCAGTGTACAGTGAGACTTGTAAGATGAAAACACTTCACTTTGGAGAAGAGGTGATGAAGGGCACTGGCACCTCAGCTCTGTGCAGTCCAGGATGACAGTAGTGTCTGCATAGTCCTTAAACTCAGCTGGCAGATGCACCCTTTTTTTCTCCTCTGGTATCCAGATCCTCACTGACCCTAGCACAGTGTACAGAAAGTTGCTCCACGTTGTGATAATATGACTGACTGTGGACTGGTGGACTACATACCGGTCAGAAAGGTCAGGCTGTTTTGAACCCAGAGCAAGGTAGTTGAGAAACATGAACATCTCATCAATGGGCTGCAGGGAACGAGTCTGTTCAAAAGAAATACAATTTAATTTATTTTTCTCTCAACTTCCTGATCTTTATTGTATTGTATGTTACATGTAAACAACTACTTACTACAGTGGAACTTCTGTAGAGGTGCCTCTCTGTGCTTGTGTCACCCTAACCATAGATGCCAAGGAGGGTTCTATTAAGCCCCAGAATCTCATCAGTAGGTCATAAGATGCAAATCTAAATAAATACATTCAGATTGGTATTTAAACCGTGTCAGTGTGTACTAAGAAATGACTTGGCAGCATTTCATATATATAACTGTTATATATATATATAGCGACACACACATGCTTCCATCTACCCTTACAATGTACAATCTGAGCCTGTTGGATCTCTTACCTTGTGAAAAAACGTATGTCCTTGTCTGAACCAGCGAACCGATGAATGCCAAATCATTGATTCATTGTCAGCTTCTCGAATTGTTCCCTCAGCTTGAGGATTTCCTCTTTGAGAGACATTATGTCATCAAGGGCTAAATCAACAGCTGCTGGATACGGAGCCGAAGTGTAGTCGTGGTCCATGTGCATACCCTCCTCGTCCGCTGTGTCAGCATCTTCCGACACAGGTGGTGGTGGCGGTGGCGGCGGTGGCGGTGGCGGCGGTGGCGGCGGCCGCTCTCTCCTCTCCCATACCCCCGGTCTTGAATTAATATGGGTGAAATTGTTCCACTCAAATAATTCTGGAATAGCTCCCTTGATTAACAGCCGTCTCCCTGTCTCAGTCCTTGGTCCACGAACATCCTCCTTTTTAAAATGCCAGCTACACACTCGGGTATGGGGAGAAACTGTTAAGTTATGCCTTCGAATAGACCGCGGTCAAGCCAAATAGCAACAAGCCATTTTCGCCTGATTTTCGAGTCAGATGGAAATGTATGTAAACTAAGTACACTGATGTACTTACTCGATGCTTGACACAGAGGCACACAACAATGTTCAGCTGTAGTGCTAATGGTTCGCTGAAATGTAAACACTTTCATACTGGCCATGTTGCCTCAGTTTGCCTCTGAATATAATAGCGTAAAATACTTAGCTGGCTGAGATTTTAGAGGAAGGACGTCATCGCTGCGTGTGCATATACCCTATTACCTGTTTGGTATTTGCTATTTTCGGCTAAAGACTCGCTTGTCCGTCAATTTAAACTAAACTACCGCTGATAGATGCGCTGTGTTTCGTTTAATATGCTCAGAAGGCTGCTTCACAGAGCTTTCTTTTGCAGTTTTGCCTTTTTCATTTATTTTAAGCGTGTTAACGCTTGCTGTTTGGTCTATTAGATCATAAAGCCTCGGCACTTAGATGTAAAAAAAATGGCCAGTTGCGGATATTTGAGATTTTTGGTCTAATAAAATATAAACTATTCGGGTTTTATGGTTTATTTTTGGCTTGTTTTATTTGCTGTGAAGATCTGGCAACCCTGTTACTTTAACGTAGTGCTCGTGAGAGCGGCTAATTTAGCCTCGTGTCAAAATATGCAAAAGTAAGGACTTCTTTCACTGATAATTTCTTGCACCTCACAAAAACAGAAGATAACACATCACTGGTGGGCGTTTAAAATACGTCATTAGTTGTTGAGTTCAGTTCCGTGGCGTACACACACAAAAAAAAATCACAGCCCCCCTTGTTTAAAATATATTCCCGCGGCTATGCGTCATACTGTAGCATCTATTGAGTTATGCAATGAGATGTTTAAGTTAATGCGATGTCACGTAATTGTTTTACGACCTGATGTTTATGTGACATATCAGCATTATGTTATGCAACAAGACACTTTGGCCCAGTTTCTTAGACAAGGTTTAAAACTAGTCACAGACTAAAATACTAATCTGAGTTGCCTTATAATAACTTGCAGTGACAAATCTTAAACTATGTCAATGCCATTGATTTGTCTCAAGATCCTCACCAGTAATGTTATTTACTAAGGCATTTTTATAAAAGTGATGTAAATATTCTAATTTAACTAAGGCCTAGTCCTGGATAAGCTAAGTCCTGTCTGTGAAACCAGGCCACAATTGTTGAATCACAGCATTAGGCTGATTAGGTGATACAGAAATACTGCACTGTTTTTAAATAAATGCTTTTCATATGTTTATAGCTTTAATAAAAGCGTAATGTTTTTACAGTCATCTTTTGTTAAAGCTATTTATTTGCATGCAGTTTTAATCTGTTTTTATTTTAAGGTGCACATTTTATATCATCAGCTTTTAGTAGTGTTACAATGTAGAGATCGCATTATACAGTATAATATTTCATAGTATGTTTAACAGTAATAAACATTTGATGGGAATTACAGCATGGACACTTATAAACTCTTTCTGTATGTTGCACTGTTTTTTTATTTACTGAAGGCTACAGGTTGCTGATCAGGACAACGATGTCTCACTCCAGAGAATATTTAGAATCTCTGTTTATTGATTTGCATCAACATGTGTGGTTCTGAAACAAATATAAATATGAACATGAATATACAGAGAATGACATAATCAGCAATGAAATAGATAAATAATGACAGAAATAAGTACACAACGTTATACTGCAATTAAAATACTAGATTACGTGATGGACATAAACTAGACATTAAGTATACGAAAAGTGTGCTAATAATGAACATGCGTAATTCATGTGCGTACGGTCACGTAAGGGTAAACAACTTACAGCGCATGCGCGTTGCTGATTTAAAACCAACAGTTTAGGTTTATAAATGATCAGATATATGCATATACACATGATAGGAAGTAAGAAAGTAAATAGCTCAATTACCAACATGGTAACGATACAGTCGCATAACAAAATGAATTAAGCACATCTACATATTAATATGTAGATGTGCTTAATTCATTTTGTTATGTGACTGTATCGTTACCATGTTGGTAATTGAGCTATTTACTTTCTTTCTTTCTATCATCAAACGGTTTGACCGCATAGAATGGGCTTTCTTGTTTGAAGTGGTACACAAATTTAATTTGGGTACAGATTTTATTAAGTGGATACAAACGCTTTACTGTTCCCCAACTGCTTGTGTGATCACTAACGGGCTCCGCTCTCTTCTTTTTTCGTTAGGAAGAGGCACTAGGCAAGGCTTCCCTCTTTCCCCTCTTTTGTTTGCCCTTGTTTTAGAACCCCTTGCGGAGTCTATTAGAATCACTCGGGCATCCAGGGTGTTAGGATTGGCCAGTCGGTTCACAAAATTGCTCTGTATGCCGACGATATAATTTTATTCCTTACAAAGGCGGAGACCTCGATTCCTGCTGTCCTTAAGACTATTGATGATTTTAGCCGGATATCAGGATATAAAGTAAACTTTGATAAATCAGAAGTGATGCCCTTGGGAGGAGATATTGATACTGAACTTTTTTCAGACTGCCCTTTTAAATGGTCTAAGACAGGGTTTACATATTTCGGAATTCGAGTCTCATCTGACTTATCTGAACTATGGAAACTTAATATAACTCCCCTCATTAAACGTATTAAGTAAGACTTGGAGCGTTGGTTTAACCTCATTAAAATGAACATTCTTCCAAGAATTTTATACCCTATGCAAATGTTGCCACTTCGATTCACCATCAAGAGTATATCCGATTTGGAAAGAACTTTCTCAAAATTCATCTGGCAGGGGAAAAGGCCTAGGGTAAGGATGAAGATCCTTCAATTACCGGTAGACGGGGGGACAGGCCGTACCTAAGTTAAGGTTCTACAATTGGGCCTGCCATACCCGTACAATTTGGATGTGGCTGCAATCTCACCTCGACCTTGAATGTTGTGTGGATGATTGGGCTGTTTTGCCATTTTCTTTGTTGAGTCTGCTTACAACCAATAAGGGCCTTAAATGTTTGCCTGAAATAAGAAATAACCCCATTGTTTTCAACACCGTTAAGGTGTGGCGGGACATAATGACATTTGCTGGTAGAAGGGGCATCCTATCACGTCTGACACCTTTAATTCACAATAGAGACTTTCTCCCGGGGTCCAAAAATCTATATTCCATAGATGGCATGCATTGGGCATTAAAATAGTTGGAAATATGTATATGGACACTTCCTTGATGTCCTTCAGCCAGTTACAGGAAAAGTTTAAGTTTGAACGCAACAATTTTTGGGGCTACCTTCAGATTTGTCATTTTCTTCATTCGGCTGCAGTTAGGCTTCCGGAGGATATGTCGATATTTGGTGAATTTGAAATTGAAGGATACTCGTCACCTTATCTCAAAGGCTTACTCTCTTTTATATTAGAGATAAAATTTAGATTTAGATATCGAGATTAGTATCGATCATATACGGTGCGCTTGGGAGAAAGACCTCGGTAATGAATATATTGATGATGACTGGGTGGAGGCAGTTGATTTGATCAGAAAAACGTTTACTTGTAACAGATTGGCAGAGACCCAGTACAAAATACTTTTGTGATTATACATTACCCCTAGTACACTACATAAGATGGACAGAAATCGCTCTCCTTTGTGTAACAAGTGCATGAGATCCTCTGACCCTATAAGGTTACATAAGTTGTTCAAGACACAGTCTGAATAAATTAAACCCTGTGCTCATGAATAAACCTTGATTTAATGTTCCTGTCTATGAAAAAACAGATGTGTCTCTGCATATCAATATGATAGATGGGCCTATGGCTCACAAAAGAAGGCATTTTTTAATTGCCCAGTTTCACAGACAAGGCTTAGCCTAAGCCAGGACTATGCCTTAGTTAATTTAGGCTATTTAAACCAGCACTAATGAACTTTTGCTCGCAGGTTCCCCATGTGGTTGATAAGCGCAGTTGTCTTTTACCAATGTTGCAAATAATGTCACTGTATAAGTTTCCCTGTGGGTAGCACAATACACAGGAATTTGTTTACTAAGCTGATGGAACCGGCGCATACAGTTGTTTGGAAACCATATGGCACTCCTCCACGTGCAGGGAATGGGCAGGGCTGTGTGTACCGACCTGAACACAGAACTTACAGAGTCTGGTTTTTGCCACTAGGAGGCAGCTCACGTAGCAGCGCCAGTAAAATTCATCCAGTTAAGAGTTGTTCTACCACTGAAATAGTTTTAGAAACATTATTTTAAGGTCGAGAAACTTACATTGTGCTGCTTTAAGTCGCTTTTAATAAAATGCCGTAGAAAAACTTTAGTGATGTGCATATTGAAACCAAACAATGGCACTGACATATTTTAAGATAAGTCAGGGCAAGTTATTGTCAGTTAAGACAGCTCAAAATTCATTTTAGTCTGGGACTAGACTTAAGCCTTGTCTGTGAAATCAGGGCAATGCACTTACTTCAAGATAATTAAAATACATTGCCAGAAATAGAGAGCTGTTTGTATTATGCTAATGCTAAAAGGGAATTATATCTAAATTCTGAATCCAATGTCATTTCTCGTAAAAACCTAAAAATGCATTTTCATTGCTGCATTTTTAAATACCCAACAACAAATATAGCAAACATTAACATGGATTTGAAAATACATTCCAAGAAGTATTTTAAGATTTAGTGGCACACACATAGACAACATGGAAAGGTCATCTACGCATTAGGAAAGGTGTTTCTTCTTCAAAAATGCTGCCATTCAGTTTTTTTATTTAATTGCCTTACCTAAGAGGGAAGCCATATCTCTCCACAGACTCATGGAGGAAGGTCAGCGCAGTTGATGCTAAGTTGTTAGTGGCAGCACTAAGGTACATTACCTAAAACCACAGGCATAATAAATCTCAAAAATGAATAAAATAATAATCATAAAATGAAGTTACAAAGAATCTTTTAATTTTATTTTACCTTATTAATTTATGATTAGTGATGCCCTAACCCGGTCATATTGTACTTTGTGCCCTTCAGCTTTCAAAACTCCCTTTACCATCCTGTATCCACAGTTTGGCATTCTGGACTTAATATGTGTCTAGCTCGTTGTCTGTGAGTGAACTGTAGAGTGATTGAGCTCCACTAATCGCCTGTGTACAGTCCGTTCAGATACTCCCAAAAGGTCAGCAATGCTCCTGACTGGAAAGTTCATCTCAAGCAAACTGGCAAGATAATCACGACTAATTACTGCTTTTGGTCGTCCATAGCTACTTAGGTCAAAGTGTGTTGTCACAACAAGTGCCTCATTCCTTTGTACACTAAACAGAATAGTGTAAATAACCTACACTATAACAGTAACTTTATGAAAACAGTTTTTGTAACACTTTTTCCTTTTGGGTAGTGTTTTCTATTCAAAATTCAAAAATCCTAATACGAAAAAAGAGAATAAGCGCTACAGTAATGTTAAATGGCACATGATAAGCATGTAAAACATTAATAACTAAATCATAATTTTTTTTTTATATTTGAGCATACAAAAATAGTAAACTTAACTGTGGCTCTCAAGTTTTTGTTCTCTGTTGCTTGCAATACGCTACTGATCTGTCCAAGCATATTACTGGCTCCAGTATACGTGACATGACTGCCCCCTATTGGTCATGTGCTTTATATAAACCAATATATGGTTGAACAAACCAATGTATCCATACCAATATATATCTTAACAAACCAATTAATTCAAATCAATATATATCTGAACAAACCAATGTATCTGAACCAATATATTTCTGAACAAATCAATGTATCTGAACCAATATATATCTGAACAAATCAATGTATCTGAACCAATATATTTCTGAACAAATCAATGTATCTGAACCAATATATAACTGAACAAATCAATGTATCTGAACCAATATATCTCAACAAACCAATGTATCCAAACCAATATATAGTTGAATAAACCAATGTATCCAAACCAATATATAGTTGAATAAACCAATGTATCCAAACCAATATTTAGTTGAATAAACCAATGTATCCAAACCAATATATAGCTGAATAAACCAATGTATCCAAACCAATATTTAGTTGAATAAACCAATGTATCCAAACCAATATATAGTTGAATAAACCAATGTATCCAAACCAATATATATTTGAATAAACCAATGTATCCAAACCAATATATAGCTGAATAAACCAATGTATCCAAACCAATATATAGTTGAATAAACCAATGTATCCAAACCAATATATAGCTGAATAAACCAATGTATCCAAACCAATATATAGTTGAATAAACCAATGTATCCAAACCAATATATCCAAACCAATATATAGTTGAATAAACCAATGTATCCAAACCAATATATAGCTGAATAAACCAATGTATCCAAACCAATATATAGTTGAATAAACCAATGTATCCAAACCAATATATAGTTGAATAAACCAATGTATCCAAACCAATATTTAGTTGAACAAACCAATGTATCTAAACCAATATGTAACTGAACAAACCAATGTATCCGAACCAATATATAGTTGAAAAAACAATGCATATAAACCAATGAGTTGGACAATAAAACTCTTTTTTTTTTTATAATAAAAGAGGTATTGTTTTTACTTGTTTGCTAACCTGCATTCAATGTCCACAATATCTAAGATAATTGCTCTATCAAACTAGCCAACAGTTGCTAATATGCTTATAATTCTCGCTGTAAATCGCTTGGATAAAAGCGTCATAACACATTGACTACAAGCTCTAAATTTTTGCCTGTAACTATCTAAGGTAACATAAATAAAGTCTAATATAAATGTTATGATTGCTAAAAAAAAAATGCAGTGTAAAATTTAGTTTAATCTGCGTAAATTACATTTCTGCCCAGTGCTCACCCTTAGAAATGTTGTATACCACACACATCAGGTGGAGCCCAAACAACATTCAAAGATATGTTTGTATTTTTATAGATTGATTTACAATGTTTTTGTTTTTATTTTGGAGAAACAGACAGTATTATGCCAGAAAATATTGTCCTACTTTCTATAGTCTTACATAAGTGATGCTCAAATATGGCAGTTTCATAGTCAATGCATTTTTTAAAATGATAATTAATCCCAAAATAAAAATCCTGACATTACATCATACATTTTTTTAATGTTATATACTATAATTTTATTGGGAAGATAATAACTTAATTTATGCAATGTACTGTTTAATGAAAATTGCATTCTGTTTGTGATAACAGCAGTTATATCCCCCTGTAGCTGAAGCTATGCAGGGTTGAGCCTGGTCAGTACCTGGATGGGAAACAGCCTGGGAAAGCTAGGTTGCTGCTGGAAGAGGTGTTAGTGAGACCAACAGGGGGTGCTGTGTGGGTCCTAACGTCCCAGTATAGTGATGGGCAGGGGCGGACTGAGACTAAAAAGTGGCCCTGGACTTTTTCGCCAGGAACGGCCCACAACATCGGGCTCGCAACATAACACACCAGCTTGTTGATGCACAAACCATTCTATAACACCACAACTTAGAAACCTTTTTAAAGACACATTGCAAAGCCAATAAAACAACAAATAGGAAAGGCCAGTGCAGTCTAAGCATTAAACAGACATCAGAATGACATAAAAGCCTGCCTAAACATGTCAGTGTAATGTAGGTTAATGTATTTGAACTGTTTGTAAATGACACTTTACTGACCACTACATTTAACACACCTGAGTTTTACCCTG
Organism: Oreonectes daqikongensis; assembly: GCA_026939265.1. Classification (NCBI taxonomy): domain Eukaryota; kingdom Metazoa; phylum Chordata; class Actinopteri; order Cypriniformes; family Nemacheilidae; genus Oreonectes; species Oreonectes daqikongensis. The sequence continues at coordinate 168,269 of JAOTQM010000225.1, read as the reverse complement.
TTTAAGTCTGAGGGTGATGATCTACATAATTTTCTACATTTTCAAAGAATTTACTAAAATGTTGCCAAAAAGATATGACTAGACTTTTCTAAAAACTGTTGTTTTACATCAGATATAAAAATCAACATATAGTATTTCAAAAGTGAGCATTTAGAATTATAGAGAGAAAACGTTAGAGTAAATAGCTTGTGATTTTTTTAGTGCATACTTTATTTTGTGGAGTGTCCGACAACAGGTTTATGAACATACATGGTGTAAAAACACTATTATTTCGTAATAATAAGCCGTTTTTATTACCGTACTTCTTGACTGACTCTCAAATGATTCGTTCCGCGATTCATCGGTCTAATCCCCGCTTTTCCGCTAGCATAGTCTGATGTGATTGGTCAGATGGTCTAGTCTGCTGTGATTGGTTTAGCGCGTATGTTCAAGTTTTCGTGAGCAGACGGGACTATTTCTAGAGACGTAGATATGATTAAAGACTCAGAGGTCACGACTCGTTCGCGTGATTCAGGGTCGACTCCCATTTTTACAAGCTAATAACTTCGTTAATTGTTCACCTTCGGATTTACAACTTTGGCAGACTGTTTACTTTCAAACATGGCAACATTACACAATGCATGAAATGTTATGTTTATGATCTCGTGGAATGTACTCTTTAACTCTTTGTGCTTAATAGCGTAATAAGCTTTATAAAACTGTACATTCAATAAAATCATCATTTCATTACCTGTGATAATAGTTTTGCAATCTATTTAATTGTTAATTAAATTCAACATATACGCACAGTCTTATCTTATGCATTGAATGCTAAACAATATGCTATTGGTTAATGTTACCCACTGAGCAAAAGCTCCTTCTTATAGACGTCTTATAGACGTACCCTGAGGAGCCAGAATGAAAGTTTTTCTGACGTCTTTTTCTGACGTCTTCTGGACGTCCAATGTTGACGTTCATAGACCATCTATAGAAGGTACGAATTTAGTTGAAATGTGGTCATTGTGGACGTATTTTCAACGTCTTGTAACATCAACGCAGACTCATTTTAGACATTTTAACAAAAATAATTGTTACACTATGCATTATATTAAAACATATTTATGTCATTGAATCAATATCAGTTTTGTACTCGCTATTAATGTTGAAATTTCAACAAACCACCGTTTTTGTGATCAGTGTTTGCTTTAGTTGGGATCTTGATTCTTAAAATTCATCAAGTTAACTTACTTTCTTTCAATGTTTGTAATTGTGTTTCAATAAGAACACTTGTGCATTGATAAAGAAATAAAGGTTTTGAAAAGGATTTGAAGGAATAGTTTGCTTTATGACAAGTGTTAGGCAATAATAAGTTTAAAAAACTTTTTTAAATTATACTAAGATTTGATCTATTCATGATTGATGTTGACATTAAGGTTCACAAATAAAAAAAAGTACAGAGACAAAATATCAGAAAAAGTTTACTGACAAACTTAGACATCAATGTTCATCATACAAACCTCAACAATGGTGACAATCATCAAACTAATTCAGATAAACAGATCAACTGCAATGCATGCTGGGAGTCATCAATGAGTTTTTGTACTATGATGTTACCCAGCATGCATTGCAGCATGAAGCTTTCTTTTGTTGATTGTCACCATTGTTGAGTTTCATACACCGATTCTTCATGTCTAATTGATTCAGCCGTGTCACAGGTTTTTAAATCACGTGCTCTGTTTGTCGTCTATAAAACTTCTTTAATCTCTTTAAACTGCATCATAACACAGTGTTCATATATTAATAACTACACACTTAAGAGTTGTTTGAGTGACTTCATAGTGATGAAATCATCAACACTTTCTGATCCAACTGGATCATTGTTTTCTTTGCCAAACACAAATTGGCAGCCAATAAAAACATGACATTAAACTAAGAGTCAAGAGCCCAACTAAAGCAAACACTGATCACAAAAACGGTGGTTTGTTGAAATTTCAACATTAATAGCGAGTGCAAAAGTGATATTGATTCAATGACATAAATATGTTTTAATATAATGCATAGTGTAACAATTATTTTTGTTAAAATGTCTAAAACGAGTCTGCGTTGATGTTATAAGACGTTGAAAATACATCCACAACGACCACATTTCAACTACATTCGTACCTTCTATAGATGTCATATGAACGTCAACATTGGACGTCCAGAAGACGTCAGAAAAAGACGTCAGAAAAACTTTCATTCTGGCTCCTCAGAGGACGTCTATAAGACGTCTATAAGAAGGAGCTTTTGCTCAGTGGGTAAGCATGTTAAGTCGAATGCACGTTAAACATCTTACAGTGACATACCACCGTTTGCTTTCATTCACAACAGTGGTTTGCAATCTTACTATTTATCATCTTTATTGTATAACAGTTGTCTTTAATGTGTTCGCCCTGACAATGCCTTCTCATAACTGAATTCACGCTTGGTTTCTGTTAGCGCCGAAGTTCTGTGTTCTTCACAGCAAAAATCCCGGTGTTACATTTACACCGGTTTGTGTGTATTTGGGAACCACCATCAGGGTGATAAAGTAACACTGAAGCAGTGTAACGAGTTAATTAGATACTTAAGTAATTAGTTGAGTGATGATTGATGGATTATTAAAGACACCTGATGATAACCAGCAGAATCACTGAAGAACTGACTTCCACACCTTATTTCTGTCATTTGTCTTCAGTTCTGTTTGAGAATTAACAGGTGATTCAAAATATTCAGTCACCATTATGATCAGTGTTTCCTTTAGTTGGGCAGCTTGACACGTTTGGTTATGGTTGTGTTTTTTTTTTAAAGTGTTTTTAAAACACTTTTTTGCTAAGAATGTCATCAACAGTTATTCAGATAGAATTGCATTTGTTATTATAAGGAAAATATTTTACTAATCTATAGTAATTGACAGAAATAAGGTGGAGGCTGGAAGTCAGTTCTTCAGTGATTCTGCTGATTATCATCAGGTGTCTTTAATAATCTATCAATCATCACTCAATGAATCTCTTAAGTATCTAATTATCTTGTTACACTGCTTCAGTGTTACTTTAACACCCTGCTGGTGGTTCCCAAATAAACACAGACTGGTGTAAATGTAACACCAGGGATTTTGCTGTGTTCAATTTAATTGGCTGAAACGTCTGTCGTCTTCAGTTTGATTAAGCAGCGGCCCACCAGGGAAACTCCCAGTGCTCCAGATGGCCAGTCTGCCGCTGGTGATGGGGACACAATACTGTAAAAAAGACGTTAAACCGAGGTCTTCACTCCCTGTGGGTGTGGTCATTAAAAATCCCATGGCACTTTTTGTAAAAAGCCAGATTCCCCCCACCAGCTTTGTCAATCACGGCCTCTTAATACTGTATATTGTCACTTTGTCAAATGTTTTTTTTTTCATTACTTTTTTGTGCCTTGTCACTTTTTTAACCTGTTTGTGCACTGGAAGCTTCTGTCACTAAGTCAAATTCCTTGTGTGTGTAAGCACACTTGGCAATAAAGCTCTTTCTGATTCTCTGATTAATAATCTCCACCCTCTAAATTGTCTCTATCTCTATCTCTCTCTACCTATAGCTGGTGTGTGGTGAGCGGACTGACGCCATTGTACTGTGGATGCTGCACACAGGTGGTGGTTGAGGAGAGACCCCCTCATATTATTGTAAAGTGCTTTGGGTATACAGCAATACACAATAAAGCGCTATATAAATGCCTCATTCATTCATAAAACAATTCCTACTGGAAACCTTGAATAAATTATTAGGACAAAAGTAATATAAATGTTATTATATTAACACAAAAGAACATTTTTTTTATAACTTAATTCCTAAATTCCATCTTCTACAATAAATGGTCATTTCTACCACAGTGCCCCTAGTGAAAATAGTCTGAACTTCATCTCACTTAAAACCCTGTGAAACCTTTCTGACATAAATGTACTGTATACTATTTAATACATTGAAACTGATTTGGGAAAAGAACACTAATGACTTGTTAAAGAATTGAAGTTAAACTTGAGGATTTGGACTTGGACTTGAGACTTAGGGACTTGGGACTTGCAAAGCCATGATTTGGTCACCTCTGCTTAGACCACTGTAAAACTATGAAAATTCCTTGGTTAAAAATAATAAACCTGTCTCCATATGTTTTCTCTGAATAAGTGAAATGTGGTTGTGATTTGCCTTTACAGAGAAAAACATAAAATGTGTTGAAAAAATAAAAACATGTGACCTAGGGCCTTACCACCTTAAACTCAGAGCCATGGAGAGAGAGAGAGTTGCGCCAACGGAAGTGTCACGTGATTCATAGAGCTTGTTGTGTTTTCTCTTTAAATGCTTTATTTATTTCATTTATTTATTTTTTAAATGACTAACGTCTTTAAATTGATTAAAAGTTCGTCACAATCGGTCTGCTTTGCTGCAGCTCCATGCGTTACTAACTTCCGGGAACTATTGAGAGACTCCATCAACCGCCATTGCTGTGAAAAAACGGTTCCATTGGAGTGAATGAAGATGACGCGACTCTGGTACTAAAGGGATCTGCTTAAACTAAAAATAAAACGTGTTCACTGATGTATTCAGTAGATTACATATTCAAACCACCAGGTGGCGACATGTCCTTTGTGTATTAAGTGAGTCATTTGAATCATTGAATCGGTCACGATCAAACCATGTCTTAGTGAAAGTGAACTATTTGTCAGATATGGTGACCCATACCCGAAATGTGACCTCTGCATTTAACCCATCCAGTGAATAGTGAACACACACACTTCAAGTGGTGAACACACATACACCGGGGCAGTGGGCAGCTATCACTGCAGTGCCCGGGGAGCAAACGGGGGTAAGGTGCCTTGCTCAAGGACACGTCAGTTGTTACCTGCCGGTACTGAGAATCGAACCGGCAACCTTCTGGTTACGAGTCCGACTCTCTAACCATTAGGCCACAACTGCCACAACTGCCCCACTGCTTACTTTCCATGTATAAATGTTGTGTCCGCAGGGTTTAAGCATCTCACCCACAAAGGACAAAAATTATATAGGCCTATATATAATTTCTGTCACCCGTAGAAAACTGTAGGCTAAATAATAAATAGGGGAAAGTGGAAAAGACAGTATAAGGAAAATACTGTACTTTTAGAAAACATATGTGACAAATTTAATGATTCTTGGTGCAGAAAATAGCAGCAAAAACACACGTAGCCTATACGATTTTCTGTATGTGTGTGTAGTGTATGTGTATTTACGTTTATATTTATATTTAGCATCGAAGACAAAAGCAGCTGTTTAATCTGTGACAGATTGGATTTTTAAATGCATATAGCCTACGTATAAAAAAGCATAGCCGAATACAAGCATAAAATACAATGATTAGCAGGAAGACAGATAGCGTTGTAGTCAAACGATTAAATTGAATTTCTAAGATTTAAAAAAAATAAAAATACATGCTTAAAAATGCAAATAAAGTACTAATTAATATTTGCTTTGGGGAATTATTACTTTTACTTAATTTCTTTGGACTGGAATATCATAGGAATCACGATTATGAAATTTAGCTGATGGTAATAATCTAATAAGTAATTGTCACAACAATTAATAGCTTTGACAGACATTACAATACTTTTAATACGCTGCACAAATTGTCATACTTTTTTGTGAGCTTCATTCATTCAATAGCTAATTGTTATAATTTGCCTGTGAAAACCCAGCTAAAGTATTTTTTTGTGATTTTACTATGTAAAAGTAAGTAAGGCCATGTCAAATACTGAAATCATAATGAAATTAATTGTTAAAGTCAAATGCTCAATACACAGAGTATTACAATTATATGTAATTCTTTGTCAATGTATTATTATAATAAAGTTGAATCGAATCTAATCTAATCTAATCTAATCTTATGTTTATTAATACAATTTATTAAAAGTAATAATTACCCCTACAGTACAAGATTAATACACTTTGCAGTGATGGAATTTATTTAATCAAAAAGATTAACACAATGCTGTAATTTAAATATCATCCTTTCATATCATTCCTGTTGAAGCTGGAAACTAATTTCATAATTTTATGTTCATTTAATTTCGTTTTCATTGATTTATTAACACTATTAGGGTACCTAAATGTTGAAGTATGAATAAACAGAAAAATAAAAGTAGCCTTTGTAAGACATTTATGGCATTTTATTTTCTTTTTTTAAAGCATAAATTCTAGATATCTCTTTTTAATTTAAATTAGCTGTATGCCTTGTACACTAAAATTATTATTCAAGGTTTTGATTTAAAAGTAACACTTTTAATAAATGTGCTTGAGTAGATGATATTCGTGAAAGTGTATTTCCTTACACTGCACGAAAGTTTACAGTAAAATGGTTATATTATATCATTGATACTCTGAAAATGAACGTGTTCATGTATGATATAAATTGATATGTTGGATAAAGATTTAATACTCGTTTTTTTCCCAAAGTATGGCGGTTTTTGTGACACTAGATGGCGAAATGGTACCGTGGTTTAATCTTAGTCATCAGTAGCAGGGTCAAGGGCAACCTCGCACACTTATGGATCATTTACTATTCATTATCCTTTCTGCTAATCTCTCAGTAACCCAATTCACATTTTTTGTCACGTTTCACAACACCTATCGTTGCAAAGCAGGTTTACAGAAAAAGCGTCCGTCTTCTTTACGAAACTTAATCTGTTATCAGATGTGACTGTGTCAAAGTAATGTCGATATTAGCCTACAGTTTAACGCAGATAATACAAGTCATGCAGTTAAATGACATCATGTATTTAAGCAGAATCCTGAATTGCTTCTATTTAATTTATGTTAAAGGTTATTCTTATTGTCACGTAATTTTACATTTCGTTTTATTGTAGCCTATTGTTTAGTTTATTTAAATGTATCAGTTTAGTTTGTTTTATTTTGAAAATTTCCTTATAGGTGGGTCGATATTTAGGCTAATTTACGAAGCGTCACAGTTAACAATAAAGTATGCTGATTTGAGGTCGAGTTTTACACGTTGAAAAATGTAATTGTGATTATTTAGAGTATTATAATATTAAAAGGTAATTTCTGTGTCATGTTTAGGTTAAAGTTAAATTTATTTATTGTCATTGTGTCATTTACATGCAAAAATAGCAACTGCTTTAGTCAAAGTACTTTTTTTTCCACCTAAAGTGCAACCATTTGTAATGTACATTTCGCAAACCGTTACATGTCTATATCATAAAAATTAAGTGTTGAAATATTGCCTGTAAATTATATTTTTGATTTATTTGACACTTAACGTTTGGGAAAATGTTTATTGTTTAAAATGTAATTGGCCTATAGTTAATTTAAATGTAAGATGTCATTTAACTATAACGTGTCAAAAAGTCTTAATCGTATTTTCCTGTTGGGGAAATAAATTGTTAAACAAAAACAACTTCACGAAGTGTTTATGAGAATACATCTTTTAATTGTACTGTACATGTATTTTGTCAACTTATGTTAACAAAAGTGCAGTCAGTTTTATTTTATTACGATTTTCGTAGGTCTCTTCCCTTTTACACGTGATTTTAAAACTTAAATTCACCCCTTTTAAATATTAGAGGTAGAATCATTAAGAGCTGTCAAAAAGAAACACACAATATTTAGACAAAGAAATAATTGGTATTCAAGTGGGGTTGTGACAATACACCAATGATTAATGGAGCTTTCAATTCTGTATTTCGGTGTGTTACTGAGTGCATCAAAATATCAAGTGTAAAATTTACTGCGAATTTATTACGATAAGTTACTGGAACATCTTATTTTCTTATCCACAACAATTCAAACAGAAAACTATTGATTATGAACTATGATAGAAAAAAACTGTTTTGTTAAGCATTGTTTTTCCACTTTTTCAGAAGTGTCGAGGTTTGTTACAATGTAGTAGATATGCGTAATAAACCTCAATGCAGAAATGTGCTCTCACCCTAGAGTCCTTAGTTTCGACAAACTTATTTGTTCCTTCATAGTTTTTCCTTTTTACACTGATCAATAAACGCCTTCGTTGTGTTTCATTTCAGTTACTTCCTAGACTACTTTGCCTCAAGCACACAATTTGATAATCCCGAGCACATGCTTTATTTACTCTCTTCTTGCCGTGGTTTACATAACGCATGGCTTCACATCTTGACAGACTCCTTGATGATGATGTAGTTGATGATGATAGTAGGATCCACTGGTAGTTGGATGAAACGACGTAATACCGTTGAAGTTCAACACAAAGTCTTTTCTGTCACAGACTGGCGAGGGATGAGTTTGGTATCGAGACATTCCTACTGCAAAACAAATTAAATATATTAGTGTTTTTATCTAGGAACAATAGAATCGTTGTACAAAACAGTTCATATCAAGTACCACTATCTGTACTTTTTAATGTCTTGTCAATTAACAAATTCTACAACCTTATAACACACATTGTACGCCACACTTATGTTACCAGAAAAGCGTTGCTGTATACTTGTCATGGTCGGACATTATATTTGTTATAAAATAAGACACGATGATATGGAAATATTCTATTTTTTTTACTTTGAAAATATTATTGTTCAGTCAATAACAACCTCTATCCAGTCGTTGCATTTATTGTGACAGTAGGCCTATAATTTACAGAATTATTGAATCTACTTTATATTATTATTTTTTTAAATCCTGATTTTTACCTGGGGTCCACATAAAGTCCCAACGTTTACTGGCTAAACAGCACATGAATATTTCGAGGCTTTATCCTTCTTGTAAAATCCCCATTAGATTGCAGTTGTGTTTTTATTTTTTTATTACCAATATAATAGAAAAACAACAACACTGTTTTAGCCATGTACTCTTTCCTTTCATATTGTTTAAGAAAGCATTGAAATCAACGCCTAAACCAAACCAAAAAAGTTACTTTTTAAAATGTAACATAAACAGCGTTAGGCCTCGCACTCTTAAAAATGATGTGTTCATTACTGGACACAAAATGTGTTCTTTTAGCACAACCGTTTTTAGAGTGCAGGCATTCATAATTTTATATAGCCTAAAGGCTATAAATATGAATCGTCTGTTCATAAATCTTTTGTATTAAATTTTCCCTTATACTAAATATTTATATAAAGACGTTTATATAAATTATAATAAGTTACAATGGCTAAGCTGCAATTATACAGGGTTTCTCATGCAAAAGCTTGATTTAAAAACGAATTGTATTATTAAATCATGTCGTATTTTGTCAAGCACTGAATGTATGGTACAATAACAATTATAGGCTAGCTATTAAATATTGTTCCATATATATATATATGTGTGTGTGTATGTATATGTATGTTTGTATATTTGTTTTTTTTCTTTAATGTTAAAATGACTCAACTATATGGAAACATGAAATTGAGACATTGCGAGCAGTCGTATGAGCATCTTTACCTGAGATGTCGGTCGAGTCTCTGCCGTTATGATGCAGATAGCTCTGCTCCAGAGAATAGGGAGACATACTGGTGTGTAATCCAGATGAGGTCGGGCTGCTGGAGGACAGTGGCTGCTGTTTAATGTAAGGAGACACACCTGATGAAGCCCAGTGCGCCGAGGCGGCTCCGTAAGGCGAATGGCACTCCAAAGAGCTTGCCATCGCCGGCGGTGAATGAAGCGGACTGTTGCTGCTGTCTGGGCCATATTCACCGTTAGAGGTGACTTGGCACGCCGTCATATATGTAGAACCTGGACTCGATGACATGTGTGAGACGTGGTGACTCGCACCAAGGCCATCGTAGCCCGCATGAACGCCAGGCACAGCGTTGCTCATCATGTCCAGATTATAACCGTTTGCGTGACAGGCCAGAGACGCCGAAGGGGACTGGAAGTCGAAATTTTGGGGCAGCATGGAAGCTCCAAAGCCGATTCCGTTCATCATACGGTACATGGGTTTGAGAGCCTGACATTTCCTTCGGAAGCCCCGCGGTCTGCGTCGAAAAGAGCCCTCTTCAAACATAAACTCGCTCCCGGGATCTATAGTCCAATAATGGCCTTTTCCCGGCCGCCCGAGGCCCTTGGGAAGCTTAATGAAACACTCGTTTAGAGACAAATTGTGTCTTACGGAATTTTTCCAGCCCTGATAGGAGCCTCTAAAAAACGGAAAACGAGCCTGAAGAAACTGATAAATTTCACTCAGTGTTAACCTCTTGGTCGGAGAGCTCTGTATCGCCATGACTATAAGAGCGATATAGGAGTAAGGTGGTTTTTCAGGGCGTCTCATGCCCGAATTAGATTTTTTGCCTTTGGTACCGGTCGCATTCGTGCTCTCCAGCACTGTCTGTGGGCTCTGAAGAGCCGAGTGCATGCCACTAGATGCCGGGCTGGATCTAAGAGGAGGCGGTGGGTCCAGCTGCTGCTGAGAGCTTTCAGTCGTCATTGTTAAGCCTTAACCCAAATAAGAACGACAGGATCGTTCTAAAACGCCGGTTAAACGAATGCAGAAAAACTATGGAAACTCCAGGCAAATATCACTTAAATCTTAAGTCAGCGTCTCTTCAGAGCGGCACATGCAGGTCAGTGCTCCACCCCGCTCTGCTCGCAGGACGCGCTCCTGGATGAAGCCACCAGCTTTGTGTCGCCAGGATAGCGACCCCTCCTCAGTCTCTTGGTGGCCATCGTGAAGACTAATCCCTTAAGAGAAGGAAACTCAATGCTCCAAAGTACTCTGGCGCAAAGACGTGCGGCCAAACAAAACGCGACCACCTATCAATTCGTAAATCTCTTTCTGCCCCCTAGATCCCCACTAAATTCCTCCAAGAAATCTCTTCGAACTGTGGAGACCCACCCCTTTCCATGTCTGGCATGCCTCCAGCTATCGGTCTGGCGGGAGGCTGTGCAGAGTCCGAGCAGAGAGGCTCCCCACCTCCCCTCTGACAACCTAAATACACGCAATAACGCCATTTATCAAGCCCCGTCCGACGTTTCAATCAACAACGCCACACGCCAAACACCGGGGCGAACGCTGTCAGACCTCCACGCAAATAATTAATGGCGTGTTTTTGGTAAGAGTCCTGGCACTAGAAGGTAAGAGGCGCAGTTAGAAAACCGCTCCTAGTAATTGGCACTGTTTAAAGGCTCTATTACGCACGTTTTGACCACCGAACGAACACGACCGTATATGCTCCAGAAAACAAGACAATGTACGCACGCAAGGCAGTGACCTGGTTGACCATCTTGTCAGGTTAGCATGATGGGGGTAGGCAACGGAGTCCCTTTCCAAGTGTATACAAGTTCTTGTAAAGGGCTGTTCTGGATAAATGATTTTGACATGAGTGGAAGCAGGCTTTTTCCATCAGCCGCCGAAGCCATGCTTTGATACCACACACAGCGCAGTGTCAGTTTACTGTCCCGGTCCCCTGTCACGCCCCCAGACAGAAGATCTAATGAATTGTGGAAAGTAAGCTTAATTAACCATACGGAAAATACTCCCGTGCAAAGTAACATTCATGATTACCGTGAAAAAATAACGATTTCACATCATCAATAAAAGGACAAAACTGTATTATTGTTGTTGTTATTATCGTTATAATGATTATAAATTGAAGCAAATAAAGTAAATAATAATAAAGCAAAAGATCTCATAATAATGAAGGTTCTTTGTCGATTTGTATAGTATTCAAAATTAAAGTATTAAAAAAAGATTTTAAAGTGTGTAGAAAAGTAAATATGCATCTCAGTGATGTCCATTTTAGCACGCTTATTTTAAGAGTGTATAAACAAGTCGACGCTGTGCTGTATTACTGCTGAGAGTCTCCTACATTTGGGCAATTAAACATACGACCTGTTCAGAAATGGCAGTTATATGAATACAAAAGCTAAAACATGAATGCTGTGATTTCAAGGGCAATTTACACAGCATTTCCTTATGGGGGAAACAAGTACCCTCACATCTTTATCAAAGTAGACAAAAAGGATGTGAAGATAAAATCAGCCCTCGTCATAACAATAAAGGTAAAGAAAATAATCGCCTCCAAATTCCCGGCAACATCAAACCCACTATCCCTGCTGCGTTCAGGATGCACGCTTGGCGCAGAAAAAGCCTTGCTTATAGTGCTAAAGAAAAATACGTGAAATACTTTGAAGGTTTTACACTGAGGGGGATACATTATTGTACTGAACCGGTGGATTCCTTTGCTGTTTTGGTGGCTAACGGTTACAAAACTGACGTAAAGTGCAAATTTGAATGTTGTGTATACGATGTGTATAATACCGATTTGTAACATTTTAGTCTCCGCGTGACAACAGGCACTTCTATGGACGGATATTTGTATTTCTGAATAGAAAATATAAATATTGAATTTCTAAATATATCCGTGTCCGCTCTCGGGGAAACTCTGCGAAGAGAAAACAAAGAAGTTCTCGAGGCGCCTACGAATGACGAATGTCTCTCTCTCTCTCTCTCTCTCTCTCTCTCACACACACACACACACACACACACACACACACACACACACACACACTAATCCAACTCAACTACGGCAATGTTTCAGTTAAATTACAAAGAAGTAAACTGTCTGATAATAGCAAAGATTATGACCATTTGGGAAATTGGTGACGCTGGATTTTATTATTTTCTTCACAAATAATGGATATCTTTACAGAATCTATAGGCAGTTATCAGTTAAGTGTTTCTTAACATCCATTAATGTGATCTTTATTTGCATTGTTTGACTGATCAGTAAATTAGAAATGATTTATTTCAGACTATAAGGCTATAATAAAGTGGTTGTAAATAACACATCTGCACATTCATTTAAACAATTATATGTCGTTTCTTGTCTGTACATATATTTATTTTTATTTTGTACTTCTTTACATAGTGTATTATTATTATTTAACTCCAGTTTTTATTCCCCTCCCCTTTGCTTTGTGTTATTCACCACTATTGTGTACTTTTGCACTATGTTGCACTACGTGTTTACTTTCTTCTGCACTGGATGCTCCTGTCGCCAAGTCAAATTCCTTGTGTGTGTAAATATACTTGGTAATAAATCTCCTTCTTATTCTTCTTATTCTTATGTATTACGCCGGTGTGTATTAACGATATTGTGCTTTGCTACCTGTAGGTTGCAGTATAGACACTGCAATTCCATTCCGTTTTGACGTCACACAATATTTTTTATCAAGACGTTTTGGTAATTTGGTGTCACTCTTTATATTAGTAATGGTAAAAAGTGTTAGGGCTATACTGTTATTTAGCCAATACAAAAACAACTGTTATTGTCTTGCGCTCACCAATGTAAATGTTCCCCTTTTCACTCAAGTTAGAATAGGCCAGCAATAAGAAAAATACATTGATTGAATTTTAATACCTTTTATTGAATTCACAAAATAAATGCATTATTAAATCTAAATTTGAATAACTATAGTCTTATGTGTCGCTTTACTTCTGATGATAATGTAGATTGTAACAACAGCAGTATTTCGTCTCGAGCGGTAGAGTGCGTAAGATTAATTACTTTAGTAGGTCTTATTTATTTATTTTTGCATGCAATATCAATTTTTTCATTAAGAATTTTCACACATTTCTTAATTATAGTATTATTTATATTATAATCTTAACATAATAATAAAAATTTAATTTATTATTATGAATTGTATAATTGCATATTGCTTTTACCCATGTGTTAAAAGAAAAGCATTAAAAAAGTATGGATTGACAAAGTAAATATCTTATGTGCTTCTAGATAAGTCATTAAATACTTGCCCTTGAGACTTGAGTTGTGCCATCTTATCTTCAGGACCGTGGACAGCTCGTGGCAAAGTATAACTATTAGACACTGCCTCCCACTGGGATTTCAGAAAGGCAATAAAGGGGCCCTATTCGGTGTCATAAAAAAGGTACAAAACTGTCGCTGGGGTGGGTCATGTCCTAATATGTCAAGGACATATTGCATACCTTTAAATGTACAGTTAAATTTTATGGAAACAAAACATTAACTGTAGCATAAAATGTACACAAAAGGTCATTGGAGTACAACAATGTATCCAAAAAAGTACATTATTTTATGTTTTGTAGGCTACCTTAAAGGTACAAAAGGGAACCCTTAAGTGTACCATCCAAGTGACAGTAAAAGGCACGCTTTTGTACTCTTTTTCTGACAGACAAACACAATCTGCATGGATAAAAAAAGTCGCAACTGATTCAATAAAATATATATTTTAAATTCTCAGTGAAAATAAACACAGTCCAAAGTGCTAAATCTATAGGAATTTTATTTGATAAATATAGAGGTGATTTATTGGCAAGAATCAATGTCTATTCGTGTTTAATTTGAAAATATATTTTATTATTCAGTATAAAAATGCGCATGCATTCTGTCAGGAAAATGAAGTATACATTCTAGTTCCAGTTCACTGCATCACCTTCTCAATTAAAACTCAAGTTGAGCTTGTCTCTTGAATAATTTATCTTGCGTGCTGGTAAATCTGAAATGAATTCAGGTAGTACAATTTTCTAAGAATGGTTTGAGGCAAATAGTTCAGCAAGCTTAGAACAATCACAAATAAAACAACGATAAAACATCATAAATATATAAAGATCGTTCAGTAGGACAACAAACAAAAGAAAGTTAAATAATTCACTGTTTACAACTCTGTGTTCGCTGCTTTTCATATATTTTGCGACATTATTGACAGTGCTTAATAAAACCAATCCGGTGTTGAGGTGATCTGTGGCTGATGAAATGTATTTGCATTAAGTCATGAGTACACAGAAAAGTGCCAACGCTCTCAATCCCGATCATCACACCATTATGACAACAAATAGTCAATCTTGAACCGATGATAACCCGTCAAAGGTACCACCGTAGGGGTGCCCTCGGTGGTCAGCTGAAACGGGAAGAAGTCCCTTTGGTGACGGTAGGACATAGCATGATCCTCGTAGGACCCTCCATGCACCTGCGCATGAGGGAGAGCGGCAGGGGAGCCACGCATGACATAAGGGACCATGTCCACTCCCACCTGCCAAGTGTCAGTTTTGTGAACGAGGCGTTCCTCTTTTCTGAAAGGTCGGCTGAGGATGCTGTCAATGGCGAAAGAACTCGTAAACTTGGCGCTGGACGTAGGCGCAATAACAGAGTCGCCGGTGTCCACCTGGCTCGGCCCCTCTGACTCTGACTCTGACTTGCCTGTTTTTTTGTTAATGCGCTTTCTCCTTCGACGAAAAACGCCGTCTGCAAAGGTGTACTCGCTATGCGGGTTCAACATCCAGTAGTTATCCTTGCCCCACGGTCTGGAGGGATCTCGCAGCACCTTCAGAAAGCAGTCATTGAGAGAGAGATTGTGGCGCACCGAATTCCTCCAACCCGTATAGCTGCCTCTAAAAAACGGGAACTTTTTCATGAGGTAGTCATTGATTTCAGCCAGAGTAAGACGACCCGAGCTGGAGTCACGGATGGCCATGGCGATCAGGGCGATGTAGGAATACGGAGGCTTTGGTCTCCGGGTGTAGGGCTTGCCTTTGCTCTCAGCGCCCGGCGGAACAGGTGCCGGACTGTGCGCCACGCAGTCTCCATCCGAGCCCAGTTCCTCCTCAGCGGACAGCGGCGACGGGATACTGCCCTCGGCGTCGCTGCACAGCTCCACGGGCTTGAAGTCGTAGTGACCCCCACGGAAAACCTCCAGTTTCATATTTAGACGTGATTTTGTGCTATTAACTGTCCGACGTCTGGTCCCAGGAAATATCTGGCGAGTAAGACTCCTCAACACATATGTTGGTACCCAGGCAGCACAATCCAAAGTGTTAGGGTGACAGGATTTGTACCTGCTGCGGTTTAAGTGCACATAACATCCCGAACAAGCGCTCAGCTGTCTATATAGCTGCTCACCTCCGGGTATGCCTACAGGGGGCGGGGCTTGACGAGCTGTCTTTAAGTTTTAAAATCAAACTTTGCCCAACAGAAAGGGATCGTGCACACTTTGTTTTGAAATAAAGCGGTTAGACATGTGTGGATAAACATCAGTTAAAGGGTTGATGAATTACTTTGTTGATTTCAGTCAGGTTTCGTCACTCTCAGGTGGGTTCACCTGTGTGGGTGCTCACCTTTGTCCGCGCATTCCCAGAAGAGTTTCTTCTCAGGAAACCAGGTGGCGTGCGTTTATCAAACATGCTTACAGTTTGCCCGTGTGCCTTGTAGTGTACAAAAACAATACAGTATATAGACTGATTGTTTGAACTAAGGTAGTCTGATTTTATTATATATATATGTTTTGATAGGCTACTGCTTGATTATTTAGTGTACAAATAAATATGAATAAACAGGACAATAAATAGCTGGCAGGCACTAGTTCTTGTTGAGGAAGTTTTGCCGATCTTTATTTACTTTAAGTCTTTAAAGTCTAATTATTATGAAGCACTTGAACAGCCTTTAAAAATGATACTTTATTATGAAACGAGTAATATTATTAGGCTAGATATTTTTTGTGTTTAGCATATTAACCCCAAAGTGGTTAATATTTCTTGATTTACATTAAATTATGCATTCATGCTGTAAATAAGATTACTTAAATACATTTAAAATGTTTAATTCAAATGTAAAAAAGAGGACGTCTGGAAAGTTTAATAAAACATTTAAGTTTACTTAGTCTCATCTTCTAGATTCTTGACATACAAGACATGAAATACAACATTTTACTCCCTGATCTCAGTTAAAGGTGCCATTTTGAATATCTGCCTGTTGACTATATCATTTTTCCATTATTTTGCTGTACAAATACCATGGCCACAATTTTACACTCACACATGTGGCCTCTCACAGGTATCAAGTATTGAGTTGGTGTTCCCTGCAGGTGTGTCTGGAGAAGAATTGTGCTCATAATAGCTGCCTTGGCAGGCCTCCAGCAGGCAGTCCGAGCCATAACTCAAATATTTAGATAGTGGTAATCTTACATGAAGTGGTTAACAGATATTCATTAATGCATGAGAATACAATCTCTGTAAAGTTGGACTATTAGATAAGTTCTATTAATAATATGCGTTTTCAGTGAAAACATGGAGAGGACAAAACTGTGATCCTTGTGATTTCTTACTTTGAATTAGCTTGAGATTCCTTTTTTTGTGTAGCTGTGATGGAATGATGGACTTATGGTCAATCTTTTAAAATTAATCATATATAAGTTGTCTACTGTAAGTCGCTTTTGATACAAGTGTCTGCTAAATGACTAAATGCAAATGTACAGAATTTCCACAACATTCGTCTGATCTCCATGTTTGCTTTTCATATTTCAAAGGGTAAAACTGGTCTATTAAGTGATTAAAATTATAAGATGTCAAAGCTTTCAATTAGAGTTGTAAACATAATTTAACAAAAGCTCTATTGCAGCACAAGTAGTCATATCATATTAATGTAGACACATCTAATTATTGTAATACTGAGAATGTTTAATCTGTTAAAAAAATATTTATAGAATCTAACACTTGCATGAAGATAGGCTTAATTTAAATAGGTAAAACCACTTTTTAATTTAAGTCCATCAACATGCAAAATGTCCGGTATCTCACCAATAATGAAATGAGGGCACATGATGTACGCTACATGATACACGGGCAAATATAGCAATATGTTTTAAATGTATGCACATCTGTGTTTTAATGGACTACAACAAACGTTATGTTTGTGCCAAGTAACACCAAGCTAGGGGACAGCCAATGAATGCCTTCGGGCTAACATTTACATTTGGATTTCGATTAATGTATACTGTCCTTTTCTAAATAAATAAATAAGCCCAATCTCTCAGTCCTCATATTCTTATTTCTGTTATTGGAAGGTGGTTCATAACTATAATTTATGACATGAAGTGGCAGAGAGTTAGATTTCTTCCTCAAGAAATAAAGGAATGGCTAGTCCTCCACAAAACACTGGCATGGACCTGCTTACTCTACACTACCCAAGCCAAATAAATATGGCACATTCTGTGGTCTGCAGAGCTGCATTATGCAGGGCAGGTTCAACTGAAAAATGATGATGGACCAGTGGAGTTATAGACATGTGCACCCTCTAATTTTCCCCTTCTGTGTTTATGTGTGGCTTTCCAGAATGAAATTGTTTCCAGTAATCTGGAGCGCACAACTAACAGGCCCAAGGATAAACAGTCATGAGTGTAGGCAGGCCGTTGCGTTTTTTTTTTATTCCTTCTCTTGAACAGTTTGGATGGAATTGAGAAATTTACGACAAGTCAAGTACTTTCTCTTTTCACCTGTTAGTCTTGGGTTTGCTCAATGTTCTTGTTCAAATGATCTCCAGCACTAACAACGGTAATTGTTAGGACTATGGTAACTTTTAAATAGTAATGTTCAAAATACAACAATTCTTTAACCCTGGGGTGTCTCATGCTGTCTCATGAAATGAGCAAATGTCTCAACACAAGGATAAATCAAAGCTAGTAGGTGAACCACTGTTGAAATCTTGTTTCCACAGACTAGAGTCTTTCATAATGTTTGTTAGCAAATCATAAACAGAAACAGTGTTTTAACCATTTAAGCCAGAGGTGATTCCCTCCATACAGTCCCATGACACCTCAATGATCGAGAAACAATATGAATGCAGTGCAACACCCTCTCCTATATTAACTGAGTCTCTTTAAATGTTGCTGTGAAAATAAAATCAAGATGTGATCCCCCAACCCAAAAAAAATTGACCGCACAGGTGTCAAAGTGGATTAATCATAATACAATGGTAAGAAACAAGAGGTTAAATACCAAAATCACTTGTATCACCAAAATGTTGTATAAGCCTAACCATGCTTTTGGTTACTCTTAACACTCTGTAGACCAGTGTTTTTCAACTGCAGTCCTTGGGGCCCCCCTCCTAAAATGTTTGAGATGTTTCTCTATACAAAAACCTGATTCAACTCATCAGCTGGTTAGTGTTAATTGACCAACTAACATTCGAAGTGGGTGATGATGGTAGTTGAATCAGGCGTTTTATATAGAGAAACATGTCAAACATTTTGGGAGGGGGCCCCCGAGAACTGGAGTTGAAAAACATTGCTGTAGACTATTTAGTTTTAGGGCTACATTAGTATTTTTGTCTTGCTTCTCAGTACAAATCAAAAAATTCATACATCAAGATACATTTATTTGAGAAGCAAAATTACCAAAGATAAGTTTACTTTAAAAAAAGAAAAATAATCTGCCAGTGGGGTAAGAAAAATAAACTTTACTGTGATAAGTTGAAACTTGAATTTAGTTTTTGCAGTAAAGACATTTCAGGACAACATGAAGGCTATGTTTATTTCTTATTGTTCGAGACATTAAAACATATATAATTGTTTAGAACTTGTTGTAAAGAATAAAATGTTGCTATTTTCTTAATTTGTTGGCTAGTACTACATGTTCAATTATTATGCAGCCTTTTTTATGAACATTTTATGATAAATAAACAGCATCGAAGACGAACAAATGACTTACCTAATGGAAACATGCCTATAATTCTTCTGCAATTCCAAGCATAGTTGTATGTCAATCTGACATCTCTTCATTTAAATGTAGCATGAGAACATTTGTAGTAATAGCCAAAAAATACATTGCATGGGTCAAAATTATAGATTTTCTTTTATGCCAAAGATCATTAAGATATTATGTAAAGATTGTGTTCCATGAAGATATTGTGTAGTTTTCCTACCGTAAATATATAAAAACTTTATTTTTGTGAGTGGATGCAGCAAAACTGCAAAAAAAAGTCTGGAAACTTGACTACAAACTTCACTCGCTGCTGCCGCTCTTTGGGAATAACCCACTCAAATTTGGTATCTAGGTAAAGCTCAGAATTTCACCTTTCAGGTTCCACAATGTCATCACAGTGGTAAGCAGCGGCCTGCTACAGGACCTCTCAACTTTAAAGGCGATTTTCTCAGTATTTCGATTTTGAGTTATTTATTCAGCTTTTAGATGACCCTTAAGACCGGTTTTGCTGTCCAGGGTCACATATAAGATTTCGCCATGCAAAAAAGTGTTTGCGCTTTCGTCCCACAATTTCCTATGAAAGCATTATTGTTGTTCACACTTTATGCATTTGGCAGATATATATTTTATCAGTATGTGTGAGTCTTTGTGTTAATGTTCCTCTAACTAAACTGACGGAACCTTGAGCATAATGTTTAACAATTTTCCAGATTAAAATAAAGACAATCACAATTTCCAGTTAAAATGGGCTTTGAAACTTTTGAAGTTATGTTTTCAGCTATTTTTATATTCTTTTCCCATGCCTCCTGGAACAAGTGAAGTTTTTTGTTTTGTTTCTTTCTTTTAAGAATTTGAAGCAACTATATGAATCAGTGAAATATGCAAGTAATTCATGTATATTTTAACAATTGTTAGGTCAGTGGGGTCAATATGACCCCACACATTAAATCATTTCTCAATGCGCACTTAACAGTAGGGTTAAAGACAGATTTGTTCAGTAGGTGTATGTAAAAAGGTGAGAATTTCGCTTTTTGTTGTGCTTTATATTTTTATTTCATATTGTTCTTCCTGCTTTAAACTGTGCTAAGTTGAGGTCCTTATTTGTACCTAAATTCATTTCTGATTTCAGAAATAGTAGGGAGAAAAAATAATAATTTAAATAAACTAACCAGAATTTTGTTATTTAATCAGCAGCATTCAATCAACATTCATGCAAAAACAAAAAGGCATTTTTTGAAAACAGAAATATTTAAACTCATGTCTATAGATGAGAATAATTCAATCCTGCAAAACGGTCTATAGTGCCACAGTTGGCAAGTACATCATGTACTATTTATCAGTATGTATTGTTATATTTTGCTGAATTTTCTTAATTTTAATTAATTTTTTTAATTTTGAGGATCTTTTTCTGTCTGATCTGACTTTGAAAACTATAGCTATGTTGTTTGTGTTATACTAAATAATATGAATAAAATGTAGATGTTACCAAACATTTTTTACAGTGTAAATTGATATTGTGACATAGCGTGCTGAGTGCAAGGTGCAGCTGGGAGAAACAGCACAGCTTTATCTGTCGAAGAAAGTTTGCTCTCATCTCCCCTCGTCACCCAGCCATTCACACGCCAAGCCATCTGCCTCCTCCATGCCACCCAACAAATGTGACTGGAGGACAGATGAGAATGAATGATTTCTTTTCTGAGCACCTGAGCGATCCATTATCACTACCATCGACGCAACACCACCATCATTCAGCGTATAAGATATACACTTTTTTCTTTCCTTTCATTCGACCCAAATCACATTCGTAATCTAGCCCGCCACAGTATCGACTGAGCGTGCTGTGCCACTCCCCTGGCAGTATCCACACTAACCTTCCCCCCTCCCTTCCCTCCTGCTATCCTTTTCTTCTGTCTAAACTTGAAAAAAGAGCCAAACAACTTACTCACGCATGAGGTTTGCACGAGATGTGCGATCCTGGCGTCCCCTCCCCCATCTGTGTCTGTACTGAATACAAATCTCTCAGAGCACACTCAAAGAGTGAAGGCAACGAAAGAATAATTCTCTTATAAAACATACATTTAAGAAAGTCACAACAAGAAATAATGGCTTCAATTTTCAGTTTGGAAAAAGTGCTTTACCTTTTCATGCACTTTGCCCAGAGTTTAACTGTGTTTCAGATGCTTCTCCTAAAGATCTTTAAAGGCAAAAATAAAAATAGACACAAATGAGACATATGAATATATACCCATAAAGCAGCAAAACAAACATTACCTATAGGTTAAAATGTTACAAGGGTTTGAAGTGATTTAATATCACTATGATGAATATGAGCTCAATTTGAAAAGGATGTACGGTTAAGCACTCAGCACATTCGTTAAATGTCTGGTTATGATCTTTTTTCCATGTCAGGTGACAGATTACCCACAAAAAAACAAAAGCTAATCCCTCTCCTGTCCTAATGTTTATCATTGCATGCAACTCTTACTTTTTGAAAAGAGGAAGTGCAAGGCGTTTAAATATAAAACCAGTAACCATAAATACACTCAGAGTCCTTGAAATCAACGGATGGTAAGGTTTTATTTGTTCGCTTTACCTGTCAACATTCGATTTGAACACAAGCTTGAGATATTTGGAACAAGCCATGACAGGTTAAGAGCCTGCAGAGACTAGTGTAACTTACTGAAACAGGAGAGCTTTAAAGCAACAACTTTCGTGCAGCTGATTATCTAATGACAGCTTTGAACAAGGCTGCTAATAGTTTACTCCTTGACTGACATTTGCAAGCTGGTATGCAATGCACGTTGGAGTTGATCTGTTGAGCACCCGTCTAGCTGGTGCAGGGTAAATTATGCCAGTTGTTTATTGAACATGACCTTGCGTAAAGAATTATTGGTTTTAACCTGTAAAATTAGGTTTAATTTTGGGTTTGCATAAACATGTGAGATATCAAAGAAACTGTGCTGAAATTGCAGCCACATTGCCAAGGCGTTTCTATGCATTTGTGAGGGTGTTTTGACATGGCCCACTCATGTTGCTTTTCCACCGGGGCTGATGTTGGATCTGGAACGGGGCTACATTAGTGGGCCGGTGCCCAGATCCTGGTTCAAACCTGAAAACCTTGCTGGTCTTGAGTAAGGTACCCTGAGCTTTTACTATAGTTTGAAGGGCACCATTTTAAAAGCCATTGGAAATAGTTATGCATGCTTCAAGTGTAAGCCACTAAAGTGCCATTTTCCGGGTGTTGACTACTTACAAATAATATTTCCAAATATTGAGATTCCTCCTTAAATCTGTAGTAAGACAGACGTTTCACTGTCAGAAAAAAAGGTTTAAAAATTTACCTTTTCTGTCGTTGGGGTGGTACCTTAAGGTTCTTTTTTTGTACCTTTGCAGCTATACAAAACATAATATAATATTGTACCTTTTGGGGTACAGTTAAAAGTACAGTTGTCTCAGAGTACAGATATGTTTTGTACCCTAGTATTTAACTGGTATATAATGGAGCCTTGGGGGAACCAAAATGCATTGACCTTTTTTACATTTACATGACATTTATTTATTTGGCAGATGCTTTAATCCAAAGCAACTTACAAGTAGAAGAGCATAAAACATTTTACTAAGCAGTACAGATAGTTTACAAGACCATGTTACTAGGAGGATTACACTGAAGTAGGCAAGGAAAAAATGAACAACATGAAAGATTTTTTTTTTTTTTTAGACAAAACAGACAGTTATTGGTTAGTCAGATAGATGCGGAACAGAAATGTTTGGAGTTGTTTTTTGAAAGTTGTGAAGGATGCTGCAGCTCGGGTGGAGGCTGGTAGATCATTCCACCACAGAGGAACTGAATGTGTAAAGGTTTTTGCAAGCGATTTGGTGCCTCGTTGTGATGAAATAACAAGGTGTCGCTCATTTACAGACCGAAGGTGACGGGAGGAATGTAGACCTGGAGCAGTAAGTTAAGGTAAAGTCGCGAGTTTGCCTCTGAAGGCCAGTGTTGGCAATTTGAACTTGATGCAGGTGGCGACTAGCAGTGGCAATAGAGTGAAATCAGGAGGGGTGTTACATGGGTTCTTTTAGGCTGATTAAACACAAGAAATGCTACGGCATTCTGGATCATTTGCAGGTGCTTGACTGCACTGGTTGGAAGGCCAGCCAGTAGAGAATTGCAGTAGTCCAGTCTCGATATGACCAGAGCTTGGACTAGGAGCTGAGAGGCATGCTTTGAAAGGAATGGTCTCAAAGATTAAAATATGTTATTTATAACAAATATAATTGGTTTGGAAAACCTCTAACTCAGCAATAATTGCAAGGAGTGTGGGGCAGGTTAAATTTGCAATTTAAGAATTAGATCTAAAATGAGAACCTAGTCTGTTTCTACAACTTGGATGAGTTTCAACTCTCATTATTACAATCACTCATGATTTCATGAACTTGATGTCATTTATATCCAACTAGTGTATTCATCCAACTCCCCCATGAATTAAAATGTACTATTTTGTCGATTTGTTTATCAGATGCACCCTGCAGCGAGGGGGTCTTAGACATCGCTTGGTCATCGGGACCATCGATTTTGCATTGCCAGAAGAAATTATGAGTGCTGCTTATACTTGTGTAAAGTCGAGTTCACAGTGTTACTGTGATGGCACGCAGTTGCTAACCTGCTCTGTGTGTGTTTTTGGGATGTTACTGTGCAGTTGCTTGGGTGGTTTGAGCTGTTGTTAGGGCATTAAGTTTACTATGTATTCTGTACCATCATTTAGAAACAAATTCTGTTTACTCTGGAGATCATTCTTTCAGTCAAGCCCAAAAGTCAAGCCCTCTTCTTCAAAGTAAGCCCATCAAAGACGACAATTATAGCTGGCACAGAAATGAAAGAGGGAACACAGTGCTTCTCCTCACCTGTATATGAACTTGGTTTCTTGCGATTTTAATTGATGGTGCTGGCGCATTTTTGCTTCCACCTGCTCTGACAGATTGTTTACCAGAGCCCTGAGGTGAGAAGACAACACAACCAAAATAGAAACCTTTGCAGGCTGCAGCCTGTTCCACACAAAGCCATTCAAGTTATTTACGGCATATCCATGTATTTTTCACAGGGTTGAAAGGTTCATTTGCAGCCAAGGCACGAATGAAAGAACATGGCTGCCGATCGGCAATTTGAATAACACCGAACTGCAATTGCCAAAGTCAAGTGTTTTATCTGATGTGATGTACGACTGTTACCTTGTTTAAGTTTACTGGTTCTCTCCGAGCTGGAATGTTATTGTAAAGTTATTCTGGGGAGCCATTGTGTTCTGCAGGCATTCAAACCCGATGACCTGTTGAATCGGAGAGTTGAACGTTAATAGGTGCGTGCTTGTTTGCATACAGTTGTGTGGATGCTGAGGAGTAACAATGTCGACCATTATGGCCAAACCGGAATACACAGTTTGAATGTAGCATGCAATGATACCCCAACAAATCTTATCTGTTTCCCACACCGCGGCTGCTTATGCAATGTCAATTATATTCAAATGTGCACAGTTAGGGGAAGCATATGCAAAGCAGTACGCTTGCTCTCTGTCTGGTCTGTAAATTAGCTCTCATTAAAAATATCTGACAATTTCAAGCATGTCGGTTGCTGATAACTTAAAGGTAATCCTACAGTGAACAGACATCAAAGTTAATATTTGATCTAGATAGACTGTTAATGTGGTGGTATTTACCATGTTAAAAGCACTATGAAATGTATTCTTGTCAATAAGAAAATACCATAATGAGACACTATCTCCCTTTGGCTGTTTTACGTTGTTTACTTCAGAGGCAAAACAACGACTCGGTTTTCACCAAACAAGTAATTGAATGATGGCTCAAATGTCAAACTCACTCCTGTATTTCAATTTTTTTCAATTGGTTACGACAGCGTGAAAGTCTCAGAGAACACGAGAAAGGAAGGTTATGCTTTATTTGTTTTTGCCTAGTAGATATTCAAAAGATATCTATTAATGCTTCGACACAATTGCACAATGTCTGTTTTCTAATAATTTAGTACACCACAAAGTTTTACACAAACTTGAGAGCAAATTCAATCTTTTCAAAATATACAGTTTTTTTTAAATATAGCCACAGTCAAGGTTGCTTTGGTTGATAAACAAGAAAGAGGTGAAAAAGTAAATAGATAGCTTCTAAATGTAGGAAACCAAGGATCTTTCGTCCCAAAGAGAAGCTTCCTTGTTTGTTAGGTTAAAGGAATGACAATAATCTCAACAAATTCACCAAACACCAATTTTATTTTTTTTTGAGCTTTGCCTGCCAGATATTGGTGGATAGTTGTTTGTGGTATAACGATTTTACTCAGTTTAAAGGAAAACCTTGAATTTAGAACAAACATTCCTGACATAGCTCATCTATTTTAAATTCAAAGTGAAAAAAACAAAGTCATCATAGTAAACAGTTACACCCTTCACATGCCAACTTAACACTTAAGAGTGACGACTATTTGTGTCGCTTTATTTGAGGGGCTGTCAATCACAATCAAACGCCAAGGTCTTGAACCTGACCACAACATGTTTATGGATGAATCGTGTAAGCAAAGGTATTCGTAGAGCGAGGCTGGGAGTTGAGAGGTGTTAGCAGGGCCGGTCTTGTCTCAGTGCTGCACCTCTTGTTTGGCCCCAGGCGTCTTTCGTGCAGACTCAACTGGGATCCCCTGCAGGTGAAGGTGGCTTAGATAATATCATAGTTACTACACGCAGAACCTGTTTGGGTTATTTTCTAAAACCGAGGGAGGGAGAAGTACAAGGGAAAAAAATGCAGCCACAGCAACAAAGAGGTCTGCGTGCAAACAGCGTCAGGAACTCCCTTCAGGTGAGTGCGTGGAAACACGGGCTTTGCACGAAACGGCCACATACGTAGAAACGGTTCAATGGTTCACACTTTGGCGAGGGCGTGTGTGCGTATGCGCGAGCGAGTCGGTTTGTGAAAACAAGAGTCACTCGCAGGTTATGCGGGACATGTTTGCGACACCAGTCAGGTGTGTGACGACCGTGCTGAATGCGGAACCTTATCTCTATTACATTTGTATTACCGTGCATGTTCTATAGTGCTGTTTGTGTTTTCTGTGGCAGGTCTGAACCTGCTTGACCTAGTCACTCACTGCCTCATTTTTTCCTTTGTCTTTGATTATCACGTTTCCAGTCAAAGAGACAGTCACGCAGAACCCCCCTTTCTCAGTTGCTTTAAGAGACAGTCCCTCTGTCACAACAAATTTAGATTAGTGAAAAACAGGAGTGAATTATGACATTTGAGTCAACGTTCAATGGCTGGTGTGGGGAAAAACGAGTCGATAGTTGTGTGTCTGCTGCAGGCTTTCATAAACAGAACTCCCAGGTGGTCCGAGCAGATGTCTGCTGAGAGGTAGGCAGCGGACGGCCCCTGCTCGCCGGCAGAGGTTTGATCAATGGCAGCCCACTCACCGTGATGCAATCAAAGCTGACAGCCCAGTTTAACAATATTTATTTCCACACTACGTGCTCACTGCCAGGCCTTTTTTTAAAGTTTTCATGTGAGTGTGGGTGAATTAAATGTAAAGTGGCTCATTTTTGCTCCAGTAGTGATGTTTGAAACTAGTTTTCATGGGCACTTCAATTAATCAGACATGCAAGGAGTACCGCTCCAAAGTCGCAACCATTGTTGAGCCATTCGAAATCAATGTAGTGAAAAGGTAACACAGCAACCCAAAGGTTTTAGAGACATCATTCCACTAATGGTTTACTTACAGCGGCCTTTGCGTATTAAGCTGGGATAGGAAATGTTTTAAGATAAAATATGAACACGTAAAGGAATAGTTCACCTCAAAATTTTAATTACAGATGGCCTCCTTTCATCAACTGGAGACAAATTCAGTTTTTTCGTCACTTTTCCATTATGTATACAGCCATGGACAAAATACTATATAGACTAAAAATAACTTTTCTGAATTACCAATTTTAAGTATATTTTATCAAACAAAACATTTTTGTTTAAAGGAATAATTCACCCAAAAATGATATTATGATTTTATGACTTTTATGAAAATAATGAATTTGTTGTTTCAAACCTGTATGAATGTAATTTTTGTACATTGAAGCAATGAGATTCAATTTGTTTTCAAATTTCATTTATTTGCGATTCATTAACATTTTGAAGCTGTGCATATGTGTAGCTATTTTCTTATGTTAATCTGTGTGTAACCAGGCCCAGGTGTTATGGTAGAACACAATCACACTGTTGTCACAAGTAGTATAGTACATTTTACATCAAGCTAAAGTAAATTAAAAAAAAACACATTTACACTTTGCATTTCTTTCGATACAGACCACATGCTTCAACTAGTTGTTGCATGCCACCAATAATACTTTGAGATAACGCTGAGAAAGTTGTTTACTTTATTTTTGCCTCAAAGTAAGAAATTCTAATTTAATGGATGAATTGACAAATGTATTTGGGAAAGTTTGCCTGGACCAACTGTGAACAAGGTTTTTTGTAAGAGCATTGTATGGCATCATGTCTCTTCTGTTTTGTCCTCATCTATGTAGTTAAACACGTTACATACCTTAATGTTACCATAAAAGTGGAAAACCCCAGTCACTGAAAACATTCTGAGCACATTCGGGTGATTTTCAACATTTATCTTCTCTCGTCGTTTTTTATACACATATTTATGTAATCACACAAAGATAGCAGACTGTCCTTAAAAACATTTCATATTTAAGACTCTTTAAAAATACAAGGTAAAGAATTTTTTAGAATTTGAGATCAGGCTGGAACCTCTGAACTGTACAACATACTCAAGAAATGTTTGTTTAATTTTGAGATATAAACAATTTCACTGTACACATTCTGTGTGGATTTCAAAGATGAATTGCTTTATTCTATTTCATTGATTTACAGCCCCAAAACAGACAGATCTTTAAAGGTACAGACAGGTATAGACAGGTCTGTTTATAAGGTACCAAGCAGTTTATAAGCATCAATGATTGACAGAGTTTGTGGCATTAAATATTTTAAAGTCATTTGATCATTTTTATTTGCATTTTTTATATATAGATATTTTATTATCTACCCCTAAATCTCACTCAAATCAGGTGACTGGTGGTTTAACATGGCCATGATATGGGTTTCTTGCGTCTTGCATGTACACTAGATGTGCAGCAGATGTACAGTCATGCCCACACTGACAGTTACAGACCAATCTCTCTCCTCCTGTTTATTGCG
This sequence comes from Oreonectes daqikongensis, assembly GCA_026939265.1. Classification (NCBI taxonomy): domain Eukaryota; kingdom Metazoa; phylum Chordata; class Actinopteri; order Cypriniformes; family Nemacheilidae; genus Oreonectes; species Oreonectes daqikongensis. The sequence goes on along the minus strand of JAOTQM010000225.1, from coordinate 139,610 downwards.
AAAACACTCGAAAGAGCTGTTTTCAACCAGGTGTCTTCCTTCCTATCCCAGAATAAACTACTAGATGACAAGCAGTCGGGATTCAAAACGAACCACTCTACTGCGACTGCTCTGCTATTGGTCATGGAAGCACTACGGCTAGCCAAGGCGGAATCAAAATCCTCTGTCCTGGTTCGACTCTGTCAACCACCAGATACTGTTAGCAACCCTGTCATCACTTGGAATCTCAGGTACTCCTCTCCTCTGGTTCAATTCCTATCTCTATGAAAGATCCTTCAAGGTGTCATGGAGGGGCTCACTGTCCACTGCTCGCCACATGACCACTGGGGTCACTCATGGATCAGTGCTTGGACCACTCATTTTCTCCATCTACACGACATCCTTAGGACCCATCATACAGGTTCTCCTATCACTGTTATGCTGATGACACCCCGATCTACATCTCATTTCACCCGGACAATCCCACTGTAGCTGCGCGCATTTTCGCTTGCCTTGAAGACATCTCTGTTTGGATGAAAGAGTATCACCTCAAGCTGAACCCTGCCAAGACAGAACTTCTTGTATTTACGGTATAGTGCAACATGATCTCACCATCCAACTTGACAATACCACAATCACTCCTTCCAAAACAACCAAGAACCTCGGATTCATTTTTGATGACCAACTGTCCTTCAGTGACCACATTGCCAAGACAACGCAATCATGTCGATTTGCTTTATTTAAAGGCGTAGTTTTGGATTTATAGCGGCCACTAGCGTTTCAGTATAGATTTGCAATAAATCTTTCAGTAATTTGCTCATCCCTCCCTTTCGAAGTACGACGGTGGCCGCAACAGTAAAAAAAACGTGTCGCCACTGAGACAGCGGCTGTGATTCTAGCCACACTGTCATGTTACTTCATGTGAAATTACAATGCAGTTACATTATTTCTACACTTATAAGGAAAAACATTTGTCTCTCGTAGGTTATATGCCCATTTGTATCAAATGCTAACGTTACCAAAAAACTGGTTTCACTTTCACAAAAGTTAAATTATCTTACCAGCCCAGCAGAAAACTGGCAACTTCGGCGTCGCGTTGAAAACATTTGTTCTTCATCTGATAATAGCTACACCGATGTTTATCCTGGATTTCTGCTGTCGTTTGTCTCTAATTTGTCACATTTGCGCTTCACCGATGGAGATTCGTGCTCTATCGGCTCTTGTGCACAATACGTCTGGTCTTCCATTGTATCAAAACTTCTAAAAACAGAACAATCTATGCTTCAACTAGATGACGATGACGATGACTACTCCTTCTTCTCTTCGTACTACGACTAACTTCTTCGTGGTCTTTAACTCAGTGATGACACAAGCTGCCTCTACAAATTACTAAATGCGCTCTGTGAGCTGTTTGTCCGTTTAGGGCTGCTGTAACCAAACATGGCCGCGCAACATGGAAAACTCCACATATATAGGCCCGCGCATATGTAGATAAAACAGGGTTATTCTAAGGTAATAAAAACATAACTGTTCATTACGTACAGTCTTTATACACCTCTGAAGAAACAGTTTTGTATGTTATATTGCATTTTTTTCAATAAATCATACAAAAAATCAAGTATTGTTCCTTTAACATCAGGAAGATTAGACCATATCTCACTGAGCATGCAGCACAGCTCCTTGTTCAGGCTCTTGTTATCTCAAGGTTGGACTACTGCAATTGTCTCCTTGCCGTTCTTCCTGCCATGGCAATCAAACTTTATCTCTCTCCACTAGTTACCGGTCGAAGCCTGTATCAAATTCAAGTCACTAACGCTTGCCTACAAAACTTTTACTGGCTCAGCACCAACATATTTTCATACCCTCCTACACTCCATCAAGATCCCTGCCTTAAGCAAATGAGTGGCATCTTGTATTGCCCTCTCAAAAGGGCAGTAGATCACATTCCCTCTCATTCTGCTTCACAACTCCTTGCTGGTGGAACAGCCTTCCAAACTCTGTCCGATCAACCACATCTCTCACAACATTCAAACAGCATCTTAAAACACAACTCTTCTGTGAATACCTGACAATTAAAAAAAAAAAAAAAACACTAACCCTTTATCTTTTTCTATCAATAAGTAGTGTTCTGGCTTTTGTAGAAATTAGTAACTTGGTGTTAGCACTTATTGTATTATTGCCCCTGTATGACATATCGCTTTATTGCTTTCTAATCTCTCTGTAAGTCGCTTTGGATAAAAGCGTCTGCTAATTGACTAAATGTAAATGTAATGCCGATAATTAGAGCTAAGCTTTGCTCAACAAGTCAATCTGCCTGCCAACAATACAAAATAACAATTCATGGATGCTGTGAAAAGTGCAGCATAGAATTGCTGTTTCTGTGTGCTGCTGAGTCCTGTTATATATCAAACACTTTGGGACATCTAGTGTTGTTAATGAATCCCTTTCATCCCTGTGATATGGTTGGCATGAATCATTGTTAGACCTGTGCTGACAGCAAAAGTGTTTGCTTAAAGAGAAATACTGTCTGTGTGATTGATTTCTTTATAACGACACCTTATATTTCTTTAATAGTTTATATAGTAACTTTTACTGTTTTTGACAGCATTTTTTAAATGAACTTTATAATAATATACATGCAATTTTGTAGCTTACATGACACATAGTTATGTTAAAGGTATGCTAAAGTTTTTTTTTTATTTAAGTTTTATGTAAAGTAACATAGAATAATCTGATATGTACAAAAGGTCATTTTATATTCAATGTATTGACTTTTCAAACACTACCTCATGTCTGTTGTGAGTGATGTTTGTGTATGTCTCCACACATGTTTATGTCTGTGCTGATTCAATTTCTGTTTGTTTAACTGAGTGTGTATTTAGGGTGTGTATGTTAGCATGTGTGCACACACAGCGGGCTCTCCGTGTGTCTGGTTGTGTCTAGCGCCGTGATTCATCTCATGTGTATTTGGGTTTCCCACCTGAATTGTGTCATATTACAGTCTTTTGTCAGTCGCCTATTACATGCGTCTAAAAATAGGCACTTGATTGTATATGGGGCTGCTGATGGCCCCCACCCAATCACCAATCGAATATGTTCAAATGATTTATAGCTGGCTTTTATGTGAGCAAGTTGTTTGACGTCAAAATGGACGTCAGTGTAAGGAATGCTACAACACAAGGCATGGATTTGATGTTAAGTGCTGTAAACTCTCACCTGGATGTTGATATTAGATCAGGTTTACGGACAAGCTATTTATAACGTTTAAAAAGGCTTTAGACGGCTCTGCAAAGTTTATTGATGTTTTACTTAAATACTTATTGTGCTATTGAATTTTTTAAGCCACTGTCTGGCCATCTGTGTATTGTGTACACGGAAATATTGTGGAGAAATTACTAACGCTGGTGCTTTAACGCTTAACGTATGAACTTTACAGTTTTTGAATATAAAGCTTGAATTACAATTTTAATAAAACTCATAACTGCACTAAAACAATATTTAATATTTATATATAAGATATTTAGTTACAACATGTTACTTGAGTGTCTTTGCAAGCAAGATTGTGAGCTACTTTACGGAGTCGTATCTGTTTTGGTGATGAATTTGTCATGACAAAGAATGTTCTGGAGTCTGAACCATGATAGAGTTAATACATAAGCATAAGGTTAAAAGATCAAGACACGTACTGGAGCACAGGTGGGAACTGAATGCCAGGGGAGTTTTTGAAACATCTACACGTCAACAGCTCTTATTTCAACATTACAAAGGGAGTACAGCTGAGGCTACAGAGACGACACAGGCCCAGCAATCTCATTGTTTCAGTTTGTATGTTAGGATGGGCCACTATGTAAACAGAGGAATGTGGAAAAACACAAAATGCCTAAATAAATTATACAACAGGTATGCCACACACAAAGTTTAAATTAATGTTTGTGTACTGGATGTCTATTGTGAAACGCACACTGTAAAATGGAAAGTTACATTTTCATATTGTCTGATAATTCTGAAGTCTAATCCTTTATTACAATTGTATATCACAGTAAAGTGTCCATATTTCAACAGTAAAATATACTAAAAGCAAAATGATGTTTGTCCTAAGAAGATAATCTGCCAGTAATTTCAGTAAAGTCTGTTTTGTTTTTATTGTATGTATAGTCACCAAAAAGAAATACAAAAGCAAAAGAACCTTTATTGTCTGTGATTGTTTATTCATCCAAGAAGCTTTGTCGATTAATCTTTGTAGACAAACATCTCAGGTGTGAGTAATATGACTCATTGTCGTCAGGGTTTACCCACGTGCCCGCCGCTGCTATGGAGGTGCGTGAGAGCCGGTTCTACTCCATTTCACAAATCATTCCACCTGTCGTCAGATTACAGCTATCAGATGAACGCCACAGATGACTTTTATATAAACATCTGTGATCATTTCAAAAATGAGCCTTGAGCAGCAACACCCCGGTGACAGAGCTTTGAAAGAACTTTACTAAGAGTACATCTGATCAGATGGCTCAGAAAATATGTGCTTGATTGGCAGATGTGTGACGTCCTCTCGCTTTAAAGCATTCAGCTTTCGAAAACAACCATCACAACTTAAAGATCACATCTGAGGACTCGAGAAAAAGCTAGAGTCATGATGACGTAGAAAGGGCTTTCACATTCCAAGCCCGTACCTAAAAAAATCTCATGGAAATGTTTGGCTAGCCGTCATTTTTTTTTACAGCGAGATTGTAAGTGAGATGGAACCGGCTTTGAAACACCTGCCAAAGGATTCAGTGGGCAGATAGTTAGGGCAGAAATGAGAGCTGTCTGACAATACATACTTTCAGTGACTGACTAAAGAAACATAAACAAAGCTATAGCAAACAGCCGTCTCACGCACAGAGGAACCGGCTTGCAAAGCCAACAGTTCCTTTGTGCTCCTGTTGGATTTTCTTTCTTGAAAACATCAAATCCTTTGGTAACTTGTCTATGGTATTTTGCGGGGTGGCGATATGTATGAATCTGTGAATAGTACAGAAGAGTACAAATATTAGAGAAATTCGAGCATGAAGGTCTATCTCTAGACATAACCGCCACCGGGGCAAAAGCAGATAGTATGAAAACTTACAAATTAGATTATATATGAATTGTAAATATTCTAACATATTATCTACCAGTTTGCTGAAAACAGTAAGAAATTGACACGAGACTGTGTCTGTTTTAAGGAGAGGGAGATCCCCAAGTTAACAAGTGCATTTCAATGTAGATTCTTTTATTTCTGAGGAAGATGCTTCCTGTAAAAAAAAATCTTGGCATCTCAATTCTGTGGTTGCTAGTTCCTTGCTATGTGGTTGCTAAGCTTATAGCAATTTTGTTGTGTGTTTGTATGTGATTGTTTATGTGTTGTGGTTGAATTAGCCAAAATTCCATCTGCATGTATAGCTTAGTCTGTTTTTATGTTAACTTCTTATATTGTTTGACCAGGCACGAATTGCTGTGTTTGTTAGTGTGATCTAGGTAGCTGCTTAGGCCCAGATAAACAGAGCATAATCTACAAATGCCTGTGATAGTCTGGGGGTAGAGTTCAGCCACACACTACTGATACATTTGCAATAGAAATAGGATCATTCCACCTTTGCCATTTAATAATCTATGTTGTAGCTCTCTGTTCAATATATTCAACTTAAACAAATGAAATGTACAGCCTTTAACACCATCTGTTGAGCGAGAGATAAACACAACTCCCCAGAGCCACCTCTGTGTTCTTAAACACGGAAGTTCAGTCAAAGGCCCTCTCCTGTGGCCCGACTTTAACCTGTCATATGGGATGCCAGTAGCACTGGCCGGGAGAGGATGTTTTCCTTCCCTCATCAAGTTTTTGTACTCCTGTAGAAGGGGGGAGCTTGTGGGCCAAGAGACTTTCTATTCTGGTCTCTCAGACAAGGAGTCTTTCTCTCTGGGGGGTCTTTGGTGCGAGCTTGACCCACAACCCAGGGGTGACGTGACCGGAGAAAGGTCGTATAAGCAGGTCTGCAAGAAGGGGAAGGAAGTTTCATCTCCATGATGCTCATCTTCCCCAAAAATGTATTCTCTTTGACCGTTTTTTTCTCTGCATCGTCCTAATGAAGGCAAAAATAGCATACGGATTACGATGGTAATATTAGCTTTGATGTCAGACACAGCAATATGAATGCAGATAATGTATTTTCTTTTTAAAGCACAATGAAAGGCAAGAAGCATGTGGGTCTTCCAGACAATCGACGTGCAGGCTGGTGCTCTGAGCTGAACAATGGAGGAAGGGGTACGAACTGGTGTGGCGGTTAAGATGAAAGCACTTCCTGTTCTCTGACCTTATGTCATTCCTCTAACGTCACTTTCTATGCAAGATCAAAACATGCCATTCCTAACATGGTGTACGTGGGCTATTCTGATAATAACAGCTATGAAAGTAGCAAACGACCCAGTTTTGAGAAACAAAAAAGGGGAAGAAGTATGAAGCAGTATAAATAGAGTGGTAATACGTATATGTAGATACAGGGCTTTGTTAGAGAAACAATAGCACCTGCATAGTCAAGTGGTCGAAGATGTCTTAAAGGACCACAGGCATTATGCTGAGATAGATAAAACAAGGTCTTGTTGTATGATAATACTTTTATTCGGAATGACTTTGCATTATATTTAAGTTCACACCCTACAAACAACCTAATTGTGTTTTACAAACACCCGTAGCATAAAATGTCAAAGTCTAGTTTGGTATTGATGTTGCTTTCACTTTACCAAAATAACACATGTAGTCAAAACATTTCAGACTGTCAAAAGTGCCCTTTTAGGCATACATGTAAATTGCTTACAGTCTTTAAGGGAATCACTGAATAGTTTAAATGCTTCCGTGTGCAGGTAACACCTCAAGAACATGTGCTATTTAACTGTTATATCTTTACTGAGATATGTTTCTTAACATTTTCTAAGATGAGTATGGTCAAAGCTTCTGTGACCAGCTAGTCCGATGTTCTTTGGACAACAAGTACCCAGACATCAGGTGTATTCCTCATACCTGTGTTCACTGAGAATTTTACATGTCATTTGCTACATTCCTTTAAAATGAATCAGAGATGATCACTAGAATCACAAATGTATGCTTTTATTTTCTTCAGATTGGAGCGTTTTTAGACTCATACACGCATAATACATGGCTTCATGCTGATCGTTCCATTTTAGAAAATGATGTTATTCACGTATTCTTTTTCTGTGAAAACTTATTTAACTTATGTGATGTTTTTTTCTTTATGTTGTGTGCATTTTGGAACTTTTTTTAGAAAAGGTTTAGGTTTATCTACAAAGGATATAGAATGTAAAATCTTTAGACTTTTTGGGTAAACTCTTCCTTTTATGTCCATCAATGTCAGTGAACTATTTATGTTAAAATGCTTATGGGTCAGTGATAGACATTGCAGTGAACCTTTACTTGTTTGTAAAATGCTTTTTACATTGCACCTCCTTTTTTTTGACTGTTCCAGCTAGGGGAAATTCTGCCGTCTTATAAACATGTGAGCATTGCTTTGTTACTATTTGTGTTTCCATGACATGCCAAACACTATATAATAGTAGGGAAGGTTAATATAGGGCTGAACAGTTTACTGAGGATGAGTACTGTAATCTGTCTTTCCATATTTTTCCGTTCCTGTTACAAGATGTGATTCTTTTATCTTGAGGCAAGTTTTAGAAGCAGAAGACAAAGACAGGAGCGTCTGGTGCTTGTATATTCTATGTGAACATCTCTCGTGACAAATGTGGCCTTTTAACCTCTATAAAGTCTATTGTGGAGAATCCCACAGTATCTGATGGATAAACCAGTTCGGTTGGTTCATCTCTGTTTAAGAGCTGATCATCTGAAGCTATTCTGCTTTTGTTTCCAACCTGTTTTTGCATCACGTCTGTATCTATGTTTTGTCATATCAAATGTATAGTGGTAGCCTATATACCTGAAAAATACAGGTTGCCTTTAAACACGCTTCTGTTTGCTCACATGTAATGGCAGCATCCGTCATTGTGTTGTTTGTCTTTGACCTGACAAACAGATTTATGTCTTGAGATCATGGCAGCGCAATTGATCACCTCCAAATGATCATATAATGTAAATAAAATTTCATAAACAAGTTCCGTGATCTCACCGAACCAAGCCACAATGTGATTTACCTGCTCATAGTATGACAATACCCGCTTTCGCTTCAGTGACATTTTTAGTTAAGCTGCTTCATTCTTGCTTTTATTCTAAGAATTACATGTTTTTGTACAATTAACATAAAATGTATATTCATATAAGATCACCACCTCTGAGATCAGGTTGAAAATTTTGTTTTGTGGGTAATGATGGTTTAAATGCCTCACTGTATGTTTTAGAAAAAAAAAATAGTATCTGAATAATACTAATGATAAAACATTTTAAAAGAATATCAATATTTTGACATGCCATTGGTAACATACTTGTAATACAAAGTGCATCTTATGTGTTTTGTTATTGGGCAACTAAAACCCTAAAGCAATTTGAGCAACTAATCAAAACAGCATTGACTAAAGCTTATCGCTCTCAGGAGTTTCCAGCGTTTCAGCACATACCCAGACAGTACATACTCTATATTCATATTTTATATGAGTGTGTAGGCTGTGTGCGTGAGGATATTAACTGTTATCTTGACTGACTTAAGATAATCAAGTCAAGAGATGCACATTGTAAAAGCATTTCAAATTTAAGTCATAGCCCTGATAAAAATCTTTGTACTCATTGTGCATTTCCCACCACACAACAACATGCTTTACTTTAAAACAGTGCAACAGGGTGTAACTCCTCCTACGCTTTATTTCTGTACCTTTATTTCAGAGTCTGAATATACAAATCTGAGAAAGCAAATACGATTATTGTTTATATATTAAGTTCGACCACACCTCTGTCTATTTACATTGAGCATTTTACAATCTTTGTGTAAGGAGAAGGTTGATCCACTTCTCTATATTCAGACCATGTTGCTGTCAGTTGCTTGACACAATGGTGTTTGTCATCTCTGATGAAATTTTCAGGTTTTTAACACTACATCAACCTTAATACAACCAACTGAATATGTCAAATAAATTCTGAAGACTTTAATATAATGTAAGTGTCATTTCAAATATTAGAACATAAACATTTTGATTTTTTTCAGATCACGTGTTTTAAAACTTTTGAACGGTACTGTAGCCAGCAAATAAAACAGGACTTTTTTACAATTATTCATTTTTCTTCTGAAGAACAAAGCCAAGCATTTAATCTGCCTTTTGGTTTTGTTTTGTTTCGTTTCATAGTCGAAACAAGGTTAGTTGGGGTGGTACAAATGTGAATAAATCATTCATGTTTTCATATGTGAGTAAACCAGCCCTTTAAAAAGGGAACATATTTGCTAATATTAGACAAGTTATTGAGTGTCTGATTGTTAACTTTACAGTATAAAAGAAGACTTATTTTAATGATAATAATAATAAAATCAGACATAATTCCTCTACTACACGATATCTTTAATAGTTTTGTGCCAATCACATAAAAAATGCATTTACTTTAGCACAAGGAACAAAGAAACATGTCTGACATCATAGATTTGGATTACAATGTGCTAAAACAAGGACAAAAATAGATGTGTTGAAATCAGGTAAGGACAGACGTCAGTAATCTTTTGTGAATAGCCACCCAATGGCAGTAATTTGTAACATCAGATCTGTTGCTTTTGCTTAATGCCCTCTGACTGAATTGTATTTGGGAGCAACAGGAGATACAGTTAGCACCTCAAGAGACTACTATAAAGGGATTTCCTGCTAAAATTTCAACTTCTCATCTATAGATGCAGTGTTGCTGAATGCAGGCTGTGGATATTTGAGATGTTTTTTTTTTTTTTTTTTTTTTTTGGGTGGAGTGTGTTGTAACAGTAAGAGTTGTGTAATAGATCATCTGAGATGACATTCATGGCTAAGCCATTATTATTATCATCATCATTTTTATTTCAAAAGCTGCTCTTATAAATGAGGTTAAGTCCTTTGATGTGTTTTACTGATTCATGTTTGAAGTAATAAACAGAGTGACCAGCCCATTAATGAAGTTTTAATATGTATATTACTGCATTTAGTGGTGCATGACTTACTGTATGAAGTGATGTAACCTTTTTTAACCATGTCTCAACAAGAGAGCTGCTGTTTTGGGTTAAAACAACCCAGCATAGGTGAATTTTTAACCCAGCGCTTGTTTCTCCATATAACCAAACATATGTTTTTATATATTTATGTTTCATATATAAGTATAATTTGCGATCACAAATGTCAAATTTAGTCTAAAGGCATACATTTTTGACAATCTAGAGATTGTTGACTATTGATATCGGGTGTGCATTAACTTTAACTTCAGTTTGTCTAACCAGTGAGGGAATTTCAAGGCCCATATGCTGGTATGAATACGTTCATCGCTCATTGTTGAGGGAGGGAACAGAAAAACAGAATGACCCCTACTGTTTGTTTGTCTATTTGGAGACATTCATTAGCCCCTGCTGGTAGATGCTGTAACTACACCATTATTTTACAAAACCAACTATTGTAGACCGCACTGGCCTCACCAGACAGATGTACTGTTGAAAGCAACCTTTCAGTCAGTCAGTACAACGCATGGTCCTGCAGATGATAGTATGATGAAGTAAATTCATCACCAAGGGAATACTGCCAAACGTGAAGGACGTCGACACCAGACAGAACAAGAGTTAACCTGTGGGTCCACTTGCACTAAAGTTGAACTCAAAACACCAGCCGTCAATCAGAAACTCCGCAAGTACAACATTTCAGAACACGCTTTGCTCAACTGTTAATCCTTTGTACCACGATCAGTCAAACCATAAAAAGCATGATGAACCCACCACAAACTAAAATGATTGAAATCATTAATATCATTAATATGGTTTATATATTTATCCTGGTCATGGAGTATCTGCAACATTGCACACTTTGGATGTGTCCCTCAATTATAAGCACATCAGTTAAAATTTATCAACTGGAGGTATGTCAGAAAAGAGAGACCAGGTATTAGAACAGTGTATCAGAGTACATTTGCACGATGCAGTTAAAAAGAGTAGTACACACACAATGTTATCAAAATGGGTCCGAAAAACTGAAAAAGCACTGTATTATGTTAAGTTTGTGCTTTCAGGCCCCAAATCGCTGAGTAAATATGCAAACTGTAAAACGGTTTCCGTTTTTAGTTGAAAACATTGTCATGTAAGCAGGGCTTTAGTGTAGTTAAGTTTTATATTATCTTTTGAAATCTATTCACCGTAACTGAAAACCCTACGGCTGTGGCTGTTTTATTGAGTATTTCTCTTTTTTTTTTAGCTTATTAGCTCTTCAGCTCCACCTGAGCAGGTTACTACAGAATTAAATCTGGGATGGTTCCATCTTTTGCCAGGAGTGTTTTGTACGTTTTGTTGCCAGGCATCAGGTTAGTTTCCATAGTGACATTGGCAGAGCAGAGGGGTCACAAGGTTGTAGAGGACACGACTCATTGTGGTTTGCTGAGTCTGCCAGGAGGGCGTGACCACCACGGCACGCTATACATGCTCAGACACTCCCTGACTGTTTACTGCCACTTCAGGGTGTTAGCTGAAGCAAGCAAACATGTGCACAACTTCTAAAAACAACTTTTTATGCTTTTAGCTGTCTGCATTCTTTGGAAATCTCTGGCCTTTTTTGTCTCAAGTTGAGCGTATTTGTTTACTTTTCGGTTAATGAAGGAGGAGTTTACATAAACATGAAAATTGTTGCTTCCATCACTTATTTTTGACCAAGACACAATTATTATGTAACATATTTGTGGCCCCAATTCATGTTTTTATTTTATTTTATTAATGTACACTACTGTGTATATAAAAACAGGGTCAGGTTTAGCTGGTTAAAAAGTGTTAAAAAAGTCGCCAGTGTTAAAGAAGATCAGATTAACACTTACAGTGTATATATGATCCACACTCTAAAAGTGTGGATTATATATACACTGTGAGTGTTAATTTGACCTTTTTTTAAAGGAACACTCCACTATTTTTGGAAATAGGCTATTAACCTTAACTTATTAACTCTGGGGGAGTTGGCGAATGAGCCTATTTCCAAAAATAGTTGAGTGTTCCTTTAACACTGGCAATTTTGCTGTGCAGTTTTCAGTTTTTAGTTGAAAACGTTGTGTAAATGGCCTCTACATGTAAGTACATTGTAACAACACATAGGCTATATAAACACATACATTCAAGAATCAGAGTTTCTTATTAAGGTACATGATCAAACAGATATGCAAGAACCAACACAGTTTGTTGTCAATGCGCCTGTTGGTACATATAGTGCGTACCAGTGGCGGTCCGTGACTTCTCTTCCGGGGAGGCAAAAATTCAAAATATGTGTTTGGCGCGTCATGTGTGCGGCTTGTCATGTGAACATATATGTTCGGCACCTCACGTGAACGTATGTGCATCACGCATCATGTCAAAATACGTGCCTGCTGTAGACGCGTCGAGACAAAAAGACGCTCGCATTTGCTAGATATTGGCTTAATCTCATATGTAATTAGGCTTAAATGTTAAGCGAGTGTCTTGCGAATATCTTGTGAACGCGAGCATCTCTTTTATGATAAACCCTCTCAACACGTCTACAGCAGGCACGTATTTTGACATGATGCGCGATGCACATACGTTCACGTAAGGCACCAAACACATATTTTGACAGGACAGGCCTCACACATGATGGGCTAAATACCGAACTTCACATTCGTGCCTCCCTGGAAAAGAAGTCACGGACCGCCACTGGTGCGTACCTATAGTAGATCAAACTGACCACTTTACCACTTTACTTCCATACATTGTTTGGATTCTTTATGGTGTATTTTTTCATTGTGAAGGTTGACAAACCTAGTCCTGTTTTAGCTTCATTAGTTCAATAGGCACAAGATTAAAACAATCATCTTTTATGTTTCCAAGAAAAATAATCATATGGTTAGGAATGTCATAAGTAAACAGTGGCAGAATTCACATTTTTTAGGTGAATTAAGTATATTTTGTTCGTTTAAAATACAGAAGTCTATGCATCTGTTATTATTGCAGAAGTGACTCAATGACCTTACAAAAGCATGCAAATGATCAAACTCACCCCTTACAGAAAAGCTAAACCACTCAAGCAGGCCTAACCAGACTCTTCATTGTTTATTTGAACATTCACAATAAAAATAATAAGCTTATATCTTTCCTGGTTATTGTTCTCTCCATTTGATTAGTTCTCTGAAATGAAGAAAGGGTTCATCAGTGTTTACTGGATGATTCTTTTAAGTGAATTGGTTAATTTCACTGAGGTATTATTTAAAAGGACCACGCCTGAGTAATGATTGACCAACCAATAGCTTCACAATACCTTGTTTAGATGAAATGTCATGTTTTGCCTCATACATTACTGGACTGACATGTCGATGTGTCTAACAAGACAATGACAATAATTCCAGAGAACACAAAAGAAAGAATGTTAAATGTTAGCAAGAGCATTATACATTGAATCATACAATCATACAGTTTGTACTACAAGGTCTGAATTCAATGTTTTAATATAAACATAAATGTATAGCATATACTTAGTAACACTTTAATGTCACATCAACATCTCATTCTTTAACATTAGTTAATGTATTAGCAGCATTAACATGAAATAACAATGTGCAATACCATTTAGTTTTGTTAAGGTTAGTTACAAGTTATTTTACTTTTTAATACACGCATGAATTAATAACATATAGCTAGTGTAAATTGTCAGTGCATGTTAACAACTGTAACTATTAAGGACTATTATATAAGAGCCCTATTTTAACCATCTAAGCGCATGGTCTAAAGCACACGGCGTTGGAAAAGCTGAACGCTTCTCAAGCGAAGAAACTGAAAATTAATTTTGTCAATTTGATTTGTCATATAGGCAGAACAGCAAATAGTAGGAATGCTTTTTTTTATAATGTGTTTGAGATGAAGTTGCAATTTTTTTTATTAGTCTCACTGTATGTGTTGTGCTTGGAAAATGGCCACCCCACCAAAAAATAAATAAAAAATACAGGTAAAGAGATCGGTATTGGCGAATACAAGAAATAAAATATCGGTACTCGTACTTGGTCATTAAAAAATGTTATCGGTGCATCCCTAATGTTGACTAATATCTACTAAACATCGACTGTTGATCATCTTCTGTATATAAATATTTATATTAAGTCATGGAAAAAAGTAAGCGAGCACTTGCAGCTTTGCATTTAATCTGCATTTCTGCATGTGGTGTGGCAATTCCAGTCCAATGTCTATTGAATTTTAACAAAAACAAACCTCAGAAATGACCCAACAGCAATGTGAAAGACATGCAAAGACACATGAAAGGTATGAAAATATATAAAATATGAATATAAACAGTAGTATTGTGTGGTTTACAAGTGAATCTGAACTTGCTTCCATTGTAGTTTATCACCAAACATCACATATTTTCTTTTATTCTGACCAGTTTGTCCCGTTACAACTTTCTGCAAATCAATCAGTGCAAATAAACAACATATTTTGTATTTGGAATCTGGTAGAAATGTTGTCACTAGTTTTGTTTGTCACCAATTTTACGTAAACTTGAAATAATTTTGGAGTGGTCTCTTATTTTTTTCTGCTGCGGTGTATATAGATTTACAGTACTTAAAAAAGCATCCAGCAACAGGTAAAATCATTTCTGACACTTTACTTTGAACAAACCTATTAAACAGGTTGAAAAGAAACACTTTTCTTGAATTTGATGAAAATAAGATCCTTTATAGGACAGTTTATTCTACTTATCGGGCCCAAGGAAAGGGGCACCAACCTAAATACATTTTCTACACCTGTAAAATTCAACTATGGCCCTTTTAAGTATAAACTTGAGTACTTGGATTTCATTACAATTTTTCATCATCTAGCAATTTATTTCAGTTTGTTCACTCTCATTTGTGACCTTCCCCCGCTGATGAGGAGAAACTGGAGGCCTGGAGCGGCTCTACTTGCCCGGGTCTCACACAGAGCACAGTGTTAATATCTGTAAACAAACTAATAGGAGCTGGACCACACAGTTTCTCACTAATGCCTCTGAGTATGGAGAGAGGGAGGAATTCCCTGAGCCCTTCCAAATGTGGGACGGGTATTCAGAGTTTTTACTATACAGAGATCTGTGACCAGCTGGCCTGACCCAGCCCAGTGGGGAAAAGCACAGCAAACTTAGCTTCTCATCTCATCAGCCACAAGCTTTTCAGCTGGCTAAAATACAACTGGTTTTGAGTGGAATCAAATGCAGGCCAGTTGGGAGGCCTCATCCTGTGATATTTTTACTGATTGTAAGGTCAGAATTGCTATTAATGTCCAGAACAGATTTGCTTTAGCTATTGTGAAACAATGGGGATATGTTGTACAGTAGAGATGCTATTGACACTTTATCTATATTACAATAAAAATAATAATAATACTGTATGCATACTTACTTGCATAACAATACATGATACAAACGTGAGTCATTCTGGGTCCACTTATAACCCATAAATCTGACACCTTGTTTACAAGAGACGTCTTGGAACATGCACACACCAGCCTAAACCACAAAGCTTTAAAAATTACAGTGGACAAACCCTTAGGCATTAAAGCTTGTTATGAGAAGGATAAAATGACTTACATGCACAACAGGGCAAAATTGCGCCAGGCTCAAACATACATTTGTATTGTGTCATATCACAAAAAAGTATTTTTAACAGTTTAGAAATTTGACATACTAATGTTTTTAACAAGCATGAATTCATTTGTCAAAGATTAACCTGTAGCCCGAAAGCAGTTTGTAATAATTCTCATGGAGGAAACTCACAACAAACAATAAACATTTCAAGATCATTCTTTTATAGCTATAGCACTTTTTACAATGTGCTATTAAAACTAAAAAACTTAGTTAAATCAAACTGTCTTAAAATCAAATCAAAGTCACTTAAATGTATATTATATTAAACTATTAATATTATATTAAAAATCTAGTTGCATTTTGTGTTATGAGATAAAGTATTGGGAAAATGTGTTAGCATACAGTACATGCATTTATTTTTATGCAGAAATATTTACATGTTGGAATAGTGTGTAATATAAGAGTATTCTTTTTATAACTTTATAACCTGTCATTTATACTCTACAGTACTTTTATAATATGCACCAGTAGTGTCATGTCATCCTCATTATTACATTTACACATCTGATTTTAAGTCATTTTATCAGTTTATGTGCTGTCAAACTAACAGTTTTGCTGCTGCTAAGTTAAATCAGTGCAAAAGAAATTAGGCTACATTAAAAACTCCACAGTTGATATAGGTTATATTATGACATACTGTAATATTATGTTAGCAAAGAATGACATAATTAGAACCAAATTTTTGCAAACTGATTCAACTGGACACTGGACGCTTTCAATACATTCTTTACCATCTAATGAAACATCACGAAAGAGTATAAGACTGAGTTAGAATCAGTATTTAATCATGGTTCAAAGTGTGTGTGAATAACGCGACCAATGTTTATGACAACCAAATGTATTCGTTCTGAGAAGTCCTGCTGTTTGTCCCAAAGGACCTGCTGGACTATCCAAGCAGTCAGAATAACTTAGTAAAAGCAGTAAAAAGAGTCCATCTTTTTTTTCTCTGCACGTTGCATTAGGTAGCATAACAGGGTGGTCTGCTTCTGCCTACAGACTCAATAAATTCAGCACTGCTCATATGCCAAAACATTAACAGCAATTTATTGGCAGAAAGGTATAAATACTGTGGACAATTATTCTGATAAGCGTCTATATGCGTACTGTATTTCACGTCTATTATGACAAAACGGGATAGACTGAATTAATAGGCATCCTGGTATGAATGCAAAGAATTCGATGTAGGACGTTTTCAAGAGTAGAAATTCAAGTTCATCTGAGGTCCAGAAACCTCACACTCAGATGAAGTGTCCTAAAACCACCCTGTCTGGTCTCTGTATTTACCTTATTGCAGACACAGGAAGAGGAAAGGAGACAGTTTACAAAAGTAAAGGAGGGTCAAAGTTCATTTTTACAAGGTCATGTCTGGTGCCTCAAAGACAAATAGGCAGGCACCCTTTACGTCCTCGACCAACAATCATTCAACTGTTTGCTTGAGGCAGAAGTGTGTTCATAGAGGGCAGTAGGCAGTAAAAGCACATTCCCTCGCCCCTAAGTCACACGAGTCTAATGCACCCATGTTTCGATCTAGTATGACAAGCTGAAAGGAATCATTTACAAAAATGTTCAGTAATTGTATGTTAAAAAGCAACATATTAACACTTAAATGCTCCTCTGATGGCCACTGGCAAATTACCATATTGGTACAAGACATTTGTTTCTGCTAGATTAAAGTGTGATGTCTTAACAAGTTAGAAGTCTGCCCTCTGCTGGCCCAATAAACTCTTTGGTCCTTTAGGAATTCTGAATACAATATATATGTATAGATATACACTGCAGTAAAAAAGTAGTGAATAGTAAATTTATTATAATTAAAGGGAATATTACATATAATATATTATAAAAGTAAAACGCTGAAAATGGAAGCAATGAAGTATTTCCTTTCATAGAAGTCATTCACATGGTAAACAGAAAACTCTGTGACTCAACTCCAATTGATTTTAGTGACTTAAAATAGTGCTTATAAATTTGTTTATATAGATCTATTTTCTCTATTCTTCATTACATTGAAATCTGTTGGATTAGCATTGGTTGCACATAACTTTACATTTCTGAACAATGGTAACCACAAAACTAAAAAAATAAAATTCTGGAAAATCTATAAATGATAAATCTATATAAGATATATGAACATTAAACACTAACAAGTGTTTCTTTTTGCCGAAAAACACTTAGGCTATTTATGGAAATAACTCTCAAAATGCCGTTGTATGCAAAGCATGCTGGGAAATGTAAATCCTCTGACCAGTTGTAATTATATGTAAGTCCCAACATGACTAGATTAAGTTACTTAAAAATATCATGTTGTGACCAAATTTTCCAAAAATTGTCTTTATTTAGCTGGACAAGCAGCAAAATTCTATTTTTTGTGTAGGCATGTTCATAGTTTTGGAGGGCTGATATAAAGCTGTTTCATAATTGGGAATTTCATATTTGAACTTTCCTAATTTCCCCTACGTCACAATATGAAGTATTACATATTTAAAAATAGAAACATATATGTGAAATAATCTGCAAAGTAATATATGCTGGTTAAAATAAAATTGATTAATTGATTAAACTTGACCGTTTTAATGTAAGATTTATTGTAAGTATTGTAAGAAACCATATCCCGAACTTTTGCACATATCATCATGCACATATTTCCAATGAATCTACGATGTCAAATCATACAGGTTTAGCCCATAAAAATACAACACGCCATAAATCACATGAAATAAAAGTCGGTCTTGTTCTTAATCTGCGAGATTATCGCACAGCCAGTGAATGTAAGCAAACACTCTGGACATTAATGTAATGATAACCATGTGGTAATGCCCGTTTCAATGAGAGTTCCCATCAGTGTTTGAGTCAGTGGAAACATCTGAAGCAGGACTGCATCTAATCCAGTGCCACACAAAGTGCTGGGCTTATTGTTCTAACCGGGGTTGTTAAAATCTCAGTGTTTCTGTGAAAACAGGGCTTCCTATCGCAGCCGGGGCCATCTTCCACTATAAACCACAGCAGAGCCCCCGTAAGCCTCGCTTAATGGAAGGACAATATTAGCGCAAGCTCAGCATCGCGTCCTTTTCAAATTTATCCTCTTACAATAAATGTCCTCCAATGGCCTGTTAAGTTTTAATGTGACACAATTAAATTCTGTTAATGTTTTA
This sequence comes from Oreonectes daqikongensis, assembly GCA_026939265.1. Classification (NCBI taxonomy): domain Eukaryota; kingdom Metazoa; phylum Chordata; class Actinopteri; order Cypriniformes; family Nemacheilidae; genus Oreonectes; species Oreonectes daqikongensis. The sequence continues at coordinate 120,702 of JAOTQM010000225.1, read as the reverse complement.
TCGTTGAGCTCTGTCCTGAGAACCTCCTTTCAGATGCTGAGAAAATGCGTGGGCATACGAGTTGCCGGGCGGTGATTTTTCAGCCTTGACCCTCATGTAGATGTCTGATGTTTAGCAATAGAGAATGGGGTCTCTGTGTTTATAGCTAATCTCAACACTGTTGCTCAGAAATCTTTATAGGATGTATTTCTATGAAGCTCTAATGTTTGAATTTTTTTTGTCTTTAACTAAAATCCTTTCTGTCATACAGAACGTGCTTACCGAGCACATGTGTGGGTAACATGTGAACTGGAATATTTCCTTTTAATGGATTGCAATGGGTAACGAACAAACACACTAGGTACTGTTAAGAAATACATCTTAATTGTTATACAGCCTTATTTTACATTTTAGAGAAAAAAGGCATGTTATAATATAAACAACATGCAAGGCTTAACTCAAACAAGTTCTGCATTTCCATCATTTAGAAAAGGCAAGATTAAAAACACATTACTGTAAGAATTCCAGTGGAAACTTGTGAGTTTAGTTTTGGACTAATCTAAATAAAATTAAGACTTTTAGGAAAAACAAGTTTCTTTAAAATAAGTCTATAATCCATGTGTTCTTATTTAATATGCAGGAATAAAAACTGTTATAGGTTTGTCTTCTATACAGTACAGTCCTCTTCTACTGTTTATCATCTTAACATAGATTAGTTTTTCATCCATATTTGTGCTCCTGTTTCTGGCAGACAATTTACTGAGGAAAAGCAGGATATAGCTTACACGTGGAAGTGGAATAAATTATTATTACTGAATTTCAGTGCTGAGAATCTATGCATACGTTTAATATCTTGATGTGTTTAGGGCACATGTTATCAATTTTTAATTCACCGATGAATTATCCTGAAACCACTAAATACTGTGCTCACAAATCTTATCCTTAAAAGCTCCACCATTCTATATTGTGTAAGAGCTAGGGATGTGGGGCTCTGTCGGCTGTTTTTAGTTAGCAACTATTTGCAAATATCATTAAAATCATACATTAAATTACAGTAAGGCTAGATTAAACGTGATACGTTCTACATCTGATAGACGTAATCTGAGAATTAAACAATGGAAACAGGAATGACAGGAAAATGATGGGTATAGGTTGATATTTCATTCAGAGTGAATTCGTGTCATTATAGGCTTTCACTAAAATTAACCTTAGACAAGTTTTTAAGACAGTGGAATATAGAAAGACCTCTTATAGATTCAATTTAAACACTAACTTCTGTTAAATGTGTCAGCACGGTAACAGCTGTAATCCGAGCATTTTCGGGAGATTATCTTCCCCCATTCTCACGAATGTACCACTTTGATGGTGTGATTATAACAAGCCACAGGTAAATGTTGTACGGCCCTATAGCGGTCAACATGAAACAATCCCTTACAGTCGGTATCTATGGAGACCAAACAGGTAAGACGGGGGAATACAAGGTTCTGACACTGTGCAAATATTTGTTCAGGTGTAGCGCTGCACGCTGCTTTCAGACTATCAAGGCCGTGTTCACATGAGCTTCAGCTCTCGAAAAGAGACCTAATAACTTACTCCCGGCTCCCATAAAACCATGAGGTCATTAGTTGCGTTGTTTATCGAACGTCACCACAAAGCATCTTCCCCAAATACCTGTGTGGCTCCCTGAGGTAATTACGCTAAGTGCAGTGTTTATGCTAACTAACTAGCCCCTTGATGTTCGGCCATTTACTGCAGCCATGAATTGACTGGTCTCTCAAGGTAGACACCAATCAAGTCCGGGAGAACGTTCATACCTACTGTATCAGACCGACCTTTTCGCACCACGAAAGTGCCCAGGTAACCGCCTTGTGTCGCTTATCAAAGTGCCCCTTGTCTTGAACCTGCAATTATTTAAGCTAAACGTCCACGGAGCTTCTGGGTGGTCCAACGTGTGGCAGTGCTATGATATGCCGTTCCCAGAACAAGTGGAAACGCAATGCAAATGCTTCATTTGCAAAGAACCAGCACACTCCGTCGAGGGAATTAAAACACAGCTCCAATCATATACTACAGGCAAAAAAAGTACCGCACGGCGGAATGACTGAGGTTAAGTATTTTCGTCCAGTTATCAGCGTGGCTGTTCAGACCGCTCTCATCTGTTTGAAGAGCTCAACACTAAGACTCCGTTAAGCTGCCGTAAAGCAGTCACAGTAATTCCATACACACATCGCTTTAATCATAACATGAGAAAGCCGTCATTCTTTCCATCTGCATTTTTTTCTCTCATTTTTGACAGACATGACGTAAATTAGCACAATGCTTAGTGGACCTTTTGTAAAGTCTTTACTATTAACTTGTTGAGAAGTAACCTAAATAACTGGTGGTTAGTAGCAGTTTGGCCTTATAAAGTTCTACATTAAGATTTCTAATCTCACGGGGTTAGATCTAATCTGTCCTCTCTCATTCATGTACTATATGTAGCATGACACAATTCAGTTCCATTTAGGTGTAATTTTTAGTTTAATGCTGCAGTTGTATTTATGTACTTTGGAAACATTAAAATAGCTCTGATTAAATAATAAATGACACAATAATTCCTTAAAACATCATTGCTTATTAACATAAGTAACATGAATTTAGTTTTTGTTGTTTATGTGTGGCTTTTCTGTAGTCCTTTGACAACATAAGCGTCTTGTTGCAGAGGCTCGGTTTCGATTAGCATTAGTTTTATTAGTTAGGGCTCTCGCAAACAGATATAGGGGACCTTAGATGCTTGTTTGCCGATGTCACTGTCCCATGTTCTTGCATTCCTAGCGGAGGAAGGTCTTTGCCTTTGGGCTGGTGATGATGGTGATGGGGTTGTTCTTGCAAATCTATTTCCTGTTCTCCACACCCACACTAATTAGATATTTGGGTGGCCCTGTTTATTGACTTTGCTGAAGAACGGTGGATTATATTAACATTTGCACACCGCTTTCTCAGCAGAGCTTCATTACGGCTCTCTTCCCCAGAGAGCTGTCGGAGACGAAGAGGGAACGACGTGAGTTGCTCTGCCTCCAGATCTACGGCTGCTTTCCTGACTTGTTTTGAAAAACTTTGTAACTAACTTAAAACTAAACAGAAACACAACGCAGTTGTATGGTAAAGTATATGGTAAAGTTAGATAAAGAATTAAGTAAACACTGAAATCATTTATATGGCTGTATTCTTGCACAATTTTTGGTGTCTTTAGAAATAACTTTTTTTGTCAATGTATGGATATTCATCAGTTGGAACGTAACCTATTAAAATAATTCAATTAAAAAGATTTAACATATTGTCACAAATTGTCTGAAGAGATTATGAGTCAACACTACACATGACAGCAGACAGAGGCAGAGCAATAATGTTACTTCAGACTTTTAAAAAAGATGTTTTGTGTTTTGCTTGTATTTGAAATACATGATATACTAATTTGATATTTTATCAATGCATATATTTTTAATTATTTAAGCAAATTATAATGGCACAAATTAGATAAAAGGGCACTTACCTCATGTAGCATGCTTTAGTAAGTATAATTATAAAAATGTCTGTTTTATCTTGACAAAAGATTTTTATTGTGACAAAAAAAATGACAATATTATTATTATTATATTACTACTTATACTTTTGCCCTTTAATCATTTCCAGGTATGGTCCTATACCGTTAAAACCTGGTAGCACTTCTTATTGCCTCCCTGTGATGAATCGCTTTATTGTTTCCCTCACTCTTGTAAGTCGCTATAATAATAATAATAATAATAATAATAGTGTGTCCATATCTGTTAGAAGCTAAAATTTTATTGTAAAATATATTTAATTGTAAAAGAAGAAAAGTATATTTAGTGGGAGTTTATTGTCTGTCATTGTTTTGTACATAATTGTTCACCATTGAGCAGCTATGCAAGGTAAACTTACATATGCCATATATGAATATTTATTTCATTTTATTTGTTATTTTTCAAAAAGACCATATTTAGTATAAACTGTAAAAAGTGCTATAAAAATAAAATTGACTAGTTGATTTGATAGTACTCAGTATATACTCATTATTGCATATATTATACAAATTATAATATGTAGCCTACATAACAATACAGAGTACATTACAATTTGAAGATGAACTGCACAGTATACACAATCAGTATGCTATTGTCACACCACTATTTACACAACTAAGTAAAAATACAATTTACTGTTGGGGATAATAAAAGTGGATATGCGCTAAGAAGTAAATATTTAGGAATGTAAAATGAGTTGAATGCAACTTCTTTGCCATTCGATATGTCATTGCTACAATAGTTTTACACAGTTTGCTGTAAGGTAGTTTGGCACTAAATACAGCTCAATGCTTCGGTTATACACTTTTTAAAAATAATTTGTGATTAGCGACTGAAATAACACAAACATGTAATTGCATCGATGCCAAGAGTGCATCTTCACAGATAAAATGCTTGTTTGAGTGAATTAAGTTATCTCCCTCTGCCTCTGCGGAGAAATGTGTTTACATACTGGTGTGTGTGGGTGCGTGTGCGTGTGTCTGATGTATGAGCCCGTTCTCTCTCGGCTCTCAGGAGCGGCTGTAGGATGTCAGAGCCAGGCCTCCTAAAAGTAAACACACACTCTCTCGCTCACTCTCTCGCTCTTCACTTTCCTCATTCTCCCAGTCTGTCAGCTGGAGACCACACAGTCAGACCACACAGAGTTTGGGTCGGCCCCGGCCCCTCGCACGCAACACAGCCCCAGCACTGTCACTTGCACACTCAACGCATCCTCACTACTGTTTTCCATGAATATGTGTTTATATCAAATACTGAGTGAAATGTATTTAGTTGAGATGTATATTATATTCATTATAGCTCAAAGAACATTTAATGCATTTCTTATGAGAATGTTTGCCAAACATCCGTTTCTTATTTGGCCCTAAAGTGTTTTTGTCGTCTTTTTGTTACTAAATGCCAAAATCTTTTCTCACATGTTTGTGTGTATTTTTGTGTTCTTCAATTGCTTTTTACTTATATGTTTGGATTTTTTTGTCTTGGTCAATCTTTGGTTATGCTTGGTATATTATATGATTATGTTCATAAAAATGACAATTTTTTTGTTAGTAGCAAAATGAAAATCATTCTGTTTTGGGAATCGACAGCTGTTTTATTCCACGATACACGCTTGTTTAGTTTGTGTATGTGTGTATTTCAGTACCAGTGCTAAAAATACTGACCCAAAGACGTGGAATATGCTCATATTGCAGAATTGATGGACACATCTGTTTATTTCTTCCTCAAGTTGTTAGCATTCTTGCTTTTCTTTAATAAACACAAAAAACTCTACTGGTTTTGAGAGTTCGGGATATTCGGCCGAGTTTCAATACAAAGAGGTTTGTTTCTTATATTATATAACATATTTCATATATTAATGAAAAGGAGTGGTAAACTATATAAACACACACACACACACACACACACACACACACACACACACACACACACACACACACACACACACACACACACACACACATACAAAACATACACTAATATATATATAAAACTTGCATGCTGACTCTTTCAATACTGTTTCATTGTAAAGTGAAGATAGCAGATTTAGATTTAGTCCAAGCTTATTTGGCTCTGCCGTGGTGAAAGTGGTGCTTTCTTTATTCTGCTAGTTTAGATGCTGGCAGTCCAGACATTGAGCGCTGACTGATGGTTTGTTTCACCCCGGCTAACATCTACTGACCCTTCACCCCCAACATTGTGCCCCCAGGTCATGTGTGAATGGCTATATTTGACTTGTGAATCTAGAACAAATATACAGACAATTCACTGAAATGTGCCACATACAGTGGGATGGAGAAAGTTTCTTCTGGAGGAAATACAAACATATATAGATCATTAAAAAGGGTATGATGTTTATACTTCAAATTGTTTTCTTGTGAACAGAAAACAGAATAGTGTCAAATATTTTAGGATATTTTAGGATTTTACTGTTCTGCTGCATTTAACTGTTCATTTATGGGTTGTATACAGCGTTTTCATATTGAGGTGTGATATATTTTTGTTTTTGTAAACAATGCAAATTTGTTGAATCATACCAGAATAGCTGATGCCCAAAACTGTGGGGGAAAAAACTTCATAAAATGTTGTTTTAATATTTCACAAAACAGCCAAGAACTCAATGTGTATACTGCAATAAAAACATTTTGTATATAAAAAGATAATCTGATTACATAAATTTACAGATACATTTTATGAATTAGTTATCAAATAATAGTTTTAAGATTTTCATCTGAAATAGATTTTGAAAGTAAAACTGCTTACAGATCTCAATAAGCACACGCTTGGGTCTCATCAGGTGAAGTGGGATCAGTGGTGTCAGAAGAGCAGAGTCACGGGTCATTAACAGAGATCAGAGGCCATGTAAACACTACAGTCATCACACTGGAGAAGATCTCACCCCTCAAGTTCTTTATTAACTAAAATACTGCCCCCTCGTGAACGTAGCGTGTGTAAAACCCCGCTTCGGACATTTGCGAAAAGAAACACGGGTGTAAGGTATAATATGGCTATATTGTTTTGAATAATTGTATATAATATTAGTTGTAACCTTTTTTTCTTTTTACCAGATAGAATTTTTTTTAAATAAAACACTGTTCATAAATACCGGTATTATCATACGTTTGTAAATGCTTTTTGATAAACAATAAAATCACAGCAACATTATAAAAATGCACCAATACACATTTACAGGAGTTGGCAGGAGTCAACTGACGGCAATGAACGTATTTTAACATAAGAGCATGACAAAGGTTTTCAGAATGTCAGGTCCATGCAGCTTGTTTAACATGTTTTAATTTTGATAATATATTTCATAATATGAGTAAAAAAAAACATGCATAAGCATATTTAAATAAATACAATTGTAGGCTACTGTTCTTTATCATAAAAAAACATTTAAACACGCTTTTAAAATACAGACAGTATTGAACGATTTTGCTTTAAGTTTGCATTTCCTAAAATAAAAGTTTGTCTGGAATCAATTTCAACAAACAGTCTCATATTCTGGCACCTCGGTTTGAATATGACATGTTGCTTTCTATTTTGAAAACAAAATGTCCAGTATGTATCCAGTTCATACAGAGTCAATCCAATAAACTCTTTTAATGGCCAAAACTAAAAATAAAACTGTGTAGACCCTTGCACCCTTCCCCCTTATAACCCATAGTATCACAAATGGCTGCTTTACTTCAAGTTGTAAATGCAATGAAAATATACAGCATACTGGCTAGATTGGCTTCTTGTTTGGAGATGTTATCTTTAGCAGGCTTGCTTTAAGATTAAATGCCTCTCAGCTACTTTAGACATATCAGAGTCACACAAAACATACAAGAAATCATTTGTGTCCAAAAGCACATACAATTTCCTCTGTAGGTGTATGTTTTAAAATATAAATTACAAAATTAAAGGGATAGGCAAGTAAAAAATGCATGAAAAAATGAATGCAAAGCCAATGCAAAGAATTTTTTAAAGTATCAATACAGCACCTACAACACAATCCAGAGACAAATCATTTTATTATTCATAATTAATCAGTAATCATGTTAATGTTTACCGTATATTCATTTCAGACTAGAAGTTTACAAAGACACTTTGTGTGATTCCCTGTCTGAATCTTGGGCATCTGCCCAGTGTGTTTTGAGAGAACGCATCCTCTTCAGAGTTCTCACAGTCTCTGGACAAAACATCACACACATGCTGGATTGCACCTCTACCAGGTAGTCCAAATAATGTCTTTATCTCCTCATCTGTTTATGCAGACAGCCTGTGCCAATCAGTTGCTTACAATTACTATTCTTACATTTTTATTACAATCGTACATCAGTTATTGCCTTCCTGATATGAACGGAGACTCATTGTTTTCATTGTTCAAGACATTCAAATAAACATCAGTGTCCAAATACTGTAATCACAGCTATTTCGTTTTTATTTCCCTTCAGTCAATAAGCCCTGGGATGTGCGTGCATTCCTGCATTTGTGTTGGCTTGTATTGACATATATGCAATGCATCTCAGACTGGTTGTCTTGTTGCCCTTATTTGATTTATCACCATTTTTGAATGATAGCTACAATACAAGAAAACTACAATGATATATCAATTATTGCAATAAAATAAATCAAACAAAATGTACATCACAAAGATCAGCTCTAAAGCCAGCAATACTGTCACCAATACAATACATTTATCATAATTCGTATTATTTGATAACTAATTTGTAGTTCTTTTTATTGTTGTTGTTCTTATTCATCTCATTATAGGCTACACTAAACACAGGTTTTTGAAGAAATATTTACACACACAATATAAAACTATTCATTTGAACAAAGGCAGGTCATGGATCTGAAAACATTGAATACAACACTAATAATATCATACAACAGGACTGGGTGACAGACACCGAGTTCATGAAAGGACAAGCAAAGGTCATGTTGGGTCAAAGACCCTTCGAAACCCTAATGTTTTGTCTTGGGGTGTTGACAAGAGGGTGAAAGTATGTAAAAGAGTTACAGGAAAAAACATCAACAGAAACAAATATCAACCTAAGGCCAACCTTATATGGAAGGCAATTCCTGCCAAACTTAAATATATATATATATATATTTATATTTATAAAATAAAACCAGAAAGTATTTAAAGCACTATGAAATGTATTTTATGTATTTCATTCTCATCAATTGTCATTATTGTCATAAAAATAATGCATTTAATTTTTTTGTTTGTTTAATCTGTTTATTGAGTTTTTACAACAGTGAAAGGATATAGATACGGAGAACATAAACATTAATTCCCCCACACTACCCCAATCCCTCCTAAAATAAAATAATATATTTTAAATGTGCATTAAATCTTGCAGAATTTATCACAAATATATTGCAAAAACAATTCAATCCATTTAAACTCACTGAAAAAAATCAATCATTTAGAGAGGACCACTTATGAAATGGTCAAATTCAAGGAGAGATTTAAGCACCAGCAATGTGTGTAGGATTCTCACCCTAGGGCCTCATAACTTCGATTGTAAACTATTGTCTAGATTGTAAAATCTTGCACTGGTTCTAAATTTGATCTCAAATTCCCTTCACTGCCACACACTTGGTTTTGCAACAATGCTAGGCTTGTCTCTGTCCTGCTGAGTCACTGTTTCAGGTTTAGTTTTTTTCTCCATGTTTAGCTCTGACGGATCTCTTTGGGAGTGCATCCATTTGCTCTGATAATGGATTATAGACAGTGAGAAAGCTTCCAGCTGGTCCTGGCCAGCCCTGATGAAAAACAGACCCTCCAATTGTGTGTATGTGTGTGACTGCCTTATATCAAATTGTCTTTATAATGTGGGAAGATTGGACACTTTTAAGGACAACGTTATGAAGGTAAAATTGATCTTAGTACATTGACTTTAGTAGAAGTTACTGTAACTGTTTGCCTATCAATACTATTAGATTTAGTGACGGTGAGGGGAGCACCAACCTGGGCCATTATCCATGTTTAACAAGTGTATTTTTACATGACAGTATATACAGTACATGCAGCAGACAGAATATTGCATCTAAAGATATGGAGAAATGGAGAATGAATGGATGATGGATAGTTCAGAGATTTACTCTAAACATAAATTAGATAGATTTTAAATGTGATTTTAGTTAAAATGGGGAAATTGATCTGGTTTATAGACATCATGTAAAATAAATCCCCTTTTCTCTGTTTAGTGTCAAGATCACTGAAGAATGTCACTGTCAAGCATGAAAAAAAAACCCAAAGGAATGAAGAAATTTGTCAAATTCAAATTATATGCCCATCAATGGAACATAAAAGAACAGGTTTGTGATCCTATGAATATAGGCCTGTTTAACAGGTTTATGTGACCAGTGCTTATTAAAAAAAAAGACATAAGTTTTACTGTATGAGAATGAGAGAGCGGCAGAGGCAAAAAGAAAGGAGAAAGACTTTGAGTATGTTCTGTCTTCCCTTTTTTATCTCCCATCAGGGATCCAAGAATGACGGGCTCTTGTTTATTGTTTTACCTCCAGTTCCTGAAATTGAAAATGTCCTGGACTTATGCCAGTCATGCTGAGTGACAGCGCCACCTCCATCTTAAAATAGATCCTGCAATCATTAGATGGCTCACAAACCGGTGTTTTTCATCTACTCTTTTTTTAAGTTTAGCTATATTGCTTCTATTTTATAATGATATATTTTAGCTGTAGCCTTTATTAAACTCCCTTAATTTAATGTCTCTTCACACTCTGTCGCTATAGGCTGTTTTCTCTCGTTGAGAGCGTCACCGCTTTTATAGATGGTGTATTCCTTCGCCTTGATCTCGGTGTTTGATTTATTTAACCTAAAAGTTAAACATGAGGCACATGGACAGCTGTCGGCTTTTAAAAGAGAATACAGTGTGCAATGTTCCTTAATTTGCCGGGGGCTTTAGCACCGCTGGGACCACCCATTGAGCTGTCATCCGAAAAGAAACACAAACCACCCAGCAAGGCCGATGCCGACCTTTTTAACTGACACTACATGCGCACTAATGCTAAAAAACACATTCGGCCACAAAAACACAAACGGGTTTAATCCACAACGCAACGGATTTATCGGTTACAACAGCCATTGTTTTATTTTGTTTTATTTTGTTTTGTTTTATGCATTTCTTTACTATTTTTAAACTATATTTTATTCATTGATTCATACTCATAGCCTATATTTAAAAGAAAATGAAGAAATGTATTGGTAAGATTTATTGGTATGATGTTAAAGATGTTAAAAGTATCATTGTAATTTTATATCTTGAATTTTATCTTGCGGAAACTTTTTAATATATTTTTAATCAAAGACAGAAAAACGGATTGTTTGGTCTGAATGCAAGATGAATCTAACTTAATTTTCTATTTCTGTTTATTCTAGTGTGTTACGCAGAAAAAACAACTTAATAGATTTCGAAGTCTGGTTTAAATAAGTCAGTTTAATGAGCTGAATTTAATTTGCTTTAGATTAAAGTGAAAGCCTAAACACTGCGCTGTCTCGGTATCAGTAGGTGATTAGCATAAAGTTGGTCTTATTTTAATATATAAATTACGATATCAAAATGATTTAGAAGCTACATGTGAAGAAACTGCTTACACCTAAGTAACATGATGAACAAATTAAACGCACAACGAGTAAAAATGTACTTAAAGCGTGGTAACACTAACAGTAGTAAAACGCAAAGCAAATTATAGGCAGCTCAAAAGTAGCTCAATATAAGTAGTGTAGTACAATTACAAAATGATGCTTTACAGTTTTTGTTAACATGGATGATTGCACATAATGTAGATTTACTAGAGCTGTTTGAAACGCTTTTGAGCACATATTACTTTGAAAGAGGATGCAGTGTGCATAATGACCAGAGGAGGGCAGAAGAAGACACTTATTATCACACCTCGTTAAAAATCCCCCTACAGCCAATTCTAATAATATTTATTTGGGATATAAGAACAACAATGATCAGAACAACAACAAAAATGTATCTTTCATAGAAGTATACTTTCTTGAGTGACTAGTAATTTAAGGAAATGTAGAAGTGGGTCCTTGTCAGATTCAGTGAGCAGTTCATAACTACCACTAAATATTCTGTCAAATCTTAAAATACTTCTTGATATCAAAATACTCTGTGAATTTGACCGTCCACACCTCAGAACAACTGACATGTTAAAGATTCTTAATGTAATTGTTTTGCCACAAATGAATTTTATTTACCACCCATTACTTTAATGATGGATATATGTGCTTTTTGGATCTTTGTCATGTTAAGCCATCTATACAACATTACACTCATGCTTTTATCAGATAAAATAGCATAAGGGTGGGGACATTCTGAAAACAATATTTCATATTATCATATTTTGGTGACCTATATTCTTTTTATAATCCTTAAAGACTAGGTCCCTGTGAATATACACCGATCAGGCATCTAAACACCTTCCTAATATTGTGTTGATTCCATTAACAGCCCCATACGCAACAAACTGTGATGCGCTGTGTATTCTGACACCTTTCTATCAGAACCAGCATTAGCTTGTCTGTTGGATTGGACCACACAGGTCAGCATTCGCTCCCCACATGCATCAGTCATGACCCTGTTGCTGCTTCACCACTGTTCCTTCCTTGGATCACTTTTAATAGATACTGCACACTGAGAACATCCACAAGAGCTGCAGTTCTGGAGATGTTCTGACCCAGTCGTCTAGCCGTCACAATTTGGCCCTTGTCAAACTCGCTCTAATCCTTACGCTTACCAATTTTTCATGCTTCTAAAACATCAATTTTAAAGACAAAATGTTCACTTCCTGTCTAATATATCCCACCCACTAATAAGTGCTGTGACGAAGAGAATCAGTGTTATTCACTTCAGCTGTTAGTGGTCATAATGTTATGCCTGATCAGTGTGTGGTACTATTTTGACAGGTTCTGTTTGCATTGTAACGTACCTTTATATCATTTGTGATTATCTTTTTGGAAACTATTATTAATGGTTTACTATTGCCATTTAAAATAATAATTATAAACTGTCTCCAAACTCCTCAGGTAGCACTTCTGCTTACCAGGTGAGGCCTGATCGCAGCACTAACCAAGCGAAAGTGACACTCCTTTCAAGAGGTTCCTGTCCGCACTTCTGCCTCCTGCTATTTTTACCTCCAAAAATAAGAAGCAGGACACTTTGTGGCCCCTTTTCAATGGGAAACAAAACCTGATTTCCAGAATCACGTCTCCACTTGCAGGTAATCAAAGCTTAGCAGGGTTGAGCCAAATCCATGATGTCTGCCGCAAGCAATCCATTATATTAAACACACAAAGAGAGAGAAATATTCATTATAATAATTGAAAGAATTTAAACACAAGATAGTTGAGGTAGATAAACACCCTGGACAGCTGGCCGGTCCATTACAAGGCACGAGAAAATACACCCTTAACATTTGTGACCCTGGATCACAAAACCTTAAGTAGCACGAGAACATTTGTAGTAATAGCCAAAAATATTGTATGGGTCAAAATTATAGATGTCAAAAATCATTAGGATATGAAGTAAAGATCATGTTCCATGAAGATATTTTGTAAAATTCCTACCGGAAATATATTAAAACTTTAGATTTGTGAGTAATATGTTATGCTAAGGACTTCATTTGGACAACTTTAAAGGCCATTTTCTCAATATTTTTTTTCAAACTCTCACACTGTTAATAAATAGCATGTGGCTGTTATTTTATAGTTTTTTTCTGTAAAGATAAAGACTTATAAATGTTTAATGTTTATTTATTTTTGAACAAACTGTTGCCATTTACTTATATATATGAATCTACAGTAAGGTATAACTACAGCAACACTGTTGCAGTGCAGATTCCAGAGTTTTAAATTATTATATATCGGCCAAATATTGTCCTATCCTAACAAATTTTTGTTCTATCTTATTAGCTTATTCATTCAGCTTTCAGATGATGTAAAAATTTAACTTGAGACTTGTTTTGTTGTCCAGGATCACATTTTATGTTGATGAGATCAGCCCTGCTGGACCAATGTGTTTAAGGCTCAGGTAAGGTATAGGAGTTGACTTTAAGGATAGGGTCAAACTTTCATTGCCTCTTATATTTTGAAAAAGTTACCGTGGAGACTAAATAACCCAACAGCTTATGCTGACCCGATTTTGTGGTATGTAAAATCCAGGGTTGCCACAAATGTATGCAGCAGGACCTGACAATGGACACACAAGGGGCTTTGACACACAAGCTAATGTAAAAATATGACTAATTGTGTTATTCAAACATGAAAACATACACAGAAATATGGAGAAAAAACTAAAAGATTCTGCTCCATTTTTGGCCTGGCTTCCTCCCTTAAACAATATTTACATGTCAATTAAATGCTTTAAAAGTCTCAGATTTTTATTAAACATTTTGATTTTGTTGGAAAATCATTAAAAAGTACATAAAATCCATTGTAATGGTACAAGTTTTTTTAAGGCTCATACCCACACCCCCTCATGCACCAATCTCCCCACTACACAAAATCCCACCCACAAACATTCTCATACATACAGCTCACCTCTAAACCAGCACTGGTTTGTTTTAAATGGGGGGATTTTCATCTTCATTTCCCAGAGACAGTGTGCTCTATAGTCACATAATAATAGCATGGCATGTGAGGGTGTATTGCCTTTGTGACGCAACAGTTTACTGTATATGTGCATATGTTTAAAAGAACTGTACAGCCCCCATCAGCTGAAGTGATTTATTGTCTCTGTGCTGGTGGGTTGTGTGTTTGAAACACCTTTAATTGTAATAATTGTTATATATTTGATGCGATAGCAGTTTCTTCCACAGATAGTTTCTATACTTTTTTATTTTATTTACTATATTTGTAAATTGTAAATTCATACAATAATTTCATTGTAAAAAAAATCAGATGGGGCACTAGAAAAAACGTAACAAAATTTAACCAAGTATATTTTTTTGTAAAGTGAAATGATTTTGCAGTTTATTTTTGTAATTTTTTTTTTTTCTTTTCTGTTTTTCGCAGTGTAGGCAAAAAATATTTGGTTTGTGACCATGAACAATTACTTTTATGTTATCCAGAGATTTTTAAAACTGCTATATTACTGTGTTGTCTGTTTTCAGATAAGCCATTTTGTACATTATAAATATTAAAATATATGAAATATGTCATTCAGTGTTTTGTAGTCACATATGTGACCCTCAATCACAAAACTTATGGGTCAATTTTTTAAATTGAGATTTTTGCATCATCTAAAAGCTGAATAAATGAGCTTTCTAATGATGTATGGTTTGTTAGGATAGGACAATATTTGGCCGAGATACAACTTTTTAAAACTCAAGAATCTGAGGGTGCAAAAAAAATCAAAATATTGAGAAATTGGCCTTTAAAGTTGTCCAAATGAAGTCCTTAGAATAGCATATCACTCACAAAAATAAAGTTTAAATATTTTTATGGTGGGGAATTTACAAAATATCTTCATGGAACATGATCTTTACTTCATATCCAAAAGATTTTTGGCATAAAAGAATTTTGACCCATACGATGTATTTTTGGCTATTACTACAAATGAGCTACTCGTGCTACTTAAGACTGGTTTTGTGATCCAGGGTCACACATATATATATATATACCCGAAGAAAGAGAGAGAGAGATTTCTGGTTGTACATGCATGTTACACCACACAGAATGCCGTTATAATGTTACACTGGCGACATACAAAGGTGAATTTCAACTTTGCTCTTTATTCAAATATTTACGATGCATTATAAACTCTGTGTTCATAGTTGTATCACGCTTAGCTTTGAGAAGAATGGAAGGAAGCCTGGCAAAAAAATGACACACAACACATATACACGCTAAGTCATAGAATGATTAGAAAATATTACTACACGAGAGGAACAAACAAATATTACTAACAGATGAAATCGTAGTCAATGTTTGCCTCATTTTCTCTCCACTTTTGTTGTCATGTGCTTTTTTTTGTATATCAGAATAAAATCTATTCCCTGACATGCTGTAGTTTGGCAAATCATTTTGGCCAATAAATACCTGACAAGTATAGTGTTTTGCCCTTTGTGTACTATAGGTGTACAATACAACTCATATTTTGATGGTTTAATTGACTCTGAGAGAGTCATTTCAAATACTTGTGATGCCATTGAGTTTAAACTTGAATCATATCTAGTTTTTAGAATTTTAAAATTTAAAAGATTTCTTGTCAGCCACCAGGCCTTTCACAGTATTGCTCTGAAATTAGCAGCTTCGGTAGAGAGAACCCATTCTCTGTTTCGATAATGATGATTCAATATATCTCATCTGAAGGTCATGACCTTTAAGAGTAATTGTTTTCCTGAGATCCGTCCCATTTACTAAACCAGAACTACATGTGCATCTACTGTAGAACATGCAGATGTTGAAATGAACACCAAATCCATCAATTTTCTGTAATGCCGCATGGAGCTGAAGGCAGTGAAAGGCCCTAAACCTGTAACACTAACTAATGATATAACTATTATCCAAAAAATCACAGATGATAAGTCTGGGTAATGTAAACCTTACTTTTAAAGATATTGATGATTTAAAACGGCAACATGGAATGAGCTGATTTAATCAGATCACAACAGTAAATGAACTCATAATGTTAACATACATGTAATAAAATATATAATTTCCAAAAATATAAAATACAGTGGATATTTGTAAAGCGGTTTTAAGTTAGGGTTTTTTGCCGGTGCTGAGCTACACATATATGCACTTAGCATCCTGTTTACATCCTGTTATATCAATTGTGGTTAAAAAACTGGAAAATGACTAAGTAGTAATAATAATAGAGTGGAAATCAATATCCTAGTGCTGGCCCACGCATTCTAGCAGGTTTCATTTCTTTGAAGGCAACGATAACATCGTTTGTTTACATTGGCAGAGACGAATGACACTTTCCCTCCATGTCTACCCAAAACACGTCTGCGCTGACACGGTGAGTGTGCGCGAGAGAAGCTCACGGAAAGATTTTACCCGTCACCTCGGCTTCCTGTAGGGGGAAAGCACCAGCGTGCAGGCGGTTGCGTACCTCTTCCCGCTCACAGTCTCGCCTACCATTTCAAAGAGGTCCGGCCCTGTTTATCAATCATTTGTTTTGTCCTTTTGAATTCTTACTACTCGGCTGTGAATGAAAAGAAGAGATGCTGCACACTTCAGCTATGTGGTGCTTCTCTGGCCTTTCGTTGCTCTCTGATATACCAGCCTGACTGTGGCGGTAGGCTGTCGCTGGTCCGCGGGGAGGCTTCTGGGTGTCGTGCGGGGAATAACCTGACAATGGATCTTCATTCATACCTATAAATAGACTTATCAGAAACTGCCTGTTACTTGCAGAATAGTGCGGAACGCAAATCAAGCCGCAAGAGTCCTTTAAAAACATGTACACTGGAATATGTGAACCCTGCTGTATTTCACCGGATTTGCCTGTTTTTTGTTTTCACACGTTTTACTATTTATAACAGATTGAGAAACGCTAAATGAGTACTCGTATATTGAGTGGGATGTTATAGCACACATACGTTTTTAATACACATACACACACTGACACATCATTATAGCAATGTATCAACAACAGAGACAGCTTTAAACACTCACATTCAGTTAGGTTTCTGAAGTAACAGTAAAGAATGCACCAGCTTACAACAGAAGGTTGCTGGTTCAGCTCTCACAACTGATCTACGAGTTAACTGAGGCAAGAAAGATGATGAGGTCCAGCATTTAAAGAACATTAACTGATTCAGAGTATAGCCTATATTACTTTGATAATTCAAGTGCACGAATGTGGACCAGTAATAAGGAAGAGAGTAGCTTGAATACTCACAGAAAGTTACACAGGTTTTGGTTCATCATGTGCTACAATCCTAGGATTCTTAACCTTGTAAAATAATGTATGGTGTCCACTGATATAAACTAGAATATGTAGAGATCAGGGATGGTGCTGTCCTATGGGGACATTACGTGAAAGTGAAAATAATTGTTGGATTATCCTAAAGCATGAGCAAAAGGGTTTTATGGCGCTATATTGGTTGTGATTCAGCCGTATGTGCAAGGTCGCAGGTAATCACAGCATGATAATTATAATCTAATTATTGCCATAAGCTAGTCATCAGTTGGTATATTAGTAATATTTGTAAAACAACTTTGGATGTTATCACATTGTTGCCTGACAAAACTAAATAAAAGCAATAGCCAAAATGTTATTTAGACCGGTTCTTCGCTATAATGCAAACATGTTTATTATTAATGTAGTAGGTTAACTGTGCCGTGCAGTGTTTCATGTGGTCCTTTCTTTTTGATGAATGCAGTTTTTACAGAAAGGTAAAGTAATAACTGATGAATCATTTTCAGTAAATGTGTGTATCTGAGACACGGCGCATTAGTCAGACAGCAGCTAACCGGGTTATCAGTCATGTAGGTGGGGGAGCCACATGTCTTCTGAAATGTCAATAAAGCCCAGTTAACACACAAAACTCCTATTATTATTATTCTCTTTCTCTCTGTTTATATGGCTCATTTATTATTCTACCGCTCTCGCACATGCACACAGATATGCGTGCAGAAAGGTGCAAACTCATACATCAGACGCGCACATCCATGACAATGAGTGAAAGTCCTTTTTGAGAAAACATAACACTGTATCTTAGGCAGGCTAGAGAAACAGTAAAAAAAAGCGAGTTAGCGGATAAACTAATTCATTCAGCAATTGGTCTGGTAACAAGTGTCACAGGTCCAAGTGAAAGTTTAGTGGTTTATAAAAGGAAGTCATGGCCAGTGAACAATGATGTGGACAGGGATGTAGAAAAACTTATGATAACTTCTTTAAATGGTAGAGAATGAAAGTAGAATAAAGTTTATGGTAAAATATAGTTTTACCTGCTGCTATGTGGATGCTGTGATTTGTATTATATTATTCTCTCCAGAATAGCATATGTAGTCTGATCTTTATTGTGTTCTCAAAGTTAGTTCAAACTTACTATACTAAACGTACTATACTATACGCACTATAGAATTGTTCTTTGTGTGAACATTTATTTGACTTTGTGGGGTCTCAAACAAACAGATGAAACACCTTGTTTGTACTGTTAGGAAGGCAGCTGAGTTATTTGAAGGACAAAATATGAGGCACTGTGACACACTGAAAGTACAGCCTGGTCTCATTGTTTATACGTAGGTATTTTTACGTAAAGTTTACAAACACAAAACGTACATTTTATACGTTTTATTGATGCTGAAATGTTAAAATGGGACTTATTACAACATATAAAACGTAAAAATTGCTATGTATTTTTAGCTAAAAACCGTAAAATATTTACAAAGCATTAACAGTGCATTTTGTATAATTGTATCGATAAGCGTTTTATATTTTTAGACCCGTTAACTTACCCCAAACCTAAACCTAACCAATGTAAAGCGAATATAAAAAGATATAAAATGTAATAGACCAAAATATGCAGGAAAATTACCATTTTAGTAACAATATAGCATTAAAATATATTTTATAGTGGCAAATCATACTCTAAACCTAACCATAACTATTTCTTAAAAGTATGTAGGCCCTACAGTATTAAGAAAAACATGACAGACAGATAAGTGCAATCACAATTTATTTATTTAAAAAATACCAAGAGTTGTCCAAATGACGATGCGTTGCAGTCGCAGGCCTCTCTGGTGGAATACAACAGAGGAACAGAGCAGAATTTAAGTTGTTAATTGCTGAAAATATGATCCAAAAAATTATCCTGATCCACTCCGTGAAGGCGCGCATTTCTCATTCAAACACACCTAACCAGAAAGACGGCATGTCGCAATCTATGACGAAGCAGGGGAGAAACAATGAGCGTTCGAATTTCCTGCCTTAAACCTATCGTAAAGCTTCTTGACGGAGCCGGCGGCAACTTTAAAATTTGCAACTGGCGAGTCAGCACCGGTATTGTTGCTAACTGTCGCTGCTCAGGATGGAGATGAAGATTGCCGAATAAAGGCTTGGATTTCTTCGCAGTCGAATGGATTCTGAAGATATGGATTACATCTGACGAATAAAATTGATTCCTTTTGTATATTAATTTGATATACTTTTGTGATTTTATTTTGTATTTTGGTGTATTTTATAGGCCTAGTTCTACTGCCAGTCACAGCATGTCGGAAAAAACATCTTTGTGTCCCACGGCAAATATTGTAATGGTTAAACGATTGCAGAAATGTTATTCAGTTTAAGAGTTTAAAGTCGATTTGGCAGCAGAAATCACACAGAACGTAATGTCATTTCATATTAAGTAAACAAGTAAACTTAATAAATAGTAAACAAATGCAATTGAAAACATAATGCCACTGATATGACAAAATATAAAAACATGCCGCGATTACGATATTCATGAGAATTCTTTTGTATAAGTCTGTAAAGTTGTTCATATGTAAATAATTGACGTTTTATGTGTCGTCAATACGTCAGTATTGTGCGTTTAGATGCTGTAAATATGTCAGTATTTTGCGTTTTAGTGTTTGTGCAAATGTAAGGAAATGTACGCTTTTGTAGAAAATTATACGAAATACATATGAATTCTCATGAGATCCCATTGGAAATTAAAACAATGTATAAAAGCTTTTATACCACATGCAAACATTAAGTTTTTTTTTTCGAACAGTTTGTCAGTTTTTTATATCACATCCTAAAAGCCGCTGATGTTACACAAAAGGGAGATGTAGTGGTGCTAAAGATCTGAAAACTGATTGCAAACTCTCCAACATAAACACTGCGTATCATACAACTAATATATACTTTGTATTTTTTGGGAATTATTGTTTCAGAAGAGAAAGAGCAGTTTGCTTGCTGTAAGTGAGATTATGAAGCGATAAACACCAACACAATCACTGAAGAAAACAAGAAGAAGAAAGGAGGAGAAGACAGTGTCAATGAATATCAACTGCAAATAACAAATTAATACATGAAATCAAGATCGGTGATGGTCTTACGTTTTTTTATTTCCTTTATTGTTACTCTTGTGTTTTTGTTGGTATGTTAATTGCTTATGTGCAGATGTGATATTGTTTTTTGTCACCATTGTGGAGATTCATATTTCAATTCTTGATTTCAGTAAATGCAAATTCTGTACTAGTTCACTTTTTAGTGTATAGTGTTAAAACTCTTACCTCTGATCACCATAACACTGCTGAACATTTAAGAATTTTACAATACTAGTTGCTATTAATCAACACTAAAAAATTTACTGTAAATTTTACAGCATCTTACTGGCAATTTTGGTTGCCAGTAAAACTGTAAATTTTTACAAGGGTACTATAGATCATTAATTACAGTTTTACTGTAAAAATACTGCATATTTCTATAAATATACATGGATTAATTACATTTTTGTTTGACAGCTGTCACTGTAAAATTGTACAAGAGCAACTGTAAAACTGAATTTACAGTAAAATACTGTATTTCATTAACTGACATAATGTTAATTTACCAATCTATTAAAGAACTATTATCTGTTTTGTAATTTAATAATACTCTAGCAACCACCAAACAGAGGTGACGAGTCACGTGGTGAATTAAAGTTAATCAAAATCAGCTTTTCCATCAGTTGAGAAGCATAATATTAATATATTGAAGGTGCACATTGTCATTCGCATAAACACTAAACACCATCATGGTAACACACAACATTTAAAAAAAATTATAATAAACATTCATTTAACAGCATTAAATGTAACATAAAATCCTAATGTACATAGCTGATTAAAAAGTAACAAAAACTAGGAAGTTATTTCATTTTTAAAGAAAATTAAATGTGAAGTGTCATGCAGGGAATTCTGGGAATATACATTTACAGTTTTTTAATGTAAATTATACAATATTGGCTTGTTTAACTGTAAAATTTCCATCAGTCTTTTAGCATGCTAAAAACCCCACAAACCCTAGCAAAATACAGTAGCACTGTAATTTTCAGATTATTGTTGTTAATTGTAAATATTTACTGTAAAAAGTACAGCAATTTCTTACAGTGAACCTAATTGAGTTGATCAACAGTTTGTTTCATAAACACAGAAACTTCAACCAGTGAAAAAATGAGTCAAGAACAGTCCAGGATCAAAAGACTGAAAAAAAACCTGATCACAGTAATGACGACTTTATTTTTAACCATCAATATGAAATGTTGTATTTGCTGTGCTTTTGCTTCTCTTTTTTCTGTTCTTGTTCATCTTCAGTGATTCTGTTTAAATTAAATCTCATCACTATTTGAAATCACTTGATTTTATTTGATGTGTTCCACTAAATACAGGATTACAACCACCAGTCAGCGTATGACATCACAGTATCTCAAGAATGATTTAAAATCTGTGCTATAAAAAAACGGCATTCCTCAAAGTGGTGTGTAAAAAGGTTTTTCTCCCATATTGCATACCAGTTCACAGTATGACCCTGTATGCCATTAATACAGCAGAATACTGTGGAATTTCACTGTAAATTTACATCAAAGTTTTACAGTGTAACTTTGGTGTTATGTCTCACAGTTTCCCCTAAGAACGTGTATTACCATGTGCATCAACAATTACTCTGCGACTTTTGATAGCCCTTATATGAAACGTAAGATTCCTAGAGATATCTACTACCTTTATATACCATGCATGGTCAGACATGAGATTAAACAAAACCATGAAGTTTGTTTGTGTGTATGTGTGTGAGTCAAAAAGGTTAACATTCATTTACACACAGCAGTTTCCCAGTATATGAAGTGAAACCCTGTAAGCACGAAACCTGGTAAAGTCACTTCTCTTAACCCATATAAAGTCCAACAACCCAAAATGTTTATATGGATAATGCATTCAAAGATTATATGCACAGTAGCCCTTCATATACTTCATAAATCTTATTTGTTAAATGGTTTGTTTAGTAAAGAACAATGAACTTGTAAATTTTAATCTTTTTGCATTATTGTTCAGACTTTTGATGCTGTTCAACAAAAACATTGAACTTGACACTTCAAAGACAAACTCTAATGTCCTTGTAAAAGGACAAATCATAAGAGTACATATACAGTATAGCTGTAAACCCACGAGACACTCTTAAAATGGCACATTAGTGCTTCAGGTTTCTGTTGTGTCTAAGGAATTGTGTTTTGAGTAAACAGACTGTTACAGTATTTCTATATATGCTTACCAGACACAAATCCACCTGTTTTATACAATATTTTCACTACAGTACAATCTATTATTGACTAATAATCCATTATCCAAAGTTGCTTGACCTCTGTAATTCTGAATCCTAGTATGTTGTAGGCTACACAGTGATGTAATATTGTACTCTCACCAACATTCATGTAAGCCATAGACCACTCATATATCTATTATATGCAGACAAGTAAATGTCTGTGATCTGCATGGTTACTTTTAAACATACATTATAGCATGAGCATACATCAAGCTTTTCTAAAGTTTTTTATATAATGCTAGATTGATGTGAAATGGAAAATTAAGTAATTACATATCATTGTGTCATTTAAACCCCCCTATGGTTTTTTGTGTGTGTATATACACAGATCAGGCATAACATTATGACCACTGACAAGTGAAGTGAATAACACTGATTTTCTTCATCACGGCACCTATTTGTGGGTGGGATATATTAGGCAGGAAGTGGACATTTTGTCCTAAAAGTTGATGTGTTAGAAGCATGAAAAATGTACAAGCGTAAGGATTAGAGCGAGTTTGACAAGGGCCAAATTGTGACGGCTAGATGACTGGTTCAGAGCATCTCCAAAACTGCAGCTCTTGTGGATGTTCTCAGTGTGCAGTGGGAAAGAAAGGAAGGAACAGTGGTGAAGCAGCAACAGGGTCATGATTGATGCATGTGGGGAGCGAATGCTGACCTGTGTGGTCCAATCCAACAGACAAGCTACTGGAGCTCAAACTGCTGAAGAAGTTAATGCTGGTTCTGATAGAAAGGATATACACTGCTCAAAACAATTAAGGGAACACTTAGTAATTAAAGCATAACACCAACTTACAGAAATAAGCAACTAACCCGGTAAGGAAGCATTAGTGATTGTGAACCATTTTTATTAGTTTTGGTGCAAATAAAAGTGACAACAAGTATACTGGAAAGGAAACAGCAAGAGTGGTCTGAGAAGGACCATCCAAAGAAGCTCTCACAGACCTCCACATGCTATTAAGTATGGGGAAGAAATCCTCAAATCTATTGTCAGATCTTATGCTGGTGCAGTGCAGAGTCCTCCTGGTGCATGATAATGCCCGGCCTCATGTGAACAGAGTCTGTAGGCAGCTTCTGGATGATGAAGACATTGATGTCATTGACTGGCCCTCACGTTCCCCAGACATAAATCCAGTAGAGAACCTCTCAGATCTCATGTATTCGAAGCC
This sequence comes from Oreonectes daqikongensis, assembly GCA_026939265.1. Lineage (NCBI taxonomy): Eukaryota > Metazoa > Chordata > Actinopteri > Cypriniformes > Nemacheilidae > Oreonectes > Oreonectes daqikongensis. The sequence goes on along the minus strand of JAOTQM010000225.1, from coordinate 96,705 downwards.
GTAAAGTAGCACCATAGATTGTCAAGGAGTTCACATATGCTCTGATCCAAGTCTGGGAGGAGATTCCGCAAGACACCATGTGCCATCTCATCAGGAGTATGCCCAGACATTGTTGGGAGTTCATATGGGCACTTGGGGCCATGCACATTACTGACTAACATTATGAGTTACTGTGATGAGATTGAAACATTTTGAATCAGCCATTTTTTTTTTATTGTGATTTTACTGTAATTCTTGCCCTGAATGTGTTGATAATTTTGGCTTTCATTGACCATTGTCACATTATTTTGTTCTCACAACATTATGCAAAGTATTTAAGTTAAGAGTTTTAGCACGGATATTTCGTTCATTGAGATCTAATACACACACACACACACACACACACACACACACACACACACATGGCTTTGGTTAAAAACAAATACAAATTTAATCCACACTAACACCCTGAATAAATTGATTTAAATGATAGGTAATATTAGTCTCATGTTTGCCCAGAAAGTGCCTGTGAAATTTCTGTTTAAAATACCCTACATATAATTGAATATACCATATGGAAAATTGCCAATTTTAGATGTCCAGGAATAAAGGGCCGTTTTGGTGTGTTTCTTTTACAGTTTTTTCCAATTGCTAACACACTAAAATGACATGCACAGCACAATTATTTAAACTGACACACAGAGAGCAAAACTTCTTCTCAAGTCTCCAAAAGTCTAAACACATTTTCTGCTTTACACACATTTTGCATTTCAAAATGGCACTTTTTAAATGCACTGAACACAGTTCTCTGCATAAGACACAACAATCTGACATAAAGTCACATGTCTGCCATTTCAAAACACTGCCATTCAAAATGACACTACAGAAGCTAATTGGCCAGTTACATGTGCCACCTGGCCAAACACCTCAATGGTTAATTGTTAACACTTCAATCAGGATGTAAGCACTATGAAAAGACCACAGGTGAGAACCTTTTTTTTTACAACCACAATGGAAGACATTGCAGAGAGAGGAAGAGGAAGAGGGAGGTTGAGAATAAGAGGGGGAGGAAGAGTGAGAGGTAGGGGTAGAGCAGGTAGAGGAGTTCATGGCCAAAGAAGACAAACACTTTCAAATGAAATCAGAGCAACCTTAGTAGATCATGTCATCAACCATGGGCTGACAATGCGTGAGGCTGGACAGAGAGTGCAGCCAAACTTGAGCCGTTTTACTGTCGCCTCTGTCATCCGGACCTTTAGACTGGAGAACAGGTATGTAACCAAAATTTCATGTAGTGCACATGTAGTATACCCCATGTCATAGTGTATCTGTTGGGTGACACCTGTTTACATAGTGTATGACATCAGCCATTCATGAACTGTACAAGTTTCCTGTACAATGTACTCTACTGTGGGGGGAAATATTTAGGCTGCATTGTCCAAGCCCTATATATATTTTTATTTTATTTTTTCTAAAGGACTGAGAGACGACACCATGGTGGAGGAAGGGGCCAAATGTTCACCGGGGTACAGGTAGCTGCCATTGTAAACTTGGTTTTGGAAAATAATAAACAAAGCCACATCATCCAAGACAACACCTTATTCAACAACATTTAACGAGTCAGTCTGTCCACATTGGCTCGCATTCTCAAGCGAAACCAAATCAGAATGAAACAACTTTATAAGGTGCCGTTTGAGAGAAACTCTCAATGAAACAAAGAGTTCAGACGAGCATATGTGGATGTAAGTACTATATTGACTGCAGTACACTACACGCAACATTGTTTCCCAGTGTACTGGATAACACCATATTGACTGATTTTTGTTCTTTGTTTTCAGGGAGTACTGGAAATGGATGCTCATGCAGTCCCACATGAGTTCATCTTTATAGATGAGGCTGGGTTCAACCTAGCAAAGACCAAAAAATGGACCATGGCGAGGCAGTCATGGCCCAGTGGTTAGAGTGTTGGACTCATGACCAGAAGGTTGCTGGTTCAATTCCCAGGGCTGGCGGGTAACGGCTGAGGTGCCCTTGAGCAAGGCGCCTAACCCCCACTTGCTTACTATACAAAATGTACAAATGTATAGTACAATGTCATGTAAGTCGCTTTGGATAAAAGCGTCTGCCAAATGCGTAAATGTAAATGTAAATGTAAAAAAAGGGGGAGAAACGTCATTGGCCACAGAGCCATTATAGATGTTCCTGGCCAACGTGATGGGAACATCATAATGTGCACTGCCATCTCCAGTATGCATGGTGTCCTCCACCGTCATGCCAACCTTGGACCATACAACACAGCCCATATTCTCACATTTCTGGACAGACTTCACAACATTCTCATACCACCAGAGCGTATGAATGATGCAGACCATCAAAGAAAGCGGTACGTTGTAGTATGGGACAACGTGAGCTTTCATCGTGCAGCCCCAGTCCAAAACTGGTTTGCTGACCACCCAACATTTCTCGTGCAATACCTCCCACCATACTCACCATTTCTGAACCCCATAGAAGAGTTCTTTTCGGCATGGCGGTGGAAGGTATACGACCGGCAGCCCTTTGTGCGCATGCCTCTTGTGCAGGCCATGGAAGAGGCATGTGATGAGATTGATGTGGGTGCAATTCAGGGATGGATAAGGCACTCAAGGCGCTTCTTCCCTCGATGTCTGGCAAGGGAAGATATTGCCTGTGATGTTGACGAGGCGTTGTGGCCAGACCCGGCTGTGCGGCAAGATGCTGCCTAATTATTTTTCTTGCCTCTTTGTTTTACTGTAATATATTTTTTCTGAAATTTTCTTTTTCAGTTTACTGTTTTTTTGTAAGAATATTTTTGTTCCGTCCCATGTAAATATATCTGCTGTGCATATGTTGCACTGACTTGTTTACTGTAGTGAAAACAAATAAATAAATATTGCAACAGCATGTGTGTGTGTATCTGCAAATATTTCTGTGCATGTGAACAATCTGATACATATTTTAGTATTATGGCAAAGCATACTAAAGATGGGGGTGCTTTTCATTATGCCCAACAGTGTGTAGTTGGTTAGGCAAAAATCTGGTAATATGAATGAAGTGTGTGCCATTTCATGCAAAAGTTTGCTTTTGATAATGCTATGTGTAGTTTCGGTTGCAGTGCTTCATTTTGCAGGATATATGAGGTATTTTGCAGTTTGGGTGTGTGGTTTTATGAATTGTGTTAAGTTTTTTGATAAAACCAGACTAGTTTGAAAAATTGTGTGTTAGCAATTGGAAAAAACTGTAATGCAAATGAGCTGCTAATCCCGAGATGCTGTGGGAGCTTGTGCTTCCAGTAACAAAGAAAGGCTAACATCATGTCCGGACCAAATGTGCCAAAGTCATAAGGATACAAAAGACACATCTCTGTTTCTTTAGACAAATTGTTAGGGTTGGCTGTATTTTGTGATTAATTGTCCTGTCGTGCCCCTTTTCATGTTCAATGTGGACACACAAATTGCTTATTGCTAATGGCATCAGGGCTGGAGGTGAAGCATTATTACTAGGACAGAGCATACAAAAGAGGCTTAAAAAAGATGTTCTCTGCAACTTTGTCAATTTTCACATCAGAATCAAGTGAGAAGTGGATGTTCCTCTCTGTTGCCATCAACATAAAAGCCTTCAAATGCTCCTATGAGAGCTTTCTTCTATGTCTGGTTTTAATGAACTTGAGAGTTGAATGCTCACATGCAACCTGAGTGATGGACAAGGTGAGTAGGAACTTGTGTGCAAGCAATAAGAAGGGGTAGGCTTTTGACATCAGATTGAATGTCTTGAGAATGTGGTAGCAACACAGTGGGCATTCATTACACGAGGAACATTTCTTACATTCGATCCTTACCTCCTCATCACCACCACCTTCTCAGCAGCTGCTTTACTGTCAAACCTTAACAGACATTACCATGATCTGATTGTGGACTGTGACTTCATAAACCTTTTCAGGACTTTTAACTCTTTAACATGTAAAGGACAACCTCATGTAGATTGAATGTAGCTTGAGGAATCTCTTCAGGCATGGTTGTCTTCTTCCTCCTTTTTTTGTCACCTGCAATGACTGAGACAAAATCTCTTGACATGCTTTTCAGGCTTTCATGCGTTGCCATAACCATTCTGTGGGCAGACAGAATATCCATCCCTTGTGTTTGGAGGTATTTGAACAGTGGCGATGTCTGCTAAAAAATACTGTTGTTGAAAAAGTGAACTTTAACGGAAGGAACCAGACTGGCAGACCTATACATGCTCACTCAATAGATCGGACGAACTGTCAGGATTACCTTCCATACCAGTTAAGTGGTCTGACATCCACACATACCAGATAAAGAAACCAAGCATGTAGTAAAGAGAAACTGAGAGCGTATACATCTTTAGATGCTTATATGCACTAACAGTGGCAAACGATAGCAAATCTAACTACTTGAACAACACACACCTGACACATAACATGAGCCTTCTCACATCAGTCATTCCTTACTTATACTTAGTGATACTGTCCACACAGTGTGCAATGTGATGTGACAAGTACTGTCCTCAACAATAAACTCATGCCTTGCTCTATTGTGTTTTGTCATGTTTGCAGATTAAAAATCCTGCCGAACCACAGGGTGAAAGTAAAAAACTCGCATTGACTAAATTTAATGATATTGTTCTCAAATCGTCATTCATGTACTTCCTGAGTTTACCCTAGACTGCAAGACACATTGAAATGTTTGCATAGAATTGAAAACAAACATATAATAGTGAATTTTCCACAATAGGTTCTTTTTAACATTAACATTTAACAAAACAATATCAGTAATACTACACGTGAAAGCTATGACCTTCTATACATTTCAATGTCCAATCAGGTGCAATGGCTTATGGGTATTTCTTAAAGCATTTGAGCAACTGATCATTTTAAGTTTATTGCACTTGAATTTTTGTATGGATTTTGTAGGTTTAAGAAGTTAAATGATTTACTTTTATATTCACTTGTATAAGGTGTTTGAATACCAATGTGTCCGCAGTGTGTGTAAACAACCAACCAATAATGAACGCCGGTTTCTGTTCAATAAACAATGTGCGCGTTTTTTAAAAACACAGCATAGTACTTCTTATTCACATTATATGTGACCCCCTTTAAATTATTCTGAAATTTGGGAAGCAAAACCACACGCAGCCTCTGCCTGAAAGGAGACGGAGACCAGCAGCTCAATTTACATTTAAAGTGACACACACAAAAACAACGCTTTTCCCTGCACATCTAAAAATGGCCATTTTCAGTGTGGTATAATAAATGATTTTTGATGATTTTAAGCTGAAACTTCACAGAGGCATTCTGTAGACCCCTAAGACTTGTATTATATCTTGTAAAAGGGGGCATAACAGGTCGCCTTTAATTTATGGCTCCAAAACATGAAATTTAATTCGTGACACTCATTTCACATACATGTTATAATGTAGTGATGTAGACATATTGGATTGGATGGATTTCTTGCCATACTTTTTGACATTTATAGTATGTATATATAATATATAAGTATTGGTTGGTAGTCCACCTGTAATAATTCTATTTCTAACAGAGTTAGCGTTTCACCACAAGGGGACTTTTTCAGAAGTTATTTGTTCATTTAATAGTTTGTGTCAACTTGACATAAGTTATTAACAACTAACCTGGGAAACCTTTTACAGTCAACAGGACATCCAATGTAACAGAATTTGTTTGGTGCATTGGGTGTCTTCGGAGATGCAGAAAGCGGTTGTGGGAAAGTGGATGTGAAACACCTGGTAAATCAGGTCCACCAATACAAACATGGATCTGCAGTTTCACATTTACATGCTTTACCATTATAAGTTACAGATACACGCATCAGACAATAGTTTCCTCATGTCAAAAAAGCAAATTGCTTATATTATTAGACTTATAATAGCTTTTATCATTTAAATGATTTAGGCCAGTTTTAATATTTAATATTTTAATAAGGAGTCCACTGTTACAAGAAACAAAAATCAGTTTGCGTCATTCAGAGTTACATCACTCAAACTTAAATCGTAACATAATGTTGACATTTTGAGAAGCATATTTATATAGTAAGTGTCAGATTATTTTACACACACACACACACACACACACACACACACACACACACACACACACACACACACACACACACACACACACACACACACACACACACATCTATTTAAGAAATCTTTCTTATTTCATATTCAGATGTTTCTCCTAAAATATTTTAGGGAAAATAAAAACTGAATGTAAAAAAATGAATGTAGATTGTATAGGTAAAACCATCTTGATTTTGGTCAATTTAATGAGAAATGTTGGAGTTCATACTGAAAGTTTCAAGAACATTGACTTTGAAAGTAAATAATATTTAACACTAAATGTTGATCAACAAAACATGAAGAGGTTAACATGTTCATATGCATGTAATTTGTATGCAAGCTAAACTTGCTCACATTTGGAAAATGCTTCATGTTGTACTGCTGTTGTCCTCCCCCCACTAATCCTCCACCCTGCCGCCAGCCCCCAATACCCCCCAACCCTCCAACTTAGTCTCATTGTTTTTCTTGTGGGCTAGTCTTCCTGTGCACCTGTGAATCGAGTTTCCTGTGTCTTTCTTACTGCATTCACACTGTCCCCCCCAAACCACTCTGCTCTCGACTGCTATCACTCAAGCATAACCAAAAGTCAGCGACCGGAGTGTACACACAGACAGCAACACAGCAGTTATAATGCCACGTTCACGAGTCAATATACACACATCAGTATGTAGCCATTTCAGAATGATCTACTCTTACTGTACACACTGAAAAAAACTCTAAACAACACTAATAACCGAAGGGTCCACTCACCTAGAAAAATCACACCTTAGATCTCTAAAGACAGAATTTAAACCTTTGGTAAAATGTCCAAGTTTTTCCTTGGAATATATCTCCAGATGCAGCATTGGCCCCACACGTGTCTAATCTAAACTGATCTAATCACCCAATCTATCCTATTTCATGCATTTGAGAAATGAGACATACAATTGTCACAGATAGTTAAACAATACAAAATCTATACACTTTCACTTTTATTCAAAGAGCTGTAAAGAGATATATGCAGTCATTTTCATTCCCCTAGTTAGCCCCTGATGTCTTTGGCTCAGCCCCTGATGTTTTCAAATCCTAAAAACGCCCCTGGATACAAATAAGACAACACAATCTCACGGCAAAATAGTACTTTACGAGGTGTCTAATTTGGGCAAATTTTCATATGAATTCGTACGATTTTAGTCGTACGTTTTAGTGCGATTTGCTTTAACACCAGTGACGTTAGGTGTAGGGGCGGGGTTAGGGGTGGGCTTTCAGTTTGCTTAATCGTACGTTTTTGGACGACTCACACAGTATGAATTCATACGAAATAGCCTCCTCGTAAAATACTTGACTTCCCGTGAGATCAGGTTGAAATTTTCAGATAGCAGCGATAGAATTTATTTGAATCAAAATCTTTACATTTATTTAGAAACCTTTAATGACGAATACGTATTTAATGAACAAAGACTTTTTAATGTCGGCGAATCTAAGCACAGTTTGTGACGCTGCCGAGATCTCTACTGAACTCTAGTTATCTCTGAAACACTATGTGTGAGATTTCTGGTTTGCTTCCCCAGGGAAAACATCTGAGATGCAGGAGACTAAGCAAATATTTCAATATGCAATTTAATCTTACTGATGTTTAGGACAACTAAAAGGGGTTAAGTCTCGAGTTTACTGGAGATCTGCTCTGCATCTGGTTATTTTTTTGCACCTGACATTCATCTAAATAAAGTCTAGTCACCCACATCATATTTCTGGCTTTAATATTTTCCTTCAAGCACCTTCCTACCATACCAGTCTATGTTCACCGGCCCCTCCAATTAATATAGTCAGTTAGCAAGCAGGTTATGGTGGCTGCTCTATTCCTCTATGGTGAAAAAAGCTTCCAAACTTCACCTGAACTGTTGTTCAGTACCCTGAAGAAAACTAAAGTTAAAACTCTTCTGTGAACACCTAACTCAAACCACAACCATAATCAAAAGCACTTCCTATTCTATGAATTAAAGACAACTACCCTGCTCTCTCTTTTCTGCATCTTCTGCTCTAGCTTATGTAGGCCTACTACACGTTTATTGCTGGCTCTTGTAAAATCACTGTGATGTTTCTCATTTGTTTATCACTTAATAGATTTAAGCATTTTTATTTACTAGTGTATTTGTAACCGAATGTTGTCAGGTTGATTCAATAACATTTCAGCCAATAATGTTCATTTATATATTTTTACAATAAGCTTTATTTTCTCTGGTTACTGCATGTAAACAGTATGTACATAAAATTCTGTAAGTTGTTCAAATTCGAACAAAAGCATTAAAATACAAGTTGTAACACTGGAAGAAAGGAAATGATCTTTATTTCACTTTAGAGAAACAGATTTAAAAATACAACAAAGAAACAGAGGCAAAAAAAGACAGAAAGATGCAGAAAATAAGACAACACGTGGGAGGTCCTGCTCTCTATGCTTCATTCACACATCTAACATTTTTCATCACAGTTTTGTGGGCGGTAACTTGCTCTAGTGCGTCCCATCAGCACTTAACATATGCTCACGTGCAAGCGCGCGCACACACACACGCACACACACACACACACACTGAGGAAAACAAGATTTTGCTATAATTACATTATTGACTTGAGATCTTTACTCACAGGCAGATAACGATCAAACGCGAGCGCACGCACACACACACACACACACACACACACACACACAACCACAAACTGTTTCTTAGTATTTAGCACTATATAATTTCTTGTCAGATGCCATTCAGAGAAATAATTAGATTACATTCAAGATATCTATACACCTATACAGTACATTCGGCTCTGCATTTATAGATATCTACATGCATGCAGTATAAATAGTCACACAGCCGAGTTAACACTGAAATTATAGTAAATTCAGTTATCTGATCAGAAGAAAATAGAAGAAAAGAAAATCTATAGCTTCTTTTCTTTTTTGTAATTTATTTATAAAAAATAGTTGCATTGTAGTTAATTTTGTAAGCTTCTTTCTTGAGTGCCCAAATGAAACATTCGGAAACAGCAGGCCCCAAAACTGTGGGTTTTTTTTTTTTACATTTTTGTGGTCTAGTTTTTTTGTACTTCCAAATATTTCACTTTTTTATGAATGTTAATTTGACATTTCATACAAAAATGACTGTAGCTAATACTGTTTCATCACTGTTTGTTCGAAGTGTTGGATTTACTTTCCCAACATGTTTAGAACAGTCTAACACGCTGTAGCTTCTAGACACTTGGTCAGGCAATTGCAATACAATTTCAAGTCTTTTAAGTCAATGGTCCTCCATTTTGGATTTGTTGGTCTCCTCTGTCTGTTGACCGAGAGGTTTGTGCAGAGGAGATGTGCACTACTGGACTATGACTCTCGGGGGAGTATCTCAGGAGTTATTATTATAATAAGCTTACTCTTGCAAGTGTTGGAGGCTTCTCTGGTAGTCTTCTACTGGTAAAGCACTTTGACTCTGGAGCTCATATCCACGCAGGTAGTGACCGTTGGTCTGGCCTGCAAAATACAGGAGCTGTCTTGCAAACACGGGCTCAACCTATAAAATAGGAGCAATATAAATATAAGAGCAGAAAGCCAACCTCCATAAAAGCGCAGCTGGTGTTAATTATGACTTTAGGTCTATAGTCCTTTATTGTAAAAATAAATATTTGACAATGTTGACTAGTATTATGTATCTTAATATTTATATGGATTAAAATAATATAATTACTTTTGTAAATGGATAATACATTCAAAAAATGCTACAATCAACATTACGTCATATATAGCTAGTGAACAGGCATTTTAAAAGATGGCTGATACACTTTTAAAAATAAAGGTTCTTCAAAAGGTTCTTTGATGCCATAGAAGAACCTTTTGGTTCTATAAAGAACCTGTAACATCTGAAGAACCGTTCTGTTTCTTCAGATGTTCTTCAGATTATAAAAAAGTACGAAAGAGATGGTTCTTTAAAGAACCTTAGGCTAAATGGTTCTTAGTGGAACCAAAAAAGGTTCTTTTATGGCATCGCTGTGAAGAACCTTTTAAGCACCTTCATTTTTAAGAGTGTACTAGCGTATATTAGCATGATATTGGATACAATTTGTATTAAATATAAGCTGTGCCACGCACTAACCTGGGCTGTGATCATTTTGCTCTGCCGCTGGGGGTCCGGGAACTCATCCCCAAAGCACAAGATCACCTGAGAGCGTGGCAAGGGGCGGCCGTGGTGAATGAAACCTTGCAACTCTATGTTTAAAAGAAGAAAATCATTTCATCATTAAACAAAAACTTGCGGTAAATATAATCAACTGCCAAAAACTGGTCTGGGTCACATGCTACCTCTAATAAAACTATTTATTGGTAGGTGTTAAGGTAAAATTATCATTCTTGTTTCATGCTGTAAACTACTAACAATATTTTCCACATATTTCAAATACAAATATTTTTCTATTTGCATTTATTTGCAGAAAATGAAAACTGGAGAAACAGGTCAAAATAACACAAAAGACACTGCAAATGTTTTTATTTTTATGTGACAACCTTGATTTTTATCACAGTTTTTAGGTGTCCTGTCATTCTGTCAGTCTTTCACATTGCTGTTGGATGACTTTGTCACTCCTGAGGTTTGATTTTGTTAAAATTCAACAGACACTGGACTGGACTGAAATGGCCACAATATATCTAGAAATGCTGGTTTGAAATGAAAAGATGGAGCTGTCTCTTAATTTTCCGCGGCTGTACTTTACACCAATATTAACAATTTATATAACATTTAATAATAATGCATGTCAAATTGATTAAGAATTTCCACAAACAAAGCAAAGTGGTACATGATTTCTCAAAGTAAACTGATGATTTAAAGTAAACTGATTTAAAGTCACTACTCTTCCCATCAAAAGAATAAAAAAGTCCTGATGAGCAAGAATGTGAACACAAGACCCCCTCACTTGTACTGAAATGCAAATGAACTTATAGACCTGTACATGTGATGAGGTGGCCAGGAAGATAATCTAAGAGTTTACTGGGAAGTTTCAGTGTTAAGCAGCCCGTGAAACATGTGACATTAATACAGACCTATAATCATGACATGTGGCAAACCACGCACAAGTTAATAAAGAAGTTAAATGGCAGGTGTTCCCCTAGAGTCACTATACATCCAGTTATTGGCTTAAAGAAAAACACTAACTTGATGAACTCACAAAGCATCGTAAAACATCTCTACACACAAGCAAAAAAGGAACATGCATTTAACCGCTTGCATCTAAGACATTCGCAAGGATGAAGTTCAGTAATTTAGTCAACATGGATTATGCAAAGAGACTACTCTCGTTTTTTCAATTATTATTGATAGCACTGTGGCAATGTGATGAAGTCACAGGGGAAAATAACAAGGAATGGGATCATTGCCTGTACAAACATTACCGGGCAGTTACCGGGCCTTATTCATAAGCCATGAGCACAATGAAATTCCTTTAAAGCATGTAAATAATTTTAACAAACAGCAAATAACAAAAACAGCAGAACTCATTTTCTGTCTAACTTGTTCAAATGTAAATCCATTTTCATATGTACTATGGCATTAATGCAGAATGAATTTGTGCGTAATCTCCAACCTAACAAGAATGCTCTGTAGTCGAAGCCCGTACGCCGACCCATTGTCGACTTTCATGCAAGCAATGGGCACGTGAGCTTTAACGTGCCGCGTGCCCCGAATCTCAAACGCTGCCACTCCGAGGACCTCCGGTCAACATATCGACGGCGTGGAGCCGAGGCTCTAAAGGAACTTGTTTTGGAACAATTTTCCAAAATGTCTCGTCAATATCTTCTTGGGCTCTTACACCCACAGACCTTTTCGTTTGCCATCCGAGAGATCAACGTCAACAATTTTCTTTCGGAACGACGTAGCGGTCTGTACATATCGGGATCATCGAGGGAGACCCCGAAGGGCGCGAGTCTTGAATGTTGACTCAATCTGAGTGTTGCGCTGTCCGTACGTCAACACACAATGAAAAACCATTGGAATCGGGGAAAGCGCGTCCGGCAGACCCGGAATGCAGGAAGTGGATGGCCGGACGGGCCGCCGGTGTTTGGATGCGAAGTCAGGGCACCGTGCATTTCGAGGGGCCGCTGTGAGAAACCGCCAATGAACTTGAAACAGTTAAGGGTTACATGTACAAATCGTGGGTTGTTGGATGTGTTAGGGGGATGGGCTGCAGTAAGGCACCCGGTGACGAGTTTAGCACACATAATGGGTACGTGAACAAACAACTGGTCCGTGGACGTGTGGGGGGGGTGGTTTGCAGTAAGGCACCCGGTGACGCGTTTGGCACAAAACAATGGGTACATGAACAAAATAATGGATTGGTGTACGTGGGGCGCGTGCGCGACTCGTCGGCACCTCTAGTGGTGTCCGAAAAGCCACAATTGGGGTCGCAGTGGCATTGTCGCAGTCGTACTGGTCGTAAGGGTAGGCGTCCGTTCAGTCTTTAAACTAACGAGGAAATGGAGTCCTCGAAAAGCGTTCGATCCTTCGCACACACTATGTGTACAATGGCAATTTTTTTGAATGGGGTTTTGTACACAAACCCACTAACTTCCCTAACCTAAAGAGGACTTTACATTATTCACATTATTCTTTAATCTGCAGAGAAAGACAATATTACTCTTAGGAATACATTTGAACCTGCCAAATGAACCTTTCAGTCACATCTTCTAATTCAAATCACAGTCATCCATTAATCAAACATTTTCAGATTCCTAACTCGCTTTCCTGAAGATAATAGAAAATATCTGTTAACCTGAGAGAAACTGCTGGGTGTCCATTAGCTTACAGGTCTGCTCTTTCTCCAGCTTGTTCGGCTTGTCCGCATATGGGGCCAGTGGACCTTCCCAGTACACCCTCCCTTGGCACAGTCGCTTGGCATACAGCCCGTCCGGTGCCAACCACAACAAAACGCCACGCTCCAAGATATTGGGCAGTTTCTCAGCCCCGCGGCGCTGGGACTGGGGGTATGGAAAGGGAAAGAGCACAGGCTCTGCCCCACCATAGAGTCTCTCCTCTGGGCAAGGAGACGATGGGGATGCAGGGGATCCAGGGGATGGAGAGGAGGAGATTCGACAACCATCAGGACTGCTGGTGGTCATTTCCTTAACAAGAGACTCGCGATAATAGAGGGAGACGTGCAGGCGACAGTCTGCGGAACACAAAAATAAAGTAAAATCATGTCTTTTTAACAAGCAACTTGCAGTGGGAAGTGGCCTTCATCTCAATGGCATGCATGGTATGGAAACACACTAGGGCTTATAGCAATAGGCATGTGAAGAGTTTATTTACCTGAAATGGCCATGGCTTCAGCAGATCTCATGTTGGGGTCCACTGCCACAGGATGGGTTTCTGTAGGTGAGTAGGTGTAGAAGGATCCAGAAAACTGGTACCCTGGAAAGTGTATAAACATTATAGACCAAAATAGACTTTACCCAAAGCCATCGGTGCCTAAGAATTTAACTGCATTAAATGATATAGTTGTGTTTTCTTATCCTTCAACAAGACCAGACTCCAAAGATCCAAACCCTGAGCCTAATGGTTTTAATAAACTGATCTATGGAAAATGGAGAATTGATTAATTTTAAAAACCGAAATCTGCTGTTTTAACACTGGCTAGTAAGTGTTTTGTGCAGTTCTTGGAAATGGTGAAAATAGAAAGCCAATATGTGTGAATTACAAATTCACGGCACTCTTATCTGAGGCCATAAGCAGAGACCAAAACACAAACCAAGAAACCGAATACTGAAACTCAGACTAAGGCCATGTTTATGTCATCTTGAGAGGAAAAGGCCACAAGATCAACACTGTAATTATGTCAACTTTTTACATCAGTGTAAACTGGATTTATCTATCACACGTTTCCTTTGTATTTTGAATTAGTTTGGGACATGAACATGAAGCACACTTCCATTTAATTTAGTATATTTATCCATATATCTGATATAAAAACTCAAGTCAGATTTCTGTATAAAATCTAGCTTGTCCGATGAATAAGCAACATGATTTACGCAACCTTTCAAGATGTCTTATAATAAAGTTTATTGTTTATATTTTCGAGTGAAATTGTATTTACGACTAACAATGACTGGTCAGTCACCAGAGTTTAATGCTGTTTGAGAACTGTGGCTTTAAAGGTTGTATTATTAAAGAAGCTGGAAGCAGGTACCGTTGTCACAGGGTGCCGCATGCCAGGGTAAGGAACGTGTTGGTGGAAACGGACACTGGCCGTACGGCAGCTCGGCATGAGGCGTCTGGGGATGAGACTGGTCTGCGCTATATTCCCTCCAATCACGTCTCTCCTGGGGGAGCATATATCCAGACATCTGACCAAGAAAATAAAGGTTTCTGAGTCCTAAGCACTTTTAGAATTAGCTGCCAGTTACAAATCGGATGCACTTTCTTGTAAGTGACAAGTTTATTAAAAAAAGTAGTAAGTAATGTCACCTTACCTGAGGCTGTAGGGATGGATAAGGCGAGTGCATGGGATAACTGATAGGGTTCACGTGTGGTGTACTGTCTTCCATATTACTGGCCTTAGAGCCTAAAATAAAACAACAAACAGAATGTGAACAACTGATGACATATTATTCTATGCATTTAAATAATTTAGAAATGTCAAAGACTTAAAACAAAATAAAGTGTAGAAACGTGTCTGCAACGAAGAACTCAAACCAACTTTGTATGTGTTGTTGTCACTGTTGAACTCTATGCTCACTTTGTAGCTTGACATGCTCCAAGAATAGTAACAGCAGTAAGGCATGACACTACCTCATATGTCTATAAAACTGCTGTCAGGTTCATGAAGCACTTGCAGTACTTTAGGGTCAAAATAGCCACCTTCATCGATTTACCTCACAAGTTTATATTATGCACGGCCTGAGGGGTGACTTATGCTGCTTAGTGCTGTATGCACTTGGTAACCGAAGCTCTCTATAAAAAGCTTGAGGGAATTTAGCACATGTAGTGGCTTCCTCTTAGCTTCCTGCTACACAGCGAGGGCAAGCAACACTACTCAATGTAAATTCATAGCATGCCTTCAACTTTTTTCGATGTGGAAATTAAGCTTCTTTGCAATTTTGCCCTTTTTATTGTATACATTGCTTATACAGTCCGATGCTTAAACTCTTGACCAAAGTGACTTTCTAGAACTCATATATAACTATATTTGGGGTACTGACAGGAAGTGTGCAATATAAACACTTTATTTATAATTGTATACAAAATGTTTAAATACATTTAAGTCAGATTAGATGGAAACAGTTTGTCATTCTGGGAGCAAGAGAACGTCAAACCAGCAAATTTCACTATAAGAAATGATTTCATGGTAAAAGGGAAATCACCTCTCTTTGCTCCCTCTGGAATTATTCTGTAGACCTTGTAAGGATCTGATATGTCCAGCTGGCTTCGCTCCACCAGTTCATCGAAGTCATTACTTTTGTTGAGGGCGCAGCGCAGTCTCGTCTTCCATGTTGGAGGGTCTGGTTTGTCCAAGCCTTCTCTGTATTTCCCCTTGAACAGTGCCCAAGCCTATAACCAGCAAGACCACAATGAACCAGAAGAATGAAGAGGGAGGGAACAAGAGAAGTAAAATATGACAGTATCGTTCACATCTACGATCTTTAAACAGAAAGGGTCATTGATAATATTATTGTGTTAAAGTATGTTTTAGGTAGGTTATACATGGGCAAAATGATGTCTTGCTCCAAACCATCAACAATGTCTATGGTTTAATACACACAACACAAATCTTGGTGGCCCCAATACATACATATGGACACTTATGAATAAAAAACGTTATTGCATTGGATCATAAAACGGAGTGGCATCTGAAAACAAATGATGCTAGAGCTTTCAGTAGATATGCTGCCTGACAGGTGGTGTTAATTGTCATACTGTCTTTAACAACCTTAACTGAATATAAGCATCTGCTATCTAATTTTTGCTATCTAAATGCCAACTGCGTTCATGCTTTATCTATTGCAATCACATTTAAACATTTTTATTAGTAAATAATAAACAAATAATAGGCTAACATGATAAAAAATGGCTCCATTATATAATGGGTAAAGCAGAATTTTTGTGTCTACATTGTTTTACAAATCCTCCTATGCCGTATTGGCGTTACAGTGATGACGATACCTTCATCCTCATCACTCACCTTGAACAGCGCAGCGTCCTCGTCGCGGTTATAGTCCTGTTTCCCCGCGTGTTTCCAGGGAATTCTGAAAATGGTTTTCTCATCATTTTCCCAAACCAAACCGGGATACTCCCCGCTATCAATCTGATCGATGAGCCATTGCCTAAGTTTGCCGTTCCCACAATTGACTGACATGCTGCAGTCTCCATCTAAGTTCATGTCTGGCAGGAATGCATGCGGGAGCAATGCATGCACATGCAATAAGCAAGAAAAACAGTTCTTAAATGCATGCATATTTCGATTATTCGTGTAACAAATAAAAAGGCCCACTGGAAGCAAGGGTGAAGCACAAAGCATACATTTAGAGAAAGATGGTATAAGATAAAAATCAACCCTAAAATAAGTAGCCTACGCAACCAAACAAGCCAATAAACATAAAAAAATACATTTAAATCTCGGTTAACGAAAATCGGTTAACGAATTTGTGTGGGGTTAGTGATACAGCAAAGCATCTAAGAAAACATGGCAATTAATAGCCTACGTAAAATTAATAGTTAAATTGCGTATAGATCGTTTAAATAAAAATGTATTGTATGCTTCAGGTTAATTTGGTTTAACAGTCCCCTTAAATAAATATTTATAAACTCAGTTTCATCCAATTTAACGTCAGTTCAGTAAGTTACTCATATCTGAAGTTATTGAAATAATAATCAGCCCGAACCTTACCTTTCTAAATGCAGACAGTTTGACTTCACTGTCAAAGCCGACACCGTTTAAGACATGCCAGCAGAAGGTGTTTCTAATCTTAAATAAAGATGTGATAGGTGGAGAGATGGGTGGAGCGTTACGTGGAAGCGAGTTTCTCCAGCAGCAACATTAAGAGCTAAGACTTCAGAGAAACACGGTAGAACCGCAAAATAAACATCCAACATACGGGAAACCCCTCCGAGACAAACATACACGGACGGAACAAATATCTGTCAAGAAAAAAAACTAATAGCAAAAATCTCCAAGCACTCGTCATCAGTTATCCTTGTGTCTGGCGTTCATATGTGCATGTGAACTTTAATAAAAGTGTAGCATACAGGCGCCATCAGCTCCATCCGTGACGGAACAAGATGCGATGCGCCAATGTCACCGTAATTGTTGATTACAATGATGATGAATGTGCTGCCGCCTAGTGGTCGAGCGAAATAATAATTTCTCTCTGCTCGCGTATTGGAATTTCATCATAATTTTAAAATGATTTCACATCCTTTGAGACACATCAGTTCTACTTTTCTTTATTCTACTGTAGCTATTTTTTATTTAGAGCTGCATGTCACTTTCAGAAAGCTTCAATACAATGTGACAAAATATTGTATCTTTATGAGTTTCAACAGCTCCTAAACTATTTCTCGAGCTTAAATATGTAGTTAATGGGGCTATTTCCTTCCTAGAGTAGTGACCAAAACTGGTGTACAAAATGGTGAAGATTTTACCTTGTATTCAAACATATCATTTGTGTAGTTCTTGGAGTGTAAACTGAAGATCAACATTGAAAAGATTTCATAAGAATAAAACATAACATCCAACACGCGTGCAAAGCTTATTAAGTCATGGCTGAGGAGAATGAATACAAAATGTGTGTACAAATACAAAGTGGCTCGTATGATGTTCTCTGTCACATGCTTTATTTTCTATAAACTTTTCATATTTATGTGCATTTTTTTCCATGTTCTCTGATGTGTTCTATAATTTACCCTTTTGCCAAATAAACACTTTGAGAATTTTAGTGTTTTTCTGTATTTTGTGCAAAACTACTCATATTTTGATTGTTTGATTAAACCTGTGGGTCGTTTAAAGTAAATACAGTGCACATATGCCATCAGGACATCACTTTTGGCCACTAATATTTTTTTTTAATTATGAGTGGAACAGATTCATCTAACTCACCTAAGATCAAATTTGATACAATGTAAATTTCATTCACGCACTCAAAAAACAACAACAATGTAAATTACATTTACATTTAGTCAAATGAGGTAAACAATCGAAGCAATTGGAACAACATAAGATAACAAAATGCATAAGTGCAGTAAAAAGGTTTTTTGCTTTTCAAAGATTATTTTTCAGAAAGAGTAGAAAAGAGAGAGAAAAGAATAGAAGTCAGTGTTAATCGGTCAGGTGTTGATGGAAGAGATGTGTTTTAAAGGCGATCATTAAAGATGGCTGCAGAATCTGTTGATCTTGTAGCAGCAGGCAGATCATTCCACCAATGTGGAACGGATCCAGAGAAGTTACGCGAGAGTGATTTTATCCCCTTTTTGGGTTGGCACCACAAGACGATGTTCATTTGCAGAACGTAGGGATCGGGCAGGAACATAAGTCTGTAATTACACTACAGTTATAAATCATTTGGTAACACTTTATTTTACGGTGCCCTTGTTACACATGTTACATGCATTTACTATCGTGTTTACTATCAATTATGCATAATTACATGTTAATAACCCTAAACCACACCCTAACCCTAATCCTATAGTAAGTACATGTAGTTAATTATTATTACTCAGTACTTAAATATATAATTACACTGTAACAATGCCTCCGTAAAATAAAGTATAACCAATCATTTTTATAATATAACTTTATTAAATTTCCACGAACAAGAGAACACAAAATTGCATTTACATTGCTTTAGTAGCAAACATTAAAATCTTTCCTGAATTATTTACAAAAAAGTGTCCATTAAAAAAAAACAGTGCTAAGCCATCACAATCAACATGTCATAATTCTTATTTGACATAAGAGTTTGAGGAATGCCTTATGGCTTGTTGTTCCCTCTGTGGACTGAACAAGAAGTCAAGATCTGTCTCTCAGGAGTCCACTGTCCTGTCCTGGACCACTTTTGCCAGCAGGGCATGGATTTCTTCCTCGTCATTGAAGGGATTTTCCTTATACTCCTCCTTCAGCCATTCTCTAAACTGAACATACATGAATAATTATAATTCAGCAAATGTACAGTAATACTGCTTAGTTAAAAAAGGATTTACTGAGATTTTTTTTTAAACTCCATACGGTATATTAGGTATTGTTACGAACTGCTCCGAGACATGAAGGGTTGAAGATCTAAATGGAGTTTTAATAATCCACAAATGTATAGGCAAGGGTCAGGACAGGCAGCAAACAGGCAGAAACAATAAAACAGGCAATGATCAGGGCAGGCAGCAGAGATACACAAAACAAGGTACAATCCAAAGTCGACACCAGATAATCCTATAGAGAAAATAAGGAAACGCTCAGAAATGCAGTTGAAAACACAAAAAAGACTGCAATGATTGAACGAACAAACCAGGCATATATAGACAAAAGTAACAAGCTTAACTAGACACAGGTGAAAGTGATCAAGCATCTACGAGTCCAGGCAATGGTTTATGGGAAATGTAGTGTGAGTTGGCAGTCCGGGTGATGTAGAGAGTGCCCTCTGGTGGACCTGAGAGAGCTCTCAGCTGGTGATCGTGACATAGACCCCCATCTAAGGAGCGGATTCCAGACGGAAACACAAGTCCAGGTGGGCGGTGGAGTGGAGGCGGAACAGGGGGAGGGATGGAGGTCCAGGCCCATGGAGTGGCAGAGTGTCCAGAGACCAAGGCACCAGGGCGTAACCAGCTGGTCAGGTGGCCAGGGCAGAGGCTGCATTGGTGGAGCCCCTGGTGGCTTAGGCGGAACAGACTCAAGAATGGGTTCATGGACTAGACTTGGGAACGATAAGCGAGTAGTCTGTAGTCACGGCAAGAGCGCACGCGTAAGTGTTCGGTGTATATTATATGTTTCTGTTGTATGACGCATAGGTGATATATTTGCTAAGTAGTGAGAATTATTTCGTTCTCTGATCTATTTTCCTTATAAGTCTATGGTGCTTTGGAGTGTTGTTTGCAGCTAGTTGATTTTAGATTACAGGAAAGCTTTTCACCTTTGGATAAATTAGCACTTAAGTCCGGAAGAGTCCAGCATTAGATTCGACTTGAGCCATTGCGTGTTCATTTAGGCTTTGTCTTGCTAATTTGAAACGCACGGGCAGCGACTGTAGGAGTAGCTATTTAAACTGCGGGCTCACAGCTCATTGCCAGGATAAGCGAGTAGTCTGTAGTCACGGCAAGAGCGCACGCGTAAGTGTTCGGTGTATATTATATGTTTCTGTTGTATGACGCATAGGTGATATATTTGCTAAGTAGTGAGAATTATTTCGTTCTCTGATCTATTTTCCTTATAAGTCTATGGTGCTTTGGAGTGTTGTTTGCAGCTAGTTGATTTTAGATTACAGGAAAGCTTTTCACCTTTGGATAAATTAGCACTTAAGTCCGGAAGAGTCCAGCATTAGATTCGACTTGAGCCATTGCGTGTTCATTTAGGCTTTGTCTTGCTAATTTGAAACGCACGGGCAGCGACTGTAGGAGTAGCTATTTAAACTGCGGGCTCACAGCTCATTGCCAGGATAAGCGAGTAGTCTGTAGTCACGGCAAGAGCGCACGCGTAAGTGTTCGGTGTATATTATATGTTTCTGTTGTATGACGCATAGGTGATATATTTGCTAAGTAGTGAGAATTATTTCGTTCTCTGATCTATTTTCCTTATAAGTCTATGGTGCTTTGGAGTGTTGTTTGCAGCTAGTTGATTTTAGATTACAGGAAAGCTTTTCACCTTTGGATAAATTAGCACTTAAGTCCGGAAGAGTCCAGCATTAGATTCGACTTGAGCCATTGCGTGTTCATTTAGGCTTTGTCTTGCTAATTTGAAACGCACGGGCAGCTGTTCCCACTCACTACGTGATTAGCAACCCATTTAATACAGATAGAGGCGCTGGCGCGGAAGCGTCAGCGGAAGCGTTCAGCCCTCCTCGCGTGAAGACCGACGAGGTAAAGACCATTCGACTCGTCCTGCGCGACTCAACCGAGCAACGAAACCGACAACGCACAGTAGTATCTTATCTAAAAATCCTTTTTTACTGTTTTCTCTCACTTTCTTTTTCGCCTTTTCTATACTCACTCGCACAGCATGTGTTTCCAATTCATTCCTGTGGTCTCTCGCCCACGACACTCTCTCACCAGAGGAAGGCGGAGCAATCCCGCCAACCTTCGCACTATCTGTACCTCTTCTACTCTTCCACTCTCTCTTTCCATTGGTCTCTGGAATTGTCAATCTGCTGTTAATAAATCCGACTTCATCCCTGCATTTGCTTCCCACTCTGCTCTTAGTATTGTAGGATTAACTGAAACCTGGATTACTTCTGAGAACACAGCAACCCCTGCAGCTCTCTCTAGTAATTTCTCTTTCTCTCACACTCCCCGCCAGCATGGGAGAGGTGGTGGCACCGGTCTTCTCATCTCCAAAGACTGGAAGTTCTCCACCTACCCCTCCGTAGTCAACACCAATTCTTTTGAATTCCATGCCGTAACTATTACTTCTCCATTAAAACTCCACATTGTAGTTATTTATCGCCCTCCAGGTCAACTGGGCGAATTTCTAGAAGAACTAGACATGCTGCTCTCGTCTTTCCCTGAGGACGACTCGCCGCTTCTTGTCTTTGGGGATTTCAACATCCACCTAGAGAAGCCTTATGCCTCAAACTTCCACTCACTGCTTACCTCCTTCAATCTCCAACTAGTCCCCACCACAGGTACCCATAAGTCAGGTAACCAACTTGATCTTATCTACACACGCAGCTGTGATACAGAGAACACCTTGATTACACCTCTGCACGTCTCTGATCACTTTTTCATCACTTTTAATTTAATACTGCATTCCCGCAACTCACCAACTCCGCTGCCAGTCTCATTTAGGCGGAATCTGCGCTCCCTTTCTCCTGTCCATCTTTCATCTGTCATAGAAACCTCCCTTCCATCCTTCACACACTTTGCATCACTAGATGTTAATTCTGCCACAGACACACTTCTCACAACACTAACCTCGTGTCTAGACACTATCTGTCCTATTTCCTCCAGGCCAGCACGTGCTACTCCTTCCAGTCCCTGGTTGTCCGATACCCTCCGGGAACACCGGGCTAAACTCAGAGCGACTGAAAGGAAATGGCGCAAAACAAAAGACATCGCTGACCTCTGTAAGTATCAAGCTTCACTCTCTATCTTCTCTGCAGACATTCACACTGCTAAATCTGCATTCTTCCATGAAAAAATTAGCAGCGCCTCAGACTCCCACAAGCTTTTCAAAACATTTAAAACTCTCCTCTGTCCCCCTCCACCACCTCCGTCTAACTCCCTAACGGCTAATGACTTTGCCAGCTACTTCACAGACAAAACTAGGTCTATCAGCAGACAATTTTCAGCTCCACCCATCAATGATCTCACATCGCACATACACACAGCAGACCATCTTCTCTCCTCTTTCTCTCCTCTTAAAGAGGATGATGTCTCTAAACTTCTGCTCTCTACTCACCCAACCACCTGCCCGTTAGACCCCATCCCCTCACATCTACTACAAGCCATCTCACCCACACTCCTACCATCGCTCACTCATATCATTAACACATCTCTTAATACAGGAATTTTTCCCACTGCATTCAAGCAGGCCCGGGTAACCCCGCTGCTTAAGAAACCCACACATGACACTTCCCTACTGGAGAATTATAGACCCATTTCTCTCCTTCCGTTCATAGCTAAAGCACTTGAACGGGTTGTTTTCAATCAGGTGTCTACCTTCCTCACCCAAAACAACAGGCTGGACACCAACCAGTCAGGCTTTAAGAGCGGTCACTCAACCGAAACTGCCCTACTAACAGTTACAGAAGCCCTAAGGAGGGCAAGAGCTGAGTCCAAATCATCTGTTCTCATTCTCTTAGACCTTTCTGCAGCCTTCGACACGGTTAACCATCACATTCTTCTGTCTACCCTATCGTCACTGGGCATCACTGGAACTTCACTCTCCTGGTTTAAATCCTACCTCGCAGATAGGTCTTCAAGGTAGCTTGGGGAGGTGAAGTGTCCAAATCACACCAACTAGTCACCGGGGTCCCACAAGGATCGGTTCTTGGACCTCTGCTCTTCTCCATATACACCACATCACTGGGTTCCATCATACAAGCACATGGATTCTCCTACCATTGTTATGCTGATGACACTCAACTTCACCTCTCATTTCATCCAGACGATTCCATGCTAGCCACACGAGTCTCCGACTGCCTGGCTGACATCTCTTCTTGGATGAAAGATCATCACCTGCAACTCAACCTGGCCAAGACTGAGCTCCTCGTCATTCCTGCCACCCCGTCAGAACAGCCCCAGCTTACCATCCAACTTGGTCCATCTAAGATAACCCCATCGACTTCAGTCAGGAATCTTGGGGTAATCATGGATGATCAGCTGACTTTTAAGGATCACGTTACTAAAACAACTCGGTCATGCAGGTTTGCATTGTACAACATTAGAAAGATCAGACCGTTCTTAACAGAACATGCAACACAGCTTCTCGTCCAGGCACTTGTCATTTCTAGACTGGATTATTGTAATGCTCTTCTGGCCGGTCTCCCAGCCTGTGCCTTCAAACCTCTGCAAATGATCCAGAATGCTGCTGCACGCCTGGTCTTCAATGAGCCCAAGAGAGCACATGTCACACCTCTGCTCATCTCTCTACACTGGCTCCCAGTAGCGGCACGCATTAAGTTCAAGGCACTGGTGCTTGCTTACAGAACAGCCACTAACACAGCACCCATCTACCTCAACTCTCTCTTACAGACCTACATCCCCTCCAGAAGTCTGCGGTCTGAAAACGAGCGGCGCCTCATTGTTCCTTCACAGAGAGGCATGAGATCCATCTCAAGGACATTTTCTTTCTCCGTTCCCGGCTGGTGGAATGATCTTCCTGTTTCCATCAGGACTGCTGGATCAATTTCACAATTCAAAAAACAGCTGAAGACCCACCTCTTCCATGAGCACTTAACTGTCTCATAAAAAAAAAAAAAATAAAAATAAAAAAAAACTTTTACCCCTATTTTTCCTTTTCTAATGTTCTCTATATACTTGCTTATACTATCTTGACGTTGTATTTGAAACCTTGTATTACTAGCACCTCTCGTGAATATTGCTTACTTAGACGAATCGCTTGCTGTTTTCCTCAATTGTAAGTCGCTTTGGATAAAAGCGTCTGCCAAATGAATAAATGTAAATGTAAATGTAGGTGATATATTTGCTAAGTAGTGAGAATTATTTCGTTCTCTGATTTATTTTCCTTATAAGTCTATGGTGCTTTGGAGTGTTGTTTGCAGCTAGTTGATTTTAGATTACAGGAAAGCTTTTCACCTTTGGATAAATTAGCACTTAAGTCCGGAAGAGTCCAGCATTAGTTTCGATTCGAGCCATTGCGTGTTCATTTAGGCTTTGTCTTGCTAATTTGAAACGCACGGGCAGCTGTTCCCACTCACGACGTGATTAGCACGTGATTAGCAACCTATTTAATACAGATAGAGGCGCTGGCGCGGAAGCGCCAGCGGAAATGTTCAGCCCTCCTTGCATGAAGACCGACGAGGTAAAGACCATTCGACTCGTCCTGCGCGACTCAACCGAGCAACGAAACCGACAACGCACAGTAGTATCTTATCTAAAAATCCTTATTTTACTGTTTTTCTCTCAATTTCTTTTTCGCCTTTTTTATCCTTACTCGCACAGCATGTGTTTCCAATTCATTTCTGTGGTCTCTCGCCCACGACACTCTCTCACGAGAGGAAGGCGGAGCAAACCTGCCAACCTCCACACCATCTGTACCTCTTCTACTCTTCCACTCTCTCTTTCCATTGGTCTCTGGAATTGTCAATCTGCTGTTAATAAATCTGACTTCATCCCTGCATTTGCTTCCCACTCTGCTCTCAGTATTGTAGAATTAACTGAAACCTGGATTACTTCTGAGAACACAGCAACCCCTGCTGCTCTCTCTAGTAACTTCTCTTTCTCTCACACTCCCCGCCAGCATGGGAGAGGTGGTGGCACCGGTCTTCTCATCTCCAAAGACTGGAAGTTCTCCACCTACCCCTCTGTAGTCAACACCAATTCTTTTGAATTCCATGCCGTAACTATTACTTATCCATTAAAACTCCACATTGTAGTTATTTATCGCATCTCAGGTCAACTGGGTGAATTTTTAGAAGAACTAGACATGCTGCTCTCGTCTTTTCCTGAGGACGACTCGCCGCTTCTTGTCTTTGGGGATTTCAACATCCACCTAGAGAAGCCTTATGCCTCAAACTTCCACTCTCTGCTTACCTCCTTCAATCTCCAACTAGTCCCCACCACAGGTACCCATAAGTCAGGTAACCAACTTGATCTTATCTACACACGCAGCTGTGATACAGAGAACACCTTGATTACACCTCTGCATGTCTCTGATCACTTTTTCATCACTTTTAATTTAATACTGCATTCCCTCAACTCACCAACTCCTTTGCCAGTCTCATTTAGGCGGAATCTGCGCTCCCTTTCTCCTGCCCATCTTTTATCTGTCATAGAAACCTCCCTTCCATCATTCACACACTTTGCATCACTTGATGTTAATTCTGCCACAGACACACTTCTCACAACACTAACCTAGTGTCTAGACACTATCTGTCTTCTTTCCTCCAGGCCAGCACGTGCTACTCCTTCCAGTCCCTGGTTGTCCGATACCCTCCGGGAACACCGGGCTAAACTTAGAGCGACTGAAAGGAAATGGCGCAAAACAAAAGACATCGCTGACCTCTGTAAGTATCAAGCTTCACTCTCTATCTTCTCTGCAGACATTCACACTGCTAAATCTGCATTCTTCCATGACAAAATTAGCAGCGCCTCAGACTCCCACAAGCTTTTCAAAACATTTAAAACTCTCCTCTGTCCCCCTCCACCACCTCCGTCTAACTCCTTAACGGCTAATGACTTTGCCAGCTACTTCACAGACAAAACTAGGTCTATCAGCAGACAATTTTCAGCTCCACCCATCCATGATCTCACATCGCACATACACACAGCAGACCATCTTCTCTCCTCTTTCTCTCCTCTTAAAGAGGATGATGTCTCTAAACTTCTGCTCTCTACTCACCCAACCACCTGTCCGTTAGACCCCATCCCCTCACATCTACTACAAGCCATCTCACCCACACTCCTACCATCACTCACTCATATCATCAAGACATCTCTTAATACAGGAATTTTCCCCACTGCATTCAAGCAGGCCCAGGTAACCCCGCTGCTAAAGAAACCCACACATGACACTTCCCGGAGAACTATAGACCCATTTCTCTCCTTCCGTTCATAGCAAAAGCACTTGAACGGGTTGTTTTCAATCAGGTGTCTACCTTCCTCACCCAAAACAACAGGCTGGACACCAACCAGTCAGGCTTTAAGAGCGGTCACTCAACCGAAACTGCCCTACTAACAGTTACAGAAGCCCTAAGGAGGGCAAGAGCTGAGTCCAAATCATCTGTTCTCATTTTCTTAGACCTTTCTGCAGCCTTCGACACGGTTAACCATCACATTCTTCTGTCTGCCCTCTCTTCACTGGGCATCACTGGAACTTCACTCTCCTGGTTTAAATCCTACCTCACAGATAGGTCCTTCAAGGTAGCTTGGGGAGGTGAAGTGTCCAAATCACACCAACTAGTCACCGGGGTCCCACAAGGATCGGTTCTTAGGCCTCTGCTCTTCTCCATATACACCACATCACTGGGTTCCATCATACAAGCACATGGATTCTCCTACCATTGTTATGCTGATGACACTCAACTTCACCTCTCATTTCATCCAGACGATTCCACGCTAGCCACACGAGTCTCAGACTGCCTGGCTGACATCTCTTCTTGGATGAAAAATCATCACCTACAACTCAACCTGGCCAAGACTGAGCTTCTCGTCCTTCCTGCCACCCCGTCAGAAAAGCACCAGCTTACCATCCAACTTGGTCCATCAAAGATAACCCCATCGACTTCAGTCAGGAATATTGGGGTAATCATGGATGATCAGCTGACTTTTAAGGATCACGTTACTAAAACAACTCGGTCATGCAGGTTTGCATTGTACAACATTAGAACGATCAGACCGTTCTTAACAGAACATGCAACACAGCTTCTCGTCCAGGCACTTGTCATTTCTAGACTGGATTATTGTAATGCTCTTCTGGCCGGTCTCCCAGCCTGTGCCTTCAAACCTCTGCAAATGATCCAGAATGCTGCTGCACGCCTGGTCTTTAATGAGCCCAAGAGAGCACATGTCACACCTCTGCTCATCTCTCTGCACTGGCTCCCAGTAGCGGCACGCATTAAGTTCAAGGCACTGGTGCTTGCTTACAGAACAGCCACTAACACAGCACCCATCTACCTCAAATCTCTCTTACAGACCTACATCCCCTCCAGAAGTCTGCGGTCTGAAAACGAGCGGCGCTTCATTGTTCCTTCACAGAGAGGCATGAGATCCATCTTGAGGACATTTTCTTTCTCCGTTCCCGGCTGGTGGAATGATCTTACTGTTTCCATCAGGACGGCTGGATCAATTTCACAATTCAAAAAACAGCTGAAGACCCACCTCTTCCATGAGCACTTAATTGTCTCATAATATAAAAAAGAAAAAAAATTCTACCTCTATTTTTCCTTTCCTAATGTTCTCTATATACTTGCTTATACTATCTTGACGTTGTATTTGAAACTTTGTATTATTAGCACTTCTCGTGAATATTGCTTACTTACGAATCGCTTGCTGTTTTCCTCAATTGTAAGTCGCTTTGGATAAAAGCGTCTGCCAAATGAATAAATGTAAATGTAAATATAAATGAACGAACTTGTGGACTGGACTTGGCTCGGAAACGGATTTGTGGATTGGACTTGGCTCGGGAACGGATTTGTGGATTGGACTTGGCTAAGCAGTGAATTCTTGGACTTGGTTTAGGAGCAGATTCTTGCCTAGACTCAGGTTCATGGACTGCCACAACCTCTGAGAAGACTGAGAAACAGAGAGTAGACCACACACACCACAGAGCTGTAGCCACCACAAGAAGCACAGCAGAAAAAGGACACACCTTGAATGCCTCTGGGGCCACTGGCGTGGCAGCCATGGTGACTGGAGGCTCTGGGCTGGAGGCCATCTTGGCAGCAGACTCTGATGATGCGGCCATCTTGCGAGTGGGCTCTGGACTGGCGGCCATCATGTGAGCGGGCTCAGATGAGGCGGCCACCATGAAAACAGGGCTTGTAATCCTCAGTGTGGGACATGCAGGCTTCCATGACTGACCCGGCTACTTGGCCAACTGTCCTCTTCAGCCTTTCCGAATGTAAAGAGTGACCACGAAAACCGTACCACAGAGTCAATAAACTGGGCTAGAGTACAGTTTGGGTCCTCCTCTGGTAAATTTAAACCTATTTCCTGATCACTCCAAAAACAGTCCTTAATCATATCCTCATCTCCAGGCATGAATTGACTATGTCACAGGAATTCCTCTGTATACTCCTCTATGCTGCGACCATATTGGTAAATCCTGCACAAGGGATCGCCAAAGTACCTTCCTATGGTTGGGTTAGACTACTAGATCCATTCTGGCGAAGTCTTCTGTTACGAACTACTCTGAGACATGAAGGGTTGAAGATCTAAATGCAGCTTTAATAATCCACAAACGATGCAGGCAAGGTTCAGGACAGGCACGTTCCAAAACGTGATGAGGTACAATCCAAAATCGGCATCAGATAATCCAATAGAGAAAAAGGAAATGCTCATAAATGGCAGCTGAAAACACAAAAAATACCTCACAATGATTGAAACAACAAACCAGGCTTATATAGACAAAAGTAACAAGCTTTACTAGACACAGGTGAGAGTGATCAAGCATCAATGAGTCCGGGCAATGGTTTGTGGGAAATGTAGTGTGTGTTGGCAGTCCGGATGATGTAGAGAGTGCCCCCTGGTGGACCTGAGAGAGCTCTCAGCTGGTGATCGTGACAGGTATACATCTGGCAGCAATGCATCTGATGAAACTATATTCTTATTAAAACTTGATTCGAAACAAGCGATTTACATGCTCCAAAGTTATTAGAATGTTTCTTTACGGAAGTAATCAGTGATCTGTTTATAAAGACCTTCACTATGCTTGTGACTATATGATTTTTAGTAATTCTGCACCAAACTTCAATCAACGTGTTAATACGATCACACTTCATATTAGAATGTCTGATTGTTAGATGCCTCAAAATGCAAAGGTTTTGAGGTAATGTATGTAGTAATACAATGTTTGTAGTAATTGTGTAATTATGTATTGTATTGCAAAGGAAATATCATGTGAATTCTACAAATGATTTTTTTTGTGTGAATAAAGTTTGTCCGTGTGTCGATGTCCATATTGGCACCGAATTTTATGCGGTGCATAAAATAATTTTTTCCTAACAGGGATTTGGAAAATGGGTTAAACATGCAACAACAGCAGAATCAATGGCCACAAACGTATGGTGCACTGCGTATTACACCCCCTGCTAGTCATTATGCATTTATAATAAGAAATATGACCCAATAGTAATTTAAATTTACATAGATACATGCCATAAACATCCACATTTTCAAACATTGAATCTAATTCAAAAGTCACTTTTCTTGTAATCACAGGTTGTTAACACATTCATAATCATAAACACCATATTCATGAATTACCTGCTGTAGTTGGGTGGTTTCAAACTCCTGCAGCTGGGTCTGGAAGCCCCCGTTTGGTGAAGCACAGGGTCTGACAACTCTCACAGCAGCTAGAGCCTCCTGCCATCCCAGACTAGTCACAGTCATTATATACGCCACCACCAGTGTCACACTACGTGACACACCAGCAAGACTGGAAAAATGAAATTAAAGGTAAAATGCTTTCCAGTGGCTTAACTGGTAGAGGTATGCAATGACAAGGTCCATATTCCTTTTTCTAGAAAAAAGAAATATGATGAGCCCTATTTTAAGAATTTAAGTGCATGATCTAAAGCACACAACGCAAGTGTGCTTAGGGCGTGTCCAAATCCAATTTTGCTAGTTTAACGGGCTCATGGTCTAAATGGGTTGTCCCGATTCTCTTAATGAGTAATGGGTGTTTTTTGGGCATAACGTGCAATAAACCAATCAGAGTGTCATCTCCCATTCCCTTTAGAAGGCAGTTGAGCTCTCATCATGGGAGATCGCTATTTAGATGTTAGTTTGTTGGCGGAAAACCTGAACGCTTCTCAAGCGGAGAAACTGATTGCGTTGCGGACCCGCCCAGAGCCGCATTTTTTATTAACGCGCTCTATTGACTTTAGACTAGGTTTGAGTTGGTCTATGGCGCAGTCTATTTTCAGTTCCTCAAAATAGCAACAATGTGCCTGAACATACCTCTTTTTTAGACCAGCACGCCCATGGGCGCACAAATGAGTGCAAATGCATTTGCTATTTAAACAACGCGGGGCAAAACTGGAAAATGAGAACTGCGTCAGGCCGAAACTAGCAAAAACACTTGCGCAGCACTTTGCGTCAGGTGTACAATAGGGCCCATTGTGCTTGGTGGTACATTACAGATCAAACATAATAGGACTGTAGTCTTCATACAACACATTTTAGATGTTTAGCAAATACAGTACACATAAGATACAGAAACTCATATTAAATGTATAGAAACACTAGTAGTGGGTGGGTGGATGATTTTAAATAAACACTATTCAGCTCAGCTTAGCACAGCCCCACAGTAGCACCCAACGTGATTTATAATATTGTCATATCAAACTGAGGCTGATGTCTACTACTGTGTTTGGGGAAGTTCAAAAATAGCCTTCCCCCTTTGACACCTAGTTATCAGCTGTTCACATTGTCACCCTGAGCTCGATTAGGGGTGGTATCTTGATTGTGAGCACACTGTAGTTCCTCTTATAGTACGGTGCATGCAACCATATGTGACTAAATAGTGCAGGCCTTCAGCTGCAATACAGGTTTTAACAGTGGATGAAAACACTTACCAGTGAACTAGACAGCCTTCTCCTTTTAGACGGGATTCATGTATGAATATTATGCTCTTTTTAAAATGTTGCATACTGTGGAGGCAAACGCAAAATATAAAGATTTTGTTGTCTTCATTTAGAAATATCATTAGCCTATAAAGAAATAGTTCTACCAGTGGGGGCCCATGAGGTCAACATGGAGCATGTGACGAAACACACATGATAACTGGTGACCATATTTCAATATATTGTGCTTTTGCAAACAAGCTCAAAATATCTTTAATAATTAATTAAAATAATTTAAGTTTTAATTTCAGAAAAGCAACTGTTACATTTCAAGGTAAGAATGAAACTATGATGATTACATCTTACGAGCAATAAATGTTAGTTTTATAATGTTTTTTAACTGAAGCAAGACATTACATTTACATTTATTCATTTTGTAGATGCTTTTATCCAAAGCGACTTACAAGTAGGAGAGCATAAAACATAGTTTACAAGGCTATGTTACTAGGAGGATTAAAGCTGAAATAAGCAAGGGAGAGAATAAAGAACATGAAATAGTTCGTTTTTTTCCGTCAGTTATTGGTTAGTCAGATAAATGCGAAACAGGTACGCTTTGAGTTGTATTTTGAAGATTGTGAAGGATGCTGCAGCCCGGGTGGAGGCTGATAGATCATTCCACCACAGAGGAACCGAATGTGTAAAAGTGCAAGCGATTTGGTTGTGATGGAACAACCAGGCATCACTCATTTTCAGACCGAAGGTGATGGGAAGGGATGTAGACCTGGAGCAGTGAGTTAAGGTAGAGTGGTGAATTTGCTGTTACCGTTCTGAAGGCCATTGTTAGCGATTGGAACTTGATGCGGGTGGTGACTGGCAGCCAATGAAGTGAAATCAGGAGGGGTGTTACATGGGTTCTTTTTGGCTGATTGAACACCAGACGTGCTGCTGCATTATGGATCATTTGCAGGAGCTTGACTGGATTGGTTGAAAGGCCAGCCAGAAGAGAATTGCAGTAGTCCAGTCTTGATATGACCAGAGCTTGGACTAGAAGCTGAGAGGCATGCTCTTATAGGAATTAACTGATTTTCCTGATATTGTAAAGCATGTACCTGTATGTTTGAGTGGCTGCTGCAATGTAAGTGGTGAATTTTAACTGGTCATAAAACATAACCCCCATGTTCCTCGCTGACTTGGTGGGTGTTAAAGTTAAGGATCCAAGCTGAATGGTGATGTGGTGGGTGGGCTGGTATAACAAGGAGTTCTGTCTTGGAGAGGTTGAGTTGGAGGTGCTGCTCTTTCATCCAAGATGAGATGTCTAGAAGGCAGGTAGAGATACGGGCAGAGATGGTGGGGTCATCTGGCTTAAAAGAGAGGTAAAGCTGCGTATCATCTGCATAAAAATGGTATGAGAACCCATGGGCCATAATGATTGAACCCAGGGAGATGGTAAATATAGAAATTAGGAGAGGAGCCAGAACTGATCCCTGAGGAACTCCAGTTGTTAGCTGGTGAGAGCTGGATGTCTTGACTCTCCAGTATACCTGGACACATGCAACCTCCAGAGGATGCAGCCTTCGAATTGAGACGCAGCTAGCAACTCTTTTCTTTTGAATGTAGCAAACACAACACTTGTCATTATGCAACTTTGACAATGGGAGCCTGTTAACTTAAAAAATGCAGTGCTTTCTGCAGTTGGGTCTGATTGAGGTTCGAATTTGAGTTTGGAATTGGACCAAGAGCGTCTTTTCAGCTGGGTCTCGGTACGGTTGTTTGGTCTGCACTCGAGTGCGATTGCTGTATTCAAACCTGCCCAAAAGATCCGCACCAAGAGGGGAAACAAACTTGAGTTCGATTCAATTGAACCAAATAATAATAAATAAATATCATAAAAATCTGGGCGAACTATTCCTTTAAATATGTATTGTTTGTGGCATATTACAACACAGTACAAGCATGAGCATGCATGATATGCAATATAAGGATACAGTCATGAATTATTTTGATTATATTAACAAATTATAACGTTTAATGTTACAGGTCCAAATCCACTGTAGTTTAACATTGCCCAGAGAATGACTGTCAAGAGATCTGACTGTGGTTTTTTCGAGCATGCAGCATGGCAGATACAACAGTGTTTCCTCCAGAACATTCATCCTTCTGACAGGACCAGGATGAGAAAGGGCTGGGTTTGTCCAGTTTGGTTAAAGAGGGTCAGTTTCACATTTCGCATGGCAGGGTTTCACAGGCTCACAGAAGTGACATGAGGCCTGATGGTAAAGGGGGGGATATAAATAAAGACGTAGCAAGACCAAGGCATCACTGCAGAACCCAACTCATAACTTCCTTCCTGCACTTGGAGTGCCACAAGAGGAAGTGTGTACGCGAATATGTGCACTCACATACAGTTCATGCACGCTGTGAGGTGTGTCAAGCCATAATGACATGAAATAACAAGATCACAAATTGGGGTTATGGACACGAAAAACAATATGTGTTATCGTAAATATCAAACCTTTGATAAACACTTGTGCTTCATGAAATACACATGTAAATTTAGCTTGACACAGTGCTGCCCACTGGTGGCAGAAAGAAATTGACAAACATGCCCTTTTGATACTGTATTTAGCCTACTCACAGGTTTTGTGTGGGTGCATCTGCTGCTGGAATACAAAGATAAGTTATCTCCTAAACAAAGGGATGAAAGATAGTAATGTATGTTAATAATTGTAAAAATTACACGCACGCACGCACGCACGCACACATGTTGGTTTTTCTATCCCCGTGGGGGTTTTCCATAGGCGTAATGATGTTTATACCGTACAAACTGTATATTCTATTCCCTACCCCTAACCCTACACCTAAACCTAAAGATCATAGAAAACATTTACCATTTTTAGATTTTCAAAAATTATCTTTATGTATGATTTATAAGCTTTTGTACCTGTAGAGACTTCAATTTTGGTCCCCACAGTGACACGAGTCCCCACGGGTTGGTGTGTATTCAGGTTTACGTCCCCACTGGCATATAAAAACCAAAAGCACACACACACACACACACACACGTCTGGTTTATTATCTCCGTGAGGACAGTCCATAGGCGTAATGACTTTTATACTGTATATTCTATTCCCTACCCCTAACCCTACACCTAAACCTAAAGATCATAGACAACATTTTGCATTTTTAGATTTTCAAAAATTATCTTTATGTATGATTTATAGGCTTGTTTCCTCATGGGGACAAAAAATCTCCAATGTCCAAACAACAATTTTGGATATTGCCATCTTTGTGGGGACATTTTGTCCCCATACCGTAGGGTTCAGGACCACACACACACACACACACACAAATAATAAATTATAATGTAAAGATTTCATTATCTTATCTTCTTCAACACATGGTCGAAGGTTCAGACACACCTACTGTTAATGTTTTCCACTCATCAAGTAAAATTAAATAATACAAAATAAATACGACAGTTATGTAGTCATCAAAACAGTTAGACAAAACCATCAATCCTGTTCAGAATTTGCCTGGATTACATCTCTGCACACTGGGTGCATTCTCTCAAATAACTTCCTGAGGGGCATTGTAGGATGATTTTAAAACAGTATTGCAAAAATTACATGTACAAAAGAATGAATTAACTTATTTTGATAGATTTAAATCATCAAGATGTTTGTTGTTGCACATATTGTTTTTCTGATGGCTCTTTTTTACAAACTGATTCCACCAAGACATCGATAAAGGTCTCACCTCATAGAAACACTTGCAAACAAAACATGGCCAGGTATTCCACTTATAAAGTTAAAGAGCAAAACGATTCCATAATTTATTTTGAAATAAAACATTATTTGTACAAGGAGTATTGTTAAAACATTAAGGAGACTCTATTTTCACTTAATTATTTAGAGCTATTGTGACCCTGTAATAGCCAAAAATACAGTGTATGGGTCAAAATTGTTGATGTTCCTTTTATGACAAAGTCACCAGGATATTAAGTAAAGATCATGTTCCATGAAGATAAAATTCCTACAGTAAATATATCAAAACATTTTTTATGAGTGGATGCAGCAAAATCGGTAACAAAAATTACCTACAAACTTTACTAGCTCTTTATGGAATTCAAGTTTATGCAGCAGTTTGCCAGTTAACTTACTGTAGATTTATATTTATTTTATTTATTGGCAACAGTATATTCAAAGATAAATGAACATTCAATATTAATAAGTCTTTATCTTTACAGAAAAAAAACTATATAATAACAGCCTCTTGCTGTAACGTAGGCAGCAAGGATCGACAAGCAGTAAAGATCTTTTAATGGATAGAACATTTTATGATTTGAAATCATGCGATGAGAAATGATGAGTAATGGTTATACTGAGACTCCAGCTAGAAAATGAAAGGTTGGAATCAGACACTTGATATAAAATTTCAATTTCAATTCCTCTGATCAATTCCTGAATGCACATTTTTGGCCAGAAATTGGTAATCTGCAGATATCTCATTAAAAGCCCCAAAGAGTACCCATATTTTAACTATAGTAACCATATTTTAAATTTACCATAGTTTTATTATAGAAACTATAGTTTTATCATGTATTTAAACTGCGGGATTACATAAATCTGAACGCTATCATTTATTATAACACTGCTACAGCTGTGTGTGTGTGTGTGTTCACAACTCCGTGGATTTCATTTCATATACACATTTCTATAGGTTACCATACATTGGCAAATATGTCAAATTAACTGTATTGTTAAAAACGCTGCTCAAAAATGTACAGATTATTTTTGTAAACCAGTCAATAAGCAGGCTAAATGACCACACAGGTTGATATCTAAATGTTTTACTTTAAATTCAAATGATACCCAACCCTACCTGAGACATGCAAACTTGTCTTATCAAACATGTCTCGACAATTTAAAGTACCATTTAAAACATTGTTGAAATCTCTCATAACACTAAAAAGCAGAAACATTTTTCAAATTGAAGAAGCAGGAGAAATGAGCCAAGTTTTTAAAGTCGAATTTCATTGCTGTCTAGGAGAAACTAATTTGATCCGCCTTTGTCTATTTTTTCGTATTCTGAACAATCTCACAGTTTACATAACCAATAGACATGTAGTGGCCACAAGTTTTCACTACAATTATATATTTCATAAGCATTGCTGCAGTCACATCAAATAATGCTCTGCTGGAAGCATTCATCAAGTTTCTATTTTAAGAATCTAAGCGCATGGTCTGAAGTGCATTGTCAAAGGTACACTTAGTGATGGAAAAAAGAACAAGGCGGAACTACATTTTTTTAAGAGTGCTTCATTGGGGGTGGGGGACTGTTGACTAACATTAGATTTTTTTTTTTCAGACTTTACATTGATGACACTCAGATCACAGAGGGGTTCACATACATATTGTGTATTAAATTAGTATGAAAGAAAAAACACAAGAAGTGCAGTCATCCAACTTGCAAACGTAGCAAAAATTTACACAACTGGGAAAGCTTTTCTAAATCGTTGAGCCAATAAATAAGGATAACTACTTAGAGACCTGTAAAATTGGAGTGGCAGTATCATGGATGGAGAGGATGTGTGTGATGTTGTTTCTAGCTAATTGTTCCCGGTCCCTGGCATCTGTCAAGAAAAAAAAAACATGTATTATTTTATTTAAAAACTCTTTTAATGAATCTATAATTTCCATTCTTACCTTTAAAATTACCCAAGTATAAGTCTGGCAGAACCTGCGAAACACAAGCAAGTTTGTTTAATTACAACTAAAGCCAAATAATACAGGACCTACATACAGAAAATGCTATTACCTTAATATGTATTTTAAATACAGTTATGTATAAATATATTCTTGTTATATTAAATTGACTATAATAAGCTTCAAAATGATTTGAGTGTAGTCACTTAAAAGTAACTTGAAGGTTTTTTGATACGCAAAACCAACTCTTTGGCATGCCTGACAGTGTGGACAAATTGTCAGATATAGGGATGACCAGGGCAGCAGGATGACAGGGGTTTTTGGTTAACCACAAAAAAATCAGGCCAGTCCCGATTTCACAAGCCATGTCACTGAACTGGCAAAGAAGGAACATCTGCTGCCTGTGTGTGCAGTGAGCACACATTATAGCAGCTTTTGTTCTTGAGTGTATTTTTCCAATAATTTTCAATATTTTATAGTAATATGTATATATATATATATATATATATATACATATTACTATAAAAGTTTTGAAAAATATTTTTTTCTCAAATCTTGTTGCACAGGAGAATAAATATTAGTAACAAAAAGCCCAAACCCCCTTAATCATTCATCACAATGGTTAAAACCAAAGAATATTGTTCTGATGTGCAGCAAAAGATTGTTGAGCTACACAAAAAAAAATGTGGATTTAAAAGGAAATGGTTTAAAAATTCCCATTTCCAACATCAGGGCAATAATTAAGTAGCTTTAATAGACTAAAAATGTTGAAAATCAGGATGTGTGTCTACTATTGTGTTAATGCACAGCAAAAATATAATTTGAGTGGTCAAAGACTCTTCAAATATCACAGATAGAAAAATTTTGTGTCAAAAAAATAAGTTGTTTGGGTCACTGTTAAAGAAGAAATGTTCTGC
This sequence comes from Oreonectes daqikongensis, assembly GCA_026939265.1. Classification (NCBI taxonomy): domain Eukaryota; kingdom Metazoa; phylum Chordata; class Actinopteri; order Cypriniformes; family Nemacheilidae; genus Oreonectes; species Oreonectes daqikongensis. The sequence goes on along the minus strand of JAOTQM010000225.1, from coordinate 58,882 downwards.
TCTCATGCAAACACAAACTCCACCATACTGGAACTTAAACCAGGACAGGGTTCTATGGCCATATGAAATGGCAGTAGAAACACAAGAGAGGTTTGGTGCACACAGGGATAAAAGATGCCCCATATCCACAGTTAAATATACCACCGGATCTTCATCACTGTGGACCTAGTTTTATACCAGAGGACTCGGACATGTTATTCAGTGAAAGTGACCTATTTGTCAGATATGGTGACCCATACCCAAAATGTGACCTCTGCCATTAACTCATCCAGTGAGTAGTGAACACACACACACTGCAAGTCATGAACACACAAACACCCAGAGCATTGAGAACTAAGAACCAAACCGGCGACCTTCCGGTTACGAGTCCGACTCGTTAACCAGTAGGTCGCCGGTTTGGTTGTGGTTAGATCTTCCATCAGGACACTGGTTCAAACCAACTATCAAATTCTGCTAAGTGACTAAATGTAAATGTAAAATTCAACACAAAAATGGGTGAATAAACACAAAATCAAGATTTTGCCATAGACATCCAAGTTCCCTGATCTGAACCCTATAGAAAAGAAGTGGGATGAACCGAAAAAGAGGAAGCACCAACATTTGAACAATCTGGAGAAATTCTGTACGAAGGAATGGACTCAGATGACTCACCGACCGTGTATTCCCAAACCTCATCAGACTGAAAAGAAAATACTCAGAGCTATGTTTCATGCAAACAGAGTTTGCAGAAAGTATTAAATACAAGGGTGCCAATAATTGTGGCCAACATGTATTGGAGAAAAGAACCAGAATGATATTCCCCACACTTCCAATTGTTTTGCTTTAATGAATTGTTGGAATTGTGTAATTTTTTTAATCAAAAATTAAAACGAGAAACAATGCAGATTTATTTTACAAGGGTGCCAGTACTTTTGGGTATGTCTGTACATTTGAATGCCTATCTGTATATCCAGGTCCAACATCAAATACACTTAAAACTTGACCTTTGTTACTATTGCTAACTACACACACTTGTTACCAGGCCTTTATGCAGTTGCGTAGATGTTTCAAGATGTTGTTAGCACGTTGCAATGTCGTTACTAGTGTGGTGGTTGTCATAGCAATGAGCAGGCTTTAGCCTTTGCTTGCATGTTCTAAAGGGTTGTACAATCGTTGCTATGCGGTTACCAGGATATTGTGGTGGATAAGTTATCGTTAAGTTACGAACCAGGATAAGTTCGTCTGTTATTTTCTCAATTTTGAGAAAACAATAAATCAAAATATTTAGAAAAGTAACATCACCCGCATGTTTTGACATTGAATGTGTCATTCTGATGTCTGACTGAAGTTAGGGTTAATCGAGGTTGGTTCGCTAGCCCTATATATGTACAGCGAGCAGTAGCAACAGTAGCACTCAACACCTCTAATAAAAACGCTTAAGTTGCAACAAAAATACAGCTGTATTGTGTCTATGCTGTTTGCGGTGTGGTTATCACAATTACAACATCCACATGATCGCATTTCCTTAAAGTTGAAAACGTATTTGCTGAAACGGGAAGCCATGTACCTTATTCACTCCGTTCCCCATGTCACAGCGTTTGCAACAGCTAGAAATTCAAGTAAACAAATCTGGTGACCAGGATTACATCGACAGTTTTAATGATCGCTAAATGCGTTTATTGCTCCAACTCTTTACGTACGTCCATAAGCTCAAGTGTGTTCATTTTTTGACAAGCCTCTCTTAAAGGCACAGTACACAATAAGATACGTAAAGAAACACATTTAAACTGTTCAAAAACTTGATGTAATCCAAGTATTTGTAAATAAAGATATGGATCTTATGTAGTCGAAACGTTTGTTGCGTGTGTCATGATAAATTGGCTGTTTTGGAGTGAACAAAAATCTTTAAATTCAATTAAAAGATACAGATATAAAACTACTCGCTGAACATTGTAGGCTATACTTTTTAACATGACAGGAAAACCGGTTAGTTTCCCTTGAACTGTGATTCCAAGAGAACTGGTCGATATATGAGATACGATATATTTACATTAATATACAACTTTAAAAAAGGTAAAATAGTCCGAAAATTAAACAACACATTGCATTCGCCATTATTATTATTAATATATGTATTAGAACCAATAAACAGGCATCACATGAGCTGACAATCTTGTTATCTGGTGTTGATTATGTATGCCTAACTCATTCTTACTTTCACTTGTAAATCAATATCCCGGAAGCAGGGAAGTGAATAGAGCTAGGCGTTATGACACACGGTAACTTTATGTGCTGTATTAACTTACACTGTTCTTCTGATCACTTTTAACGAAGCAATCGATCTCGACAAGAGTCAACAAAACAAATAGGGTAAGTTGTTTTCATTCATTTGATAAGCCATACATTAACTGCTATTGTAGCAAAAACGTTTTGTTCCTCTTAAATAAACAGAACTAAAAGTTATTATACATATTTAACGATATTGGTATAGATGTACCGCTCTGAACTGATTTTCCGTGTTCTTATTGTACCAGCAACGTATAAAGTTAACCTTTGGTACTTCCGCAATATTCTATAACGTTAATACATGGCTCACGAAGTTGTCTTCAGCCGATTTCATCCGGTTGTTGATCAAATCTCATGTTTTTTTTATATTACTTGTGGTGCTTTTAGGCAATTCTCATTTCAGCACAAAGATGGCAACTGAAAGCCTGAATCTTATGAAGTCTACAGACCTGATTAGGAAAAAGCTGTTGGATTATGGAGGCTTTGGAGAAGTTTACCTGTGTTATCATAAAACACTGGGACATGTGGTGCTGAAGACTGTATACACTGGACCTCCACGCAATGGGTCAGTATGAGGCATATTTGACTGGCACATGAGAGGAACTGTGTGAGGAACTTATACATGCTTAATGTACAGACACCATAAAATACCAATAACATTATAATAAAGTATCAATAGCAATGAATAGGTCTGTCATAAATAAGTTAATAGCAGAAAAAGCACAACAAACACTAGAACATTATATCTAATAGAATAAACAAATGTCATATTGTAAAAATCACCATAGCTTCACAATACATAACATTCATTTTTTGCATTGCAATATATAGTCGCAAAATGATATATGTTGTACCACCACTAGAAGAGATATATTTCATTTTTATGATGTTGATGGCCACAACAACAGTTATAATTTACAAATTTTTACAATCTATTTAGACAAACCAGTATGTTGCTGAATCATTAAACAGTAAAGAACAACAACTAAATCAGATTTTGGTTACATCAATCACTGTATGTTGACTCTTTTTTGCATTTGTGTCAAGCCGACAGAAGCAATCTCTCCTAGATGAGGGCAGTCTGATGAGCAGATTAAACCATCCACGAGTTGTCAAGCTACTGGGCATCATTTTGGAGGATGGTGACTACTCTTTAGTCATGGAGCTGATTCCTAAAGGCAATCTGCTTAACATGCTTCAGGCGGTAATATCAGAGTCACTTTTATTGTGTCACTTTTACACCACAAGATCGAGTTTAGAATAACATTTATGATTATGAGCTTTCTCTCATCACTGCAAGCTGTTGTGACAAAATTTGACTTATTTGATCATACTTTTGTACTAGATGCCTGTCCCATTATCTCTGAAGGGGCGGTTCCTTGTGGAAATCTTGGAAGGAATGGTTTATCTCACGGAGAACCAGGTTATTCACAAAGACCTTAAACCAGAGAACATTCTTTTGGACAGTCATTTTCATATAAAGGTATTAAACGTTATTTCTGACTTACAGTATATCTGAATCCAACCAAATATCAGCTTTGTTAAAAAGCTGTGTAAAGTTTTACATAGCCTGATAAAATGGTTAATGACGTGATTTCGTGTTTTCATGTATCTTTGGTGTGTTGCAAGTTGTTCATGCATATAAAATTATAGACACATAAAATTGCTAAATACTCAAACCAAAAGATATGTTTTATTTATAAGCGGAGGCTCCTCCAGAACTGCCTAAAATGGCTCATGTAAACACGCCCCACAAATCTATGTCATTGTGTGGTAAGCTTTGTATAACACCGCCCAAATATATACGCAAAGAACGCATAACTGTACTCCCTGAGGTGTTGTTGTATGCTTTAGAAGCTGATGTTCCAAATATAGTAAGGGGCGTAACATTTCCACATTGGGTAGCTGGCCATTCAGAGAACACCACACTTTTCAGAACAATGAGCTTTGTAAATATCGACGGGTTTCAGGGGCAGAAAGGAGCAACAGTAATTTAAGGTATGTAAAAAGCGAATGTGTTTTTTGAACCGTAAACCACAGAAACACACTGTATTACACCAAATATACACAATAATGTTCCTTTTAGCTTAATCATATGACCCCTTTAGATTGTGGTCCTATGAGGCTCCAGGTCACCAGTGTCTTTGGAGGCCTCCTGTTGTAACTTGAAGGTTTAAAAAAGGATAAAAGATCTTATGGTATCTTGTTATTCTGATTTTGTAATTGTGTCTTACATTACTAAACTATTGAGTTTGTTTTTAACCATTTAACAGAACTGACTAGTGACTAAGGCTGTGACATTTGTGTTTCATGAAAGAAACAAAGTCAAACAAGTTTGGGTGCGTAAATTTGGCTTGGTCATTTTTGGATAAACGTTTTCTTTAGGTCTGCTTGACTCAAAGTAGTATTGAATTCCATAAACCATTAGTTAATAAGTGACTTACATTTTAGACACAATTACAAACACAAGATTTTGTTTTATTTGATCTAGTTCCAAACAAATCTAGAACAAATTAGAACTTTTGTGCGTTCCGAGCAACAAACAGTGCTGGCCTTGGTCTTGACTTGGTCTCGAAAACCCTCTGGTCTTGGTCTTAGGTGGTCTCAACTACAGCACTAACTTTAACCTTTGTAAAGGATTACTTAATGGACACAACAATTGTTTTGTTTTGTTCGTTAGTCTGCTAGTTAAAGTTGTCTTTGCATGGAAAATACTATATTTCTATTTAAATGTGTTTTTGTTTGTTCTGAGTCAGATAGCAGACCTCGGCCTGGCCAAATCTGAAGCATGGAGCAAACTGACAAGGGAGGAATCTCGTCGACAGAGTCGTTTGGGCAAGAATGTCTATATGCATGCTTCTGGCACTTTGTGCTACATGGCCCCAGAACACCTAGAAAGCATCCACACCCGTTCCACTGAAAAATCGGACATCTACAGCTTTGCCATTGTAGTCTGGGTCATCCTCACAGGCCAAGAGCCTTTCCAAAGTAAGTGATTGTCTTTTATATTACTTAATGCCTTATGTAATATCTTTTTGTCTTCACGCTTTTCTGCACTCACAAAAGTTTAAGAAGTTATGCCAACAGAGAATTGGCTTTCCTGGTCAAGTCTGGTTTCTTCTAAACGTTATTTTTTCCATTTACATAGATCATTGCTAATTGTGTAAACTCTTTTTATAATAACTTATTCAAGACAACCCAACCTCAGTTCTTTTTCTGTCAGTCACTTCGACGTTGTGTCGACTAGGGCTGGTCCGAATACCATTTTTTGAGCTTCGATAGTAATCAACATCGAATATTCGGAGCTTCGGAGGGAGTTGGTGCAGACCCAATGGAGTGCAGTGTAGCATTTTGGTTCAATACGGGCATGCATGCGACACGTTCAGAATTAATAAACATTTAATACACTACAGAACAGTTACATTAAAATAGTTCCGTTTTGTTTTTACTGTCAAATTATTCATATTTCGTTTAGTTTCTTTAATAAGTTAATTTAGAAAATTGTTTGGAGTATTTCCCAGCAAACACAGTACATTCTGATGACGTCGCCAGTTCTTCTTCATTTGGTCACCGTGACATTACTTTGTGACCACGTTCTGAGGACGTCTTGGCAACGTTACATTTCTTAGAATTGTTGCTAACGTTCCAGTAACGTCGTTGCCATGTCCTCAAATAACGTTGTGAATTAATCCCATGGAGAACGTTGTAGCGACGTGGTATACTGGTGTTCAAATAACCTGGACACTGGTCAATTAATGAATAATTTCTATTCATTGTGTTATTAAATGGATAATGTATGATCAGAGTAAAATCTGTTATATTTTCAAGACGAATGCTATACATCCTTTTTCACAGCTAAATAATAAAATTGAGTTTAATTATAATTAAACAGGAGTTCAGTAAGATACTGGTATGTGTGCGCGCGCCTCTCCAGCATGTGCGTTCTCTCGCGCTGGCATCGTTTATTTTAAACGTTAACGGTCATTTCTTTTTACCTCACCGCCTGACATATTATTTTAGCGGTTTATTAATATTCTTTCTTTACTTTATACCTTACATATGTGAGAGTAACACTTACTTTTGTGATTTTCGATCGATTTGGCGCATTTAAATAAACGGACCCTGTGAGTGTAACCGAAGAGAAGAATTGATTGTTGTAGCCTAAAAACGAACATCCCGCTAAACTTATGTGGTAAGACAAGGAAATAATGTTAAGCTTAAATATGTTTATTCATCTATGTCAATAAATATCTGCTTTAAATCCTCTATATTGTGTTGAAGTCTTTGGTTATTTATGTCATTTAACTTACTTCAGTATCTAAATAGGCTAAAATATCTTATTGTGATGTGTGTTGAGTATTATTAATAGTTGTACTTTGTTTTACACAAATGTGAATGGAGAATTACTCCAATTATGCATAAAATTAAATCTTTAACGCACAGATTAAATCACAAATTAATTTAATCCTCAATGTGAGGGATAGTATGCATTTAAATTAAATTAGACAAACGATTTTAACAACGTGCCTGTTTGGTCATTAGGACTTGCTCACCACGTCCCAGAAACGTTATTTTGAATGTTGCTGCGACGAATATGATCCGTTCCAGGTATGTCTTCAGGAGGTAATCACCACGTATCAGTAATGTCCAATGTAACGTTGTCACGACGAATATGGGAATCACAAAGTTACGTTGCTGGAACATTATTTGGTTTGTTGTGGCGACGAATATGGTCCGGTCCTGGTACGTCGTCACAACGTAATTGTGTTAACTGGGTTTTTATTTGTGACTGTTTGATTGCCAACTGCACTGGAATGCACATTTAAATGCATAACGTGAATGACGTTATAACGTTTAAACTAATGCAGCCATTAAAATTGTTTTGATTTGTTTCAATGGTAAATTAGATATATTGCGTTTATTTTCTTTATTATTTTCTTTATTACTCAAACATGTTTTGAGTATTTGTTTGTTGCTTAGGCACAGAAACCTGTTTGATTTTCAACAGAGCAAGAGACGCGGATTTTAACGCATGACGGGCACGAGTCTGTTTATATTGCTCATTCAGCTTAAGCCTGTCTTTTTGTCACTTTACATACATGTGACATAGTGACATGCAGCCTGTGTCCTTACCGGGTCCTTAACCTGCTCAAATATTAGGTTTGTCGTACATCATGCAGCGCTGCGCAGATCAATCTGTCGCAAAGCACATTTCATTATTGCTCTCGTGTTATTTTGATAACATAAGCAGATCTGACACATAAAGTTGAACACATAATAAATCACAAAATAGATTTTTTTTATGTCACTGTCACACGTATCCAAAGTTTTTTTTCTTACAGTAACAGCTGAATCTGAATGAGGAATATAAACAGACTCATGCCCGTCATGCGTTAAAATCCGCGTCTGTGGCTCGGTCGGCTCGTTCTGTGCCTGAGCAACAAACAAATACTCAAAACATGTTTCTAAACTAATGTAATAAAGAAAGGAAACGAAATATATCTGATTTACAATTGTGCACTCCAGCGCAGTCGGCAATCAAACTATGCATTCAGAACCTGAGTCAGAAACAAAAAAATACTCCAAAGTATTTTCTAAATTAACTTAATAAAGAAACTAAACGAAATATCAATAATTATCCATTAAATCATGATGGGCCATTCATATTCACAGGCGTGAATGAGAACCGTTTTGGGGGATGCCAGGTGTTTGAGAAAAAAAAAGAATATTCGAATCTCAAAATTGAAAATCGAATGCCAACCCACCGATCGAATATTCGAATAATCAAATATTCTGGTACAGCCCTAGTGTCGACAGATGGGGTTTGAACTTGAGAACCTATCTTTTCCGAGAGGACTTTAAAAAGGCCAGTGAGCTTGGCGAATGGCAACCGCAAGCTAGTCTCTACCCCGGACTTCCTGGTATTAAAGGAGGATGTTTTGTTCTTCGGAACTGTTCTTTACATGTTGAGCAAATTCTCTTCTAAGAGAAGTTGCGTCACTCCGTCTGCTTGGCTCACACTTGCGCAGATGAGTGATGCTGAAAAAGTTCACTTTTTCGATGCGCCCATCTCGCAAGCACGGCTGTTTGGTGACACTGTGGAGGACTTTTCATCATCCATCAAACACATCCTGCCATCGGCCGTTGAAGCCCTGAGCGAAGTACCTCTGGTACTGGCGCCCTCCCAACAGACGGCCCCCCAGAGATGTAGAGCCCCGCAGAGGAGAGCGTCTGCTCCTTGTTAGCAGCTGCCCCAGAAGTCGGCGAAGCGGCCCTGACGGGACGAGCTCAAGAAGATCAAAGACATCAGGCCCGACCTTTCTTGCCCGACCACAACGTCCATCATGCCACAACGCTTGTCTGCATGCTTTTGGGAGAAGCCTCTCGGTTCCTCAGTACAAAGATAAATGAATGCGCACGCCATCCTCCTTTTATACCCGGAAGTCCTGGGTGGAGACTGGCATGCTGTTGCCATTCGCCAAGTTCATTGGCCTTTAAATTCCTCTCGGAAGAGATAGGTTCTCTAGTTCAAACCCTTTCTGTCGACACAACGTCTCATTCCTTTCATCAGGGAACAGAGGTTACAGTCATTGATATTCCTTGGAATGCACAATAAAAAACATGATTAAAAATACGGACTTATCTGGTTTTGGCAAATTTACTCTTGATATCTAACTATATTCTAGCTCATCTTTTGTAAGACTTGCAATAATACCATTAGAGTTGTATTTGTATTTGTTTTTTCTTTACCTTCTATTTTTCATTTGACTTTTAAAGTTATAAATTATTTTGTGTGTTCAACAAGTAAATTTTTTTTTCAGCTGCTTTGATGTAATGCAAATTGTAAAAAGTGCTATAAAACTATACTTGACTTTGCAAAAGTTTAAGAGCCAAATATTTGTCAATTTAAATAATTATTATACATGAGGATTTGTGTAGAGTTTTGTCCAGAATGAGTTATTTGTGGCTCATCGTAAAAGAGACGATTTTGAAGCTCTTAAAACACCCATTCATTATAAAACTATTGCTTTAATGCTAAGACCTCAAATGGGTTAATAAATGTCTTCTAAAGTGAAACTGTTGGCTTGTTTAAGAAAAATATTATTATTCCAATCAGTTGTTTATATCCATTTATTACTATGAACTGTCCTTTTCTTTTCTTTTTGTATCTGGCTGATGTCTAAAGCTTCAGAAGCTAAGTTTGCCATCGTTAGACTTTAGAAAGTTTTGACTTCTGAAAGCTGCAGTATCTATAGTACATTGTGCTCTTATTTAAATAAAGCTAAATTCCTAAACTCATTTTAATACTTGGAATTTCTCGACATTTTAAGTGATCAAAACATGTGTTTGTAAATTGTGTTTCTTTAAGATGCCAGAGGTGAAGAGCACATCTGCCACTGTGTGTGTCAAGGGGAACGTCCCAGTGAAGCACTAATCCCAAATGAAACGCCTCCAGAAATCATTGGCCTTATGAAAACATGCTGGCATAAGGACCCTCACAACCGCCCCACATTTAAAGGTGTGTTTATAGTAGTTGAAGCACTGAATTATTTTGTTACACCCTTTGATATCAATTGAGTTTTTACGGGCCATAAATTTAACGTACCCAAAATTAAAGTGATATGAGAAAAATGTCTAGCTGTTTTTGCTTAACTGTATTTTTGTGGCAAACAGTAGAGCTCAGTTATATCAATCGTGGTGTTATATTTGAGGAATATTACACATGTGTTGTTAAATCGTAATTGCTTCATTTACAGAGTGCTATAGAAAATTCGTACCATTTTACCAGGAGAAGCTGGAAGCAAGTGTAGAAGGAGATTTGCATGATTTGGCGGTGAGTGGATCTTAAAGGGGTCATATGACGGAATTGTTTTTCTTTTGATTTAGTGTGTTAAATAACTGTGCATGTAAAAGACATCCAAAGTCACAAAACTCAAAGTTTTGCACAAAATGATTTACTCTAACTAAAAGATAAGTCTGTTCCAGAATACAGAACGTGGGACTGCCAAGTTTTATCACAATAAAGAAGAAAAAACAGCTACAAAGCAGACAGGATCGTGTCACAATTTATAAATGTCCACGGTCATTATAAATTTAGAGCACAGGATAGAGCAATGCTTTGAAAACATAGAATTTAGGATTTTTTTAGAAGTTTAAAACAGGCATTTGGTTAAGAGATTTGGTCAGGATACCTTTGAGGAAATACATGACACTTACACTACTTTTTTTCTTCACAGACATCGTATAAGGGTCCAGAAGAACTTGTAGAGAAATTGAAATTCCTCACAACTTCAGAACCACACACGCCTGAGGGTATGCTAATTTATTTGCAAAATGATTCGGGGTAATGTTGTCTATATAACATATATGCATCTAAGAGATATGCATCAGCATAAACAAGGCATAACTCATGTACTGTATCACAATTGACTAGAAAGTAACCAGTCGTTAAACAGATAAAGAGTAATTAAACATTGCAGTTTTACCATTGAAAGCATTTACGTTGTATGACATGTACAACCAGGGACCTGTACCATGAAGGTAGCAGAACAAACTCAGGGTTATCGGAGTAGTTTTGAGTTAACAAAACCAAACCAATGCAATCAGCCTTTGTTGGTACCATGAAGCAGCTCATCGACTTTCTTTGTCAACTCAGGCTTTGATGCTAAAGCTAAGATTACAGTTTTTTCCAACTGCTAGCAAGCACTGAAGCCACATTTTCAAACCTCTTCACAGACTGTGCAGACCAAACTGTGAATCATTTTTCATTGCTTTGAGACAAAATGCATTCAAAATTCCCAAACAACTACACATGTTGTTGATGTGTTGAATTTTTTTCTCTTTTTCAGCCCTGGATTTTCAGGATTTCCCCCATATTTTTCTCAAAATAACGAAATTGCAGCATTTCAGATCTACCATTTTTATAGTACATTCAAGTGAAAGTGATTATTCAATATAAAATGCTGATTCATTCAAACTTCCAATATAAAAGTTCATAATTTATGTAATGTTCTCTGTTGTTAGTGTGTTTTAAGTCAGTGTATGTTTTCTAAATGAGAATTGCTGTCAGTGTTATGTTGGAATGAGATTATTTTGAGACATAGATGAAGTGTTTTGTTGGTCTGAGTGAGTTTTGGAAGCAAGATGTTGGTAATGTGAAGAGTTGTGAAAATGTGGCTTCAGTATTGAACAATGCTTTTAATTGAACAGTCTACATTACCAACATGACTGTTGGCCAAACAGTTCATCTCGCCTCCAAAACTCACTCAGACTCAACAAAACACTTCATCTATGTCTCAAAATAAGCTCATTCCAACATACCACTGACAACAATTCTTATTCAGAAAACATACATTTCATTCATAACCCACTGACCTAAAAACACTAACAACAGAGAACATTACATAAATTATGAATTTTTTAGTTTGAATGAATAGGTATTTCATATTAAATAATCACGTTTCACTTTATTAAATGTGTTATAAATGAATGAATCTAAAAAGCTGTAATTTCAGTACAGCTGGGGGGAAAACCTGAAAATCCAGGGCTAAAATTATAATTACTACTCTCGTGGCGCATACATGTAAATAATTCTCGGATTTCATCAAAAATATCTTTATTTGTGTTCCGAAGATGCTGGAAGGTCTTAAAACATGTAGAATGTCATGTGGGTGAGTAAGAAAAGACACAATTTAGATTTTTTGAGTGAATTATCCCTTTAAGGTAACACAATGAAACTGAAAGTGATCACAGACAAGTATATATGCTTGAAAAAAGCAGTGCAAAGAAATACATACTGTATGAAGTACAGTAAAGGCATGGAAAATAAATATATTTCATACCAGTATAAAGGAAAGCTCAAAAATAACTGTAGTAACCATAGTATTTGATTTTATATTTTTAATATGTATTTATATTTGATTTATTTCTATTATTAGGAAGAACTATCCATGCAACACATACTGTGAATTATAGTTCACTTATATGTAATTTAGGTCACAGCTGATTGGTTCAGTTTTGGTGTGAGATCTCTAATCTAGACCAGAACCTGCTCCGGAGCAGGTTAGTTGTGCAGCCTAAGTTACAATGATGATTAAAGCCGAGCTACTTTCATGGTACCTAAAACCCAGGGTTGCCGCAAACTAATCGTTAAGCCACTTAAACTGGCTTCATGGTACAGGCCCCAGGAAACATTCCATGTCTAGATTACACTCAATGTTTCCATATCTCTGATAGTCAGAAATATTAATTGGCACTATTTAGTAAAATCTTGAATCTGCACTTCTCTAAATAAGTTGCTTGTTATATCAAAAATGTATGCAATAAACCAAGGGTGCCCAAACTCGGTCCTGGAGATCTACTGTCCTGCAGCGTTGAGCTCCAACTCTTGATTAGCTGCTTCAGGTGTGTTTGATTAGGGTTGGAACTGAACTGTGCAGGAAAGTAGATCTCCAGGACCAAGTTTGGGCACCCCTGCAATAGACAAAGACAGATGTGACCGCTTGGTCAATGCAAATGCATTGGTAAGCAGCGACACACAAAGTCTTGTGATAATGTTTAGTTGACTTCTGCACCATGATATTCATAATACTCAAAAAACATAATGCACATACATTTTACATGCATCGGCAGACTCTTTGACCTTCTCAAGAGATTCCCCAGCATCCTTGAAGAGTTCAGATATCGGTCCAGTGGAGGCCAGCATTGAAGACCTCAGCTTCCCTCCCTCTAGAGAGCCTCTCCTGGAGATTGATGCAGCACCTCCAAGCTCTTCCAACTTAGAAGTAAAGCTGGCACAAGAGTACAACTACCACAAATTTGGCAGCCGTATAGATGAACCAGAACTTGTGCCGCACATTACAGCACCCCCACAGCAACCAGCCAGTAGCAGATGGCTGGGGGATGTTTCTTCCCAGGTATCTTCTGTGAAGTCTTGGACTAAGCTCACCCCATATCCAAACCCAGAGGAAGATGTCCATTTGAGGTCTGCAGCTGCTCCAAGTTCATTTGATGGTTTTGGCAGGCCAGAAAATGCAGATCACTTTTCAGGGCTGGATTCTGAATATAACAGGCCTCAGCATCTGCATCCACTCTATGATCGTATCAAGTCCTGTCCCGAAGGTGGATTCCCTGGAGCAGAACCGCTCATGTTGGATTCAAATCCTGGCTTACGTTGCAGCGCACCTGTCATATGTCCTCCGTCAGACTCGGGTGCAGGTACAGGTAGCGTAACTATGTCAAGTTTTAAAGTACTTTATTGGCATGATTGCATGTTCTTACAATATTGCCAAATTATTGCACATATAACAAAAGACATACAATAGGTACAAACCTTTAAGTGAAATTAAAATAAGGTGCTAAGTAAAAAATATAATATAGAATGAAATATAAAATAAAGTATATGTAAGTAAACAAATTCACTGAAATATAAAATGTACATTTTAAGCAGAAACATAATAATGTGATAAAACTAAAACAGTGTATATGTGCAGATTAAGGCAGTAGTTTGTTTCTGAGGGTGTGCAGCTGATGGATGAATTTAGCAGCAGCTGATGGATGAATTTAGCAGCAGCTGATGTGTGTCTCTTTTCCCCCAGTAACATCTGCATTTGCTCTGTTTCTGAACACCTGTGAAACTCTGGCATGAGCTTTGACATTTTCACAGTGGGCACAGACTCATGTTTGTCTGTGTCTGCCTTTCTCTATGGCCAGACTGTGAGCATCGAGTCTGTATTAGGTCAGGATCCGTCTCTGTTTTACATCACCAACAGTGTAGAGATAATCTGCCAGATTGTATTTTTGTTTAGAGCCCGATATCATTTTAGTTTACTTTGGTTTTTACTCTAATTTTCCAAATGGTCTAAGTATGACTTTTTACTTTCTTTGGTAATTTGGTTTATTCTGATTTGGGTTTGTTCAGTAGTGCTGGTCTGAAGTTTCAGAGCCAGCTGGCAGATGGGACTGGTTTTAGCTCTCAGCTCTTGGGTTTTAAGTGCTTCATATTGTAGTGTGTTCGGGGGAACTTGAGTTTAGGTGTGTCCAGAATTTAAGGGAATATGTATTGTTAGGGGATATCTGGTTAGGGGATAATTTTGGATATGTATTGTTAGGGGATATCTGCCTAATTCGGCCCTGCATGCATTAGTTGGTGTTCTTCTCTGAACTCTTAATATGTTTCTACAGAGTTCAGCATGCAGAAATTCTATGGGGTGTTTATCTGTCAGACACTGTGGACCCCAAACCTCACAGCTGTACAGAGCTATAGGCATAACACTGTCAAAGATTTTACACCAGACTGTAACAGGAATATCTGTTTAAGTAAATTTGCCTTTAATGGCATAAAACGTTCGTCTGGCTTTCTCTTTCAGTGCCTTCACTGCCAGACCAAAACCTTTTGACGCGCTGATTTTTAGGCCGAGATAGTCGTAGTGTAAAGTGTGTTCTAATGTAGTGTTTCCCAGAGTGAATGTGTATCTGTTATCCTGTAATCTGGCTTTTTTCTGGAAGTTCATAACTTTAGTTTTTTTTTCAGATTGACTGTCTCTAGCGGGTTTAAGTGTTGCTGTAAGCCTTCGGCGGTATCTGATAGCAGCACCAGATTGTCAGCATACAGAAGACATTTTACCTCTGAGTTGTTTAACGTGAGACCGGATGTTGTAGATTGTTCCAGTAACATGGCTAACTCATTAATATATAAGTTAAACAGAGTTGGGCTTAAGTATGTCTCACTTTATTTATCTTGAGCTAAAGGCTGCAGAATCAGTATTATTTTTTGTACCATATCTTCACCTTATTGATTTTAATGGAGCGGCCTTGTTTTGGTGCATATTTAAACAATAAAGAGAGGTTTTGCTATATTGCAAATATATAAATATAATAAGCTTTTGTTATGCATAGTTAGCTCTTGATGCAAAGGAAGTAGACAAATCAACATGAATTGTTAATTACAGGAGCCACATACCAGAGAGAGATGACAAGGGTGATGGTGGTCACCTATAATCTTACAGAGGTTGCACAACTAATACCCATTAATGATTGACCAATAAGTGTTGAGCAGGAGAACATTTCTTTGACTACGTTCACACTGTTATTTTTTAGGATTGACAATCGTATTTACTTATAGGTGTGAGTCTTGTCCTGTTCACACAGCAGCTTACAGTTGCAGCTTGTATACTGTCTGTATAAACAAGCAACTGAACTCACGCCTGTATTCTATCTGCACGCGACACCTGTAACCATAGTGACACAACGTAAATATTGCAATAGACTTAGCAGTGTTTCAAATTATATGCATGTAACACCATCATGCAAAGAAGACTTTACAAGGGGATTTGCATGTTTAAAGTTTCGCACTTTTTACCAAACCAACCACTCGCCGGAAGTCCCATTCAGTACATGTGCGATTTTACAAGAGTAAAGTTTCATAACTGGCGATCTGCTGGTGAACAATGACTGAAACAACTGAAACAACAGTAGCAACTCCCTTTCTAAACACATTTATCATACACTTATCATAAACATTATATTAAGCATTTATTTTTTAATATGTAACATATTAATAATTTAATATGTAACACTATTAAACATTTAATATAATTTTTTTCATATTTTCGTAATGCAATACTCCGTATATCTCACTTATTGCGCTACAAGCGATTCAGTCCGTATTGTAAATATGAAACGCAATATTCATATGCGTGCAGTATTTTTACATAATAGGGCTGACATTACACTGTGGCATCTACATTTACATTTACATTTATTCATTTGGCAGACGCTTTTATCCAAAGCGACTTACAATTGAGGAAAACGATTCGTCTAAGCAAGCGATTCGTCTAAGCAAGCAATATTCACTAGAAGTGCTAGTAATACAAAGTTTCAAATACAACATCAAGATAGTATAAGCAAGTATATAGAGAACATTAGGAAAGGAAAAATAGGGGTAGAACATTTTTATTTTTTTATATTATGAGACAGTTAAGTGCTCATGGAAGAGGTGGGTCTTTAGCTGTTTTTTGAATTGTGAAATTGATCCAGCCGTCCTGATGGAAACAGGAAGATCGTTCCACCAGCCGGGAACGGTAAAAGAAAATGTCCTTGAGATGGATCTCATGCCTCTCTGTGAAGGAACAATGAGGCGCCGCTCGTTTTTAGACCGCAGACTTCTGGAGGGGATGTAGGTCTGTAAGAGAGAGTTGAGGTTGATGGGTGCTGTGTTAGTGGCTGTTCTGTAAGCAAGCACCAGTGCCTTGAACTTAATGCGTGCCGCTACTGGGAGCCAGTGCAGAGAGATGAGCAGAGGTGTGACATGTGCTCTCTTGGGCTCATTGAAGACCAGGCGTGCAGCAGCATTCTGGATCATTTGCAGAGGTTTGAAGGCACAGGCTGGGAGACCGGCCAGAAGAGCATTACAATAATCCAGTCTAGAAATGACAAGTGCCTGGACGAGAAGATGTGTTGCATGTTCTGTTAAGAACGGTCTGATCTTTCTAATGTTGTACAATGCAAACCTGCATGACCGAGTTGTTTTAGTAACGTGGTCCTTAAAAGTCAGCTGATCATCCATGATTACCCCAAGATTCCTGACTGAAGTCGATGGGGTTATCTTTGATGGACCAAGTTGGATGGTAAGCTGGTGCTTTTCTGACGGGGTGGCAGGAAGGACGAGAAGCTCAGTCTTGGCCAGGTTGAGTTGTAGGTGATGATCTTTCATCCAAGAAGAGATGTCAGCCAGGCAGTCTGAGACTCGTGTGGCTAGCGTGGAATCGTCTGGATGAAACGAGAGGTGAAGTTGAGTGTCATCAGCATAACAATGGTAGGAGAATCCATGTGAGAATCCATTGTATGATGGAACCCAGTGATGTGGTGTATATGGAGAAGAGCAGAGGCCTAAGAACCGA
Organism: Oreonectes daqikongensis; assembly: GCA_026939265.1. Classification (NCBI taxonomy): domain Eukaryota; kingdom Metazoa; phylum Chordata; class Actinopteri; order Cypriniformes; family Nemacheilidae; genus Oreonectes; species Oreonectes daqikongensis. The sequence goes on along the minus strand of JAOTQM010000225.1, from coordinate 41,717 downwards.
TCCTTGTGGTACCCCGGTGACTAGTTGGTGTGATTTGGACACTTCACCTCCCCAAGCTACCTTGAAGGACCTATCTGCGAGGTAGGATTTAAACCAGGAGAGTGAAGTTCCAGTGATGCCCAGTGAAGAGAGGGCGGACAGAAGAATGTGATGGTTAACCGTGTCGAAGGCTGCAGAAAGGTCTAAGAGAATGAGAACAGATGATTTGGACTCAGCTCTTGCCCTCCTTAGGGCTTCTGTAACTGTTAGTAGGGCAGTTTCGGTTGAGTGACCGCTCTTAAAGCCTGACTGGTTGGTGTCCAGCCTGTTGTTTTGGGTGAGGAAGGTAGACACCTGATTGAAAACAACCCGTTCAAGTGCTTTTGCTATTAACGGAAGGAGAGAAATGGGTCTATAGTTCTCCAGTAGGGAAGTGTCATGTGTGGGTTTCTTAAGCAGCGGGGTTACCCGGGCCTGCTTTAATGCAGTGGGGAAAATTCCTGTATTAAGAGATGTGTTGATGATATGAGTGAGCGATGGTAGGAGTGTGGGTGAGATGGCTTGTAGTAGATGTGAGGGGATGGGGTCTAACGGGCAGGTGGTTGGGTGAGTAGAGAGCAGAAGTTTAGAGACATCATCCTCTTTAAGAGGAGAGAAAGAGGAGAGAAGATGGTCTGCTGTGTGTATGTGCGGTGTGAGATCATGGATGGGTGGAGCTGAAAATTGTCTGCTGATAGACCTAGTTTTGTCTGTGAAGTAGCTGGCAAAGTCATTAGCCGTTAGGGAGTTGGACGGAGGTGGTGGAGGGGGACAGAGGAGAGTTTTAAAAGTTTTGAAAAGCTTGTGGGAGTCTGAGGCGCTGCTAATTTTGTCATGGAAGAATGCAGATTTAGCAGTTTGAATGTCTGCAGAGAAGATAGAGAGTGAAGCTTGATACTAACAGAGGTCAGCGAGGTCTTTTGTTTTGCTCCATTTCCTTTCAGTCGCTCTAAGTTTAGCCCGGTGTTCCCAGAGGGTATTGGACAACCAGGGACTGGAAGGAGTAGCACGTGCTGGCCTGGAGGAAAGAAGACAGATAGTGTCTAGACACAAGGTTAGTGTTGTGAGAAGTGTGTCTGTGGCAGAATTAACATCAAGTGATGCAAAGTGTGTGAAGGATGGAAGGGAGGTTTCTATGACAGATGAAAGATGGGCAGGAGAAAGGGAGCGCAGATTCCGCCTAAATGAGACTGGCAGAGGAGTTGGTGAGTTGGTGAGAAAAAGTGATCAGAGACATGCAGAGGTGTAATCAAGGTGTTCTCTGTATCACAGCTGCGTGTGTAGATAAAATCAAGTTGGTTACCTGACTTATGGGTACCTGTGGTGGGGAGTAGTTGGAGATTGAAGGAGGTAAGCAGAGAGTGGAAGTTTGAGGCATAAGGCTTCTCTAGGTGGATGTTGAAATCCCCAAAGACAAGAAGCGGCGAGTCGTCCTCAGGGAAAGACAAGAGCAGCATTTCTAGTTCTTCTAGAAATTCGCCCAGTGGACCTGGAGGGCGATAAATAACTACAATGTGGAGTTTTAATGGAGAAGTAATAGTTACGGCATGGAATTCAAAAGAATTGGTGTTGACTACAGAGGGGTAGGTGGAGAACTTCCAGTCTTTGGAGATGAGAAGACCGGTGCCACCACCTCTCCCATGCTGGCGGGGAGTGTGAGAGAAAGAGAAGTTACTAGAGAGAGTAGCAGGGGTTGCTGTGTTCTCAGAAGTAATCCAGGTTTTAGTTAATCCTACAATACTAAGAGCAGAGTGGGAAGCAAATGCAGGGATGAAGTCAGATTTATTAACAGCAGATTGACAATTCCAGAGACCAATGGAAAGAGAGAGTGGAAGAGTAGAAGAGGTACAGATAGTGCGAAGGTTGGCAGGATTGCTCCGCCTTCCACTCGTGAGAGAGTGTCGTGGGTGAGAGACCACAGGAATGAATTGGAAACACATGCTGTGCGAGTAAGGATAGAAAAAGCAAAAAGAATGGAGAGAAAAACAGTAATATAAGATTTCTAAAATTATTAGAAAATATACTACTGTGCGTTGTCGGTTTCGTTGCTCGGTTGAGTTGTGCAGGACAAGTCGAAAGTCTTTACCTCGTCGGTCTTCACGCGAGGAGGGCTGAACGCTTCCGCTGACGCTTCCGCGCCAGCGCCTCTATCTGTATTAAATAGGTTGCTAATCACGTCTTGAGTGGGAACAGCTGCCCGTGTGTTTCAAATTAGCAAGACAAAGCCTAAATGAACACGCAATGGCTCAAGTCGAAACTAATGCTGGACTCTTCCGGACTTAAGTGCTAATTTATCCAAAGGTGAAAAGCTTTCCTTTAATCTAAAATCAACTAGCTGCAAACAACACTCCAAAGCACCATAGAATAATAAGGAAAATAAATCAGAGAACGAAATAATTCTCACTACTTAGCAAATATATCACCTAAGTGTCATACAACAGAAACATATAATATACACCGAACACTTACGTGTGCGCTCTTGCCGTGACTACAGACTACTCGCTTATCCTGCGAGTCTATGATCTATGAACGCTCATAGTATTGCATTATAGTGCTGCTATTTAATGTAAGAAGACCAACTGTTCATAACATTACGAGGTAATGCAGCACAGTTTGCAGCCATTTGCATTCTCTGTACATTAACACAGTGACGACTAGTTTGGTTCCTGTTCACACAGCAGAGCTTCTCAGTAAATACAGTCGTGAGTTCCGATAATGTACGGAACTGCGTGTGAACACAACCATATTGAGGACTCAAAAACAGGACTAACAACCATATTCTGGTGCTGTATGAACGTGGCCTTTGTGACTCAACACCCTATTTGCATGTTTGTGGTCACGTGGCACATTTGCAAATATTAATCCAGGTTACTGTTCAAAGAGGATGATGCCTGGTATGGTTAACATACATCCTCAAAGGTGAAATTATTTTGATTGTAAACATGATAGCTTTTGAAATACAGTGTGCCATGATTCATCCAAATGTATGAATACACAGCAAAGAACACAGATTTAGATGGTTTCAAAGCAACAATATAAATGATCGTTACTGCGCATGCACACTTTTGTGAACCAAACTTAACTTTCGGTACATATCCACAATAAAACGAGTCCCTGCAGATTATTTCTGATAACAAGCAAAAGAAATAACAAGTAAATTACATTACCTAGCAAGTAAATAATATGTTTAGCCAGTATTATTTTGGGTTATCAATGAAAGAAGTTTATTACTTGGCTAAACTTAAATGCGACAAAGTTACACAACCCATTCAACAATTTGTTTTATTTTATACAATTATTATACAATAAAAACATTAATTGATCCTTATTAATTTAAAATACACTATGAGCATTTTTTACTTAAATATGCTATTCATATTGTGTTTAACGAAAACCTATTTTTGTCTCAATTTCTCAAATATCATAGATTAACTGAATTTCACAGCATTTGAACACAGCTTCTCATCTTTTTGAAGGCTGCTATTGGATTATTAAGGGTAATGCTGTAATATGTGACTCCGCCTTACCTCAGGTGGTCTGAGTACAGTTTATTTGTGGGTCCGTTTGTGGTTCGATTTCTTCGTGACATGTGAAAGCAGTGAAGTCTCATTCCGCTTTGCTTTTCGTTTTGACATGTGTACCTGGAGGCTTGCTGTACTTGCAGTTACTGTGCGCTTTAATGCACGCAAAACGAGAAGTAAAAAGTAAAAACAGACTTCACTTGTTAACATACCAAATGTACATATTCATTTGAGTCAGCATATAGTTGTGATGTTTATATTATTCCACATCTTCTTGATTAGAAAATTAAGCATATTTACATCTTCAGGCTAAAATCGGCTCGTTCGTTCGCTTGCCCTTTCGTAAATAATTAAACCGGAGAAACGCTGCAAGTGCCGCAGTTGGACATTTTTTAGATAAAAGCAAATAGTGGTTTATATTTAAAATAAAATTAACTGATATTTGACATTTATTTTTATATAATTTTTTCACAATATTTATCAAGTCTAATTCTGTTTATGATATTTTCTAGATTATTTTTTTTATTTCAATATTGGTCATGTTAAAACATATATATTTTTGTTGGTCTATCTGAGTTGCAAATACTTATTTTGGGAAGATAACCCACAACCTTTTTTTAACATTAGTTTGTGACCTCCATTAATATGAGCAACTCCTGAACATCACAATATTAACATAATCTTGATTAATGTCAAAATTTACGGACACTTTGTTTTAATATTATTATATTGTAAAATTATGTTGTTTAACCATGTTTTCTTATTTTATCATCACCTGCTTTTTATAAATTAAATGTCAGATGTATGTTGATTAATTGCATATGTTTGTTTAGAGGGAATTTTGTGAGTAGCCAAAAAAATTACATGAAAATAAATCGAAGCAAAAAAGCTTTATTGCTTCGAAAAGCCATTTAATTTTACCATTACTACTGAAACCCCCTCACAACCACCACAACACCTTTTGCAAAGAAAAGCAAAGGAATCTTAAATTTTCTTTGGTTGTAAAAACCCACATAATTTCTATATAAGTTGTCAGTGGCAGTGTTCTTTTAGAATGCCTTCAGCACAGCTTGTATAATTTGTCCATAATTTTTGCTTTTGCGTAAATGAAAGCTTTAGCGCAAGTTCTGCCAGGAAGACTCTAATGCTACGTCTTCATTACCTATAGATCTACATTTACATTTAGTCATTTATCAGATGCTTTTATCCAAAGCGACTTACAAATGAGGTAAACAATAGAAGCAATTTAAACAACACAAGGTGCTGTCAATACATACAGTTGCAATCAGAATTATTCAACCCCCTCACCTCAAAAGACATTATAGTGATGTTGATAAAAGATAATGAAAATAAATGACAAAAAAAACTTGTCAAATAACAAAAAATATTTATTGATACATACAAGTTATTTTGACAACAGAGGTTGACTTAACTTTGAAGTTCAAATGAAAATTGTAACTCTTGTAACACATGAGCATGTGCAGTATTATTCAACCCCCAGCTTCAGTACCTTGTGAAGTGTCCTTTATTTTTTATAACTTCTAACAAACGGTTTCGATAAGTGCTGACAAGCTTCTTACACCTCTCGATTGGAATCTTTGCCCATTCTTCACGTGCAAAAGTCTGTAACTCAGTGATGTTTGATGGCTTCCGTGCTGCAACTGCCTTCTTCAAATCCCACCAAAGATTTTCAATTGGATTTAAATCTGGTGACTGAGAAGGCCCCTCCAATGACGCTCCAGCATCTTTTCCCCAACCAAGCTTTAGTTGATTTGGAGGTGTGCTTGGGATCATTGTCATGCTGGAAGATCCAATAATCACCAAGGTTTAATTTGTCAACAGAAGGCATCACGTTCTTCTTTAAAATGACCTGGTATTTCTGGGAATCCACGATGCAAGGTACACGATAAAGATTGCCAGTTCCTGTCGCAGAAAAACAGCCCCACATCATCAATGACCCACCTCCCTGCTTGACCGTGGGGATGGTATTCTTTTGGTCATAAGCCTGACCTTTTGCACGCCACACGTACCGCTGGTCCATATGTCCCAAAAGTTCCAGTTTGGTTTCATCAGTCCATAGAACTGTCTCCCAGAACTCTGTAGTTTTATCCAAATTCCTCCTAGCATATTGGAGTCGACTCCTGATGTTCCTTGAGGTCAAGAGTGGAGTGCGTCTTGGGGTCCGGCCATGAAGTCTTTATAGTTGCTACTGAAGCACTTGTACCAGCCTTCATCAGGTCATCCTGTAGCTGTCTTGCAGTTTTGTGTTTTTGGCGGCCTTTTTTAATTTTAGTTTTAGTCTAGTTTTTGTGTGAAGCTGTTATTTTAGTTTTTATTAGTTTTAGTCACGTTCATTCTCTTTTTAGTCTTGTCAAGTTTCAGTTGACTAAAAGTCTGAGCATTTTAGTCTTATTTTAGTCAGAATTATCCATGACTATTTTCGTCTAGTTTTAGTCAATGAAAACTGATGACATTTAGTCTAGTTTTAGTCAATTAAAATTGAAACTAGCTAAAGTATTTGGCCAACAAGGGATGCTTAGTACACATGGAGTCAGTCAGTCAGGTAGGAACTAAGAACCCACTTTTACACGCTCACACACGTCACACTAGTCACACATATTAACCCACTTTACTCTCTCTCTCTCTCTCTCTCACACACGCGTGCACTAGTCACACACGTTTGTCTCAGTCGTTTTCAGCTCCAGTAGCTAACGCGTCTTTTGCGCGCGCATATTCATTCTAAATGTGGACGCGCGGCAACCACGCTCAAATAAGCAGCGACGCGGTCACAAAATGTAATGGGGTATTGCCCAATGCAATGTGATTTTGCATTGTTGTACTGTGGAATCCAAGCAAGGCAGCACGGTGCGCGCTGTAAACGCTTCCAGAATGAAAGCGCAATGGCTGCACGCAGGAAATGCTCTGCGAACGCGCATTTCGTTTCGTCTCGTTTTGGTCAACGAAAATGAAGATACATTTTAGCATAGTTTTTATTTTGTAAACCACATTTAGTCTCGTTTTTATTCGTCAACAATATTGCATTATACATTTAATTATAGTAATCGTCACATGACCAGCATTTACGCTGCGTCTCGTCTCGTTTTCGTCACGTGATAAAGGTTCGTTGACGACGATATTTAGTCATAATTTTTGTTGACGAAAGCAACACTACTTGCAGTCACACGGGGGTTTTTCTTAGCTGTCCTGACTAAGTTGCTAAGGGCCCTTGATGAAATTGTGGGCTTTCTTCCACAGCCAGGCAGGTTTGCAGCTGTTCCATATATTTTAAACTGCCTTATAATGCTCCCAATGGTGTCTCTTGGAATGTTAAATATTTTGGACATCTTCTTATACCCAAGGCCCTTCAGATGTGATGAAATAATCTCCTCTCTCAGCTTTTGTGGAAGCTCCTTTGTCTTTCCCATGATTGCAACTCACCTTGAAAACCTTCATGTTTGGGGTTTATATATGCATCACAGCTGAAGCAAATGAAGGATCATTATAGAGTTCCCAAAGGCTTAATGATGTTTCAGCTCCACTTCAGGCCATAAAAACTGTCAGAAAGCTTTAAAAATAATATTATATAGGGGTTGAATAATTGTGACATGGCTATCTTAACAAAATATACTGTTACACACAAATACAACATCATACATTTTCTGTGTTGATTTTATGCATCACCTAACTCATAAAGAAGTCATCCAAAGCAGAATCCCGCACTTTGAAAAGGTTTTTATTTGTAAATCCTTAAAACTCTTAGGGGGTTGAATATTTCTGATTGCAATTGTAGGTGCAATAAAACTGGTCTCAGCAAGCCTCTTTTTTTAAGGATAGAAAAAGTAGAGAAAGAAATAGAACTCAGTATTAGTGAGTCAGATTTTGGCAAAAGAGATGTTTTTAGCCGATTCTTAAAGATGGCTACAGAATCCCATGATTTTGTCGCAACAGGCAGATTATTCCACAGACGTGGAACAGATCCAGAGAATGTACGTGAGAGTGATTTCCCTTTCTGGAACCACAAGACATGGCGTGTTGGCAGAACACAGGGATCTAGAGGGTACATAAGTCTTTATTAGCGATTGAAGGTAAGGGAGTGGTTTTGAAGGCCAAGAGCAGAGCTTTAAATTTGATGCGAGCAACTACAGGAAATCAATGTAACCTGACAAAGAGAGGAGTGACGTGTGCTCTCTTTAGCTCATTGAAGACTACTCTTGCCATCTTTAGAGGTTGACTTTATAGTCATCTGTAGAGGTTTGGTTGTGCAGGCTGGGAGTCCAGCCAGTAGCGCATTGCAATAGCCCAGTATGGACAGGACAAGAGCCTGGACTACGGGTGTACTCACATAAGGCCCAGTTGCTCTCAACCGTGCCCAAGCGCAATTGTCCCTACTCCCCCGCCGGCCTGCACTCACACTGCACTTTACATTCCATGCCAGGCCATGCTTATGTCATTATGATGCAAAATAATCAGGAAGAGAAATGCTCTTGCTTGCCACAATGGAGTCAATGTGTTTGTTCATTTTGAGGTTTATTTTGAGTCATTTGAGACTCGGTGACACACGGCCCTCTACTGAGTTTGCACCAAATGCGAATTGAGCGTGTTGCGTGAGTAAATTACATGCAAAGACGCGAATGCGAACTCGCGGCAGGCAATGTGAATGACGCGAATCAGGCGACGCGATTGCAGCGAAGGCGCATCAAACGCGTCTTCCGCGCAAGTTCAAAAATCTCAACTCGACCGAGAAATTTGCGCAAAGAGCTCATTGACACCTATACTGACACGTACGGACGCGAGAAGACACTCCCCGTCAATGTGAGATCTGTCACTTAGGTGATGTCATGTTTCCAGTTCCGTGCTTGAGTGCGATTAGCGCTCACACTACATGCGTACCGAGCCCAACCGAACTGCGCTCTGGCCCACCTCTTTCAAGCGAGCCAGGGATGCCTAAACGAACCGTGCCCGGGCGTGGTACAGAGCGATCACACTAGTCAACTGATTCAGACTTTAGGGGTCAAACACGCCTAGGCACGGTTCGATTGGGACAGTGTGAGTACACCCTAAGACTTGCGTAGCATGCTCAGACAGGAAAGGTTTCCTTAATTTTCCTAATGTTGTTTATGATAAATCTAAAGGACCGGGTGATGCTGGCAACATGATCTGCGAAGTTAAGATGATCATCAATTACCACACCCAGGTTTCTGGCTGTCCTGGAGTGAATGAAGTGGTTGATGAACCTAGTTCAATGGAAAGGTGGTGCTGAATCTTTGGGTCAGCCGAGATCACAAGCAGTTCTGTCTTTGCAAGGTTCAGCTGCAAGGGATGATCCTTCATCCAGAGAGAAATGGCACTCAGGCATGCTGGTCAATAACAGCACGCTCAAGAGTCTTGGGACGGAGGGGGTTGAGAGATACCGTTTCTGTAGTTCTCTAACATTGCAGGATTAAGTGTGGGTTTCTTTAACAGCGGGGTTATACAGGCCTCTTTAAAATCTGTGGAAAAGAGCAGCGGTCAAAGCCCTGAGCCCTGCGGCATACCTATATTGAGGTGTTGTGACCCAGAGACCTCACCTCTCCAGGATACTCTGAATGACCCACCCGAGAGGTAAGACTTGAACCATTGCAGCACCAAATCAGAGACTTCAATAGTCCTGATGGTGGACAGGGGGATTTTGTGATTAACAGTGTTGAATGTGGCGGATAGATCCAGCAAAATGAGTACAGATGATTTGGATGTTGCCCTTTCCTGCCTCAGCGTTTCAAAGACTGAGAGCAATGCAGTCTCGGTGGAATGACTGCTTTTGAAACCAGACTGGTTGCCGTCCAGGAGGTTGGTTCGTGTGAGATAGGAGGAGATCTGGTTAAATACAACCCTCTCAAGAGCTTTGGCGATGAAGGGAAGGAGGGAAACCAGTCTGTGGTTTTCTAACAGCGCTGGGTTAAGGGTGGGTTTCTCTAGTAGCGGTGTTATATGGGCCTCTTTGAAGACGGTGGGAAATGTCACAGTGGCGAGAAACGAGTTGATGATATGGGTCAGGGCAGGGACAATTGATGGGAGATGGCCTGAAGGAGATGGGTAAGGGTGGGATCCAGCGGGCAGGTGATAGGGTGGTTAGATTCAAGATTTTTATTTGTCACATACACAGTTATATAGAGGATATACAACCAGTAGTGAAATGTAGGTCAGATCAGCTCCAAAGATAGTGCAATTATATAAAATACTAAACAATTTAAACAAAATACAAATATAAATAATCTAGGTATGAGGATAATATAGGTAATATATAGTCTATAATAGAACCTAAACTGAATATTTACATGAACAGGGATGTGCAACAACTAGGTACACTAGGTAGTTACTTAGCAGCAGTGCAAAAATGTAAAAAGGTAGCAGCATTACAAAAAGAGCAGTAGTGCAGTGTGTAAAGGTTGAATGACTCTGTGTTGGATGTACTAAAGTACAAGGAGTGTGGTCTGATGTCAAGAGTTTAGGAGCCTGATGGCCCGGGGGAAAAAGCTCCTTCTCAGTCTCTCTGTTCTGGTACTCAGGCTACGGAAGCGCTTACCAGATGGCTGCAGGTTAAAGAGACAGTTATTAGTGTGGTTGGAGTCTTTAATTATTTTCTTGGCTCTGTTCTTACAGCGTTTGAGGTAAATGTCTTGCAGGGGTGGGAGAGCAGACCCTGAGATGCGCTCAGCTAAGCGCACGACTCTCTGAAGAGCTTTGCAGTCTTGGCAGGAGCTATTCCCATACCACACTGAGATGTACTGAGATGAGTTAAAACACTTTCTATTGCTCCTGAATAGAAAATTTTTAGGATCGTTGGTGAGACCCTGAATTTCCTCAGCTGTCGCAGATGGTACAGTCTTTGCCTGGCTTTATTTACTTGTGTCTGAATGTATGAAGTCCAAGTCAGGTCCTCAGAGATGTTAACACCAAGGTACTTGTAGCTGCTCACTTTCTCCACAGGGGTCCCACTGATCATAAGAGGGGTATAGGTCCACTGCTGCCTCTTTCTAAAGTCCACAATCAGCTCTTTGGTTTTGGTCACATTCAGAGAGAGACAGTTGTCCTGGCACCAAGATGTTAGTTTCTCTACCTCCTCCACATATGCGGTCTCGTTGTTGTTGGAGATGAGTCCCAGAACCACTGTATCAGCAAATTTGACAATAGAAGTGGAGCTGTGAGAAGACACGCAGTCATGTGTGTAGAGAGAGTAGAGTAGGGGACTCAGGACGCAGCCCTGTGAAGAAAATCTTGAATCCAATCACAGAGTGAAGAGTTTAGACCAAGATTCAGGATTTTGGAGGTTAACATTTACATTTACGCATTTGGCAGACGCTTTTATCCAAAGCGACTTACATTATATTGTACTATACATTTGTACATTTTGTATAGTAAGCAATACCTTGCCTTGCTCAAGGGCACCTCAGCCGTTACCCACCAGACCTGAGAATCGAACCAGCAACCTTCTGATCATGAGTCCAACTCTCTAACCACTGGGCCACGACTGCCCACTGCCAGGTTAGTTTACTAGGAACTATAGTGTTGAAGGCTGAGCTGTAGTCAATGAATAGCAGTTCATTGACTACAGCAGTTCATTGACTTACATAGTTCCCATTTTTGCTGTCGATGTGAAAGAGGGAAGATTGCAGGACGTGAGAGATGGCATCATCAGTAGATCTATTGGGACGATAGGCAAACTGAAGAGGGTCCAGTGTATCAGGTATGAAGGAGCAGATGTTGTTTTTAACCAGTTTCTCAAAGACCTTCATGACTGTAGATGTAAGAGCAACTGGACGATAGTCATTCAGGCAAGAGGGTTTATAATTCTTATGCACAGGGATGATGACAGATTTTTTAAAGGTGGAGGGAACCACGGAGGTAGCGAGGGACTCATTGAAGATGGATGCAATGACCTTGGAAATGTCTGCTTCAGATAGGAGAGAGAAAGAGGGGAGCGAACACGTGTTGGGGGTTTGGGCGTGTTTGAGAGGAAGAGGCGCCGAGAACTGACTGCTGATGACAGCACAGTCTTCTTTACAAAGAAAGATGCAAAATCAGCTGTTGGGGTGGGCAGGCAGACAAAGAAGAGCAGAGAAGGTTTTAAAGAGAGTACGAGAGTCAGGCGAATTGTGAGCGTGGATGAGACAGCAGAGGATAAGCGGGACGGAGAAAGCATATGTTGGTCACACCAGAAAGTGACCAGTGGGGAAAGGTGTGCAGTGTCTGGAGAAGTTAGGTCAAGATCGAGAGTGATGAGGCAATGATCAGACGTGTGCAGCGAGGTGACCCGAGTGTGATGAGTGGAGCAGTAGCGTGTGTAGATAAGATCTAGTTGATTACCAGACTTATGGGTTGCTGAGGTGGAAACACGCTTAAGGTCAAACGACTCAAGGTCGGTTTTTCAAGGTCGATGTTGAAGTCGCCAAGTACCACCAGAGGAGTACCATCCTCAGGGAAGTATGATAGAAGCACATCCAACTCCTCCAAGAAATGTCCAAGCTGGCCTGGGAGGTGATAGACAACTACAAAATGAATCTTAATAGCATGGGTGATAGTAACAGCATGAAACTCGAAGTAGCTCGCTGTCACACGAGGGTGCTAGCTGTTTGAACTTACAGTCATTAGAGATAAGTAGACCGGTCCTTCCACCCCTCCCTGTTATGCGAGGACTGTGGGAGAAAGTGTAATTATTGGAGAGGGCAGAGAGAGTAGCAGACTCTTCTGGTTTGTTCCATGTTTCTGTGAGACACTCACCAGAGTGTCTAACAAAAGCTGTAATGAAATCAGCTTTGTTTCCAGCAGATTGGCAGTTCCACAAGCCTATAGGGAGAGTAACAGAGGCGTTTGTGGATAGTGAAATAGTGCACAGGTTATTGGCATTGGGTTGCCTTCAGCGTGATGCAGATGATTTCAAGTTGTAGTGACAGTAGTGATTTGAAAACACATAGTAAAGAGAGTAGAATAGGAAGTAAACAAGAGAAATAATAAAAAAGAAGGAATAAATATGCATATAACAGTGGAAAGTTAGTACAAAAAGTCAGATGACAGAAGTATATTTAACTCAAGCTGACCTGGGGGATAGATAACTACAAGATTAATTTTACTAGGGTGGATGATAGTAACAGCATGTGACTCAAAAGAGATGCTGTCACATGAGGTGGTTAGCTGTTTGAATTTGCCAATCATCATCCAACACTTGGAGTATATAAGATCTGTACTTACTCATGTGTGCCTTCGCAGATATTGATGCCAACATTCATCCCCCTCCTTCCCACCACCACCAGGTCGGTCCCTGTCTATACATCCCGGGGGGTAGACCCTCTAGATTTGAGCTACGTACAGCCCAAGAGAATATTATCTTATAATCTTTTGCTTTAATTAGCTAGTTAACCGTTAAATACATGTCGTTGCAACGTCATCTTGCCTCCTGAGTTTTTCTGGCAGAATGACATTTCTCCTTAGAACATAACAGCTTACAGTACACTCACCTTATGCTTACATGTCTTCAACTTTATTTTTTCCAACAGTGTTTATCTCAAATGCTCAGGCGATTCAGATTGGAAGCAACAACACAATGAATGTACGGACCCCGCAAAGCAGCTCTCACAGCTCATTATCCACAAGATCCAACAGATACAGTGAGCTGCTACAGAAAAAGGGTAAGATATACTGTTTACACAGTACCAGTCAAAAGTTTTGAAACACTTAAAAGCACTGTGTGGAATTTTTTAGTGCATCTAGATGAGGTTGCAACCAACCACTCACTCCACAGCCCCCCCCCCTCCCATTCGAAGCTCTTTCCGGAGGCCGTGAGAGGATTAAGATGTTGTCACATTTTTGCTTCTTGTCCAAAAGAGATAACATATTTACGAAACGCGCTCTGTAGAGCAGTTTGTCCGTTTAGGGCTACTGTAGAAACAACATGGCAAATTATTTGTAAGGTGACCTGCGGTGTATGTAGATAGAAATAGCTTGTTCTAGGGACGCACCGAAAATATTTGGCCGAAAATGGCAAAACAAGCATGGCCAAATAAGTGAAATATGGCCGAATACATTTTACCGAACATGGCGTCTGATGCGATCAAGAAGCAAACAGTGCGGAGAGAGAGACGTGCATGCTTTATTAATGCAGCAAACATGTCTGCAGTGTGTAGAAGCATTTTAAACTTTAAAGCAGCAGGTTCAGTTCAGACTGCACTGATGCATGAATGGGATGCACACGTACAAAGCAGCGTTTCCAAGAACTAATAATCTTTGTTGTCCTTGTTTGAGTATTTTTGATTTGAAACATATATTCACATACAATCAAACTAAAATTTATTCAGACACCTTCTCACATTATAACAGTTTATTTGCTATAGTTTAGAAAATGGTAATAGAATGATTAGAATATGACAAGAACTGTTAAACTGTGTCAAAACAAATTCATCTTGATAATGTCAGATAACTTTGATAGAAAGGTATGTAGTGGGTTAGGCTGAATAGCTGTCAGCTGTTAATTTAGGTATACAATTTGATGCAACCAATAATTTTGTTCAGTCTGTCGTATAAAAAGGTTGCATTAGCAATTAAAGTAAAACAACACTTAAGTACAACATGGTTAGGGTCAAAGTGTCTAAATAATTTTTGGGTATAATATATCACAGTTTACTTTATTTTGCTGTCCTCGCTTACATAAATAAATTACAGTGTCCTACACCCACTTATAAAAAAATACATGTATTTGACTGCTATAACAAATCTAATGTAACTCTTTTTTGTGTGTTTTTCTCAATGTTTTTATAATCAGAGGACCATGCAATTACCGAATGCCACCTGGAGATTGTTCGTCAGAACATTGGGAGTAACTGGAAACGTGTTGCTCGTAAACTAGGTCTGACTGAATTAGACGTGGAGACCATCGACCATGACTATGACCGTGATGGGCTGGCTGAAAAGGTGCACCAGATGTTGGAGTGCTGGAAGATGAGGGAGGGACTTCTGGGTTTTACTTTGGGTAACCTGTGTCGTGCATTGGATGGATTCACCAAACATGATGTTATCATTCAGCTATTGGGTGTGTCATAAATTATAAGTGTTTGTACCTGGAGGGTAGGGCCAAATGGATTGTCAAATAGTTTGCCACCCATGTCCTTTTAATAAAATGTACCAATCCAGCATGAAACTCATTTTCATCACCAAGCACTATTTCTTCTGGATTCAGGGAGATTAACACTTTCCTTCACTATTACACAAATTGTATATTTTCATGGGGGTTTGGATGCTACATCATAGTGATGATTATCATGATTCTTTATAATACTTTTTTACATGCATGTCTATACTATATGTACTATATTTGTATGTCTTGTACCAAATAAGATACTTTGTGATTGATATAAAAATATGTTTTAGTAATGATGATCTTTATTATTAAAAATATTTTTTTCTTGTTGTAAATTCATTTAATTTCTGTATTTTAGAAAGTTCTATTGCTTTATTTTCAAATAGTTTTATAGCATAGATACATGTTTACATTTATTAATTTAGCAAACACTTTTTTCAACAGCGACTTACAAATGAGGAAAAGTCAATAAACTGTCATATGAACCAACAATGGCGAATGACAGCCTCTTTTAACGGACAGGGCTGGGCTTAAACATGTTGAGACAAAATAATCAGAATCAGAATAAGCTTTATTCGCCAAGTGTGCACACACAAGGAATTTGTTCTGGTTACAGGAGCTCTTAAACACACAATATACACATAACACATAACACAAGAAATAAATAAATAAATATGGATAAAAATATAATAATATACAAAGGTGCAGTTTAGTTATGTGCAAGTGTGCCTAGTAAGTACTATATATTACAACTGTGTACTGTACATGTTTAAGACCAAGAAAATATAATCATATGTATTTACATAAAGTGTCAGAGTAAAGATATTGCACTGATATATATATATCACTTAACATCTAGGAGGTTATGGTGGATGCACTAGCTGTTCAGGTTTGAGATGGCCTGCGAGAAAAAAAACTGTTCTTGAATCTAGATGTTCTAGTCCGCAGTGTTCTGTATTGTCTGCCTGATGGCAGGAGTTTAAACAGATTGTGTCCAGGATGGGAGGAGTCTTTGATAATGTTACCAGTCCGTTTCTTCACCCTGGAGTTGTACAAGTCCTGGACATTGGGCAGGGACACATTTTACAGTGTGTTGCAGTTTATGTCTGATTTGGTGGCTGAACCAAACCAGACTTTAATAGATGTACACAGGACTGATTCAATCACAGCTGTGTAGAATTGTTCCATCAGCTCCTGTGGTAGATCAAACTTCCTCAGTTGGCGAAGGAAGTACATTCTTTGCTGAGCTTTTTTGACAATGGAGTCTATATGGGTCTCCCACTTCAGGTCCTGTGAGATGGTAGTGCCCAGGATCCTGAATGATTCCATAGCTGTCACAGTGCTGTTGTGAATAGTGAGGGGAAGAAGTGATCCTCACTAAAGTTTACCGTCATCTCCACAGTTTTTAGAGTGTTAAGCTCCAGGTTGTTTTGATTACACCAGACAGCCAGAATGTTCAACTCCTCTGTATGCAGATTCATCACAATCCTGGATCAGGCCACGGTCAGAAGAGCAGTGGAGACAGAACACAGCCCTGAGGAGCTCCAGTGCTGATGGTGAGGGTGCTGGATGTGAAATTCCCCATCCTCACTAGCTGTTGTCTGTCCATGAGGAAGTTAGTAATCTACTGACAGGTGGAGGTGGGTACAGAGAGCTGAGTGAGTTTAGTCTGAAGGATGTTTGGTATGATTGTGTTAAAGGCTGAGCTGAAGTCCACAAACAGGATCCTAGCATATGTCCCTGGTCTTGCAGGATAAAATGCAGCCCCATGTTGACTGCATCATCCACTGACCATAACTGAAGAGGGTCTAGCAAGGATCCAGTGATGTTCTTTAGGTGGGCCAGCATCAGTCTCTCAAACGAGTTCATGACCACAGATTTCAGGGCAACAGGTCTGTAGTCATTTAGCCCTGTGATCTTGGGTTTCTTCGGCACAGGGATGATGGTGGAGCGTTTGAGGCAGGAGGGGACTATGCACTGCTCCAGTGATGTAATGAAGATCTTTGTGAAGATGGGTAACAACTGGACAGCACAGGCTTTAAGGCATGCAGGTGAGACACCATCTGGGCCTTTTGCTTTCCTGATCTTCTGTTTCCAGAAGACCCGGCACACATCTTCTTCATAGATCTTAAGTACAGTGGCAGGAGGAAGAGGGGCCGGAGGTGTTGATGGTTGTGACTGGAGAAGGTCAGAGTGGGTGTGGGGTGTGAAGCTGGCCTTTTCAAACCTGCAGTAAAACCCATTCAGGTCTTTAGCCAGTTATTGACACGTCACAGAGTTGGGGGATGGCATCTTGTAGCTGGTGATAGCTTTCAGGTTTTTCCACACAGAAGCAGGGTCGTTGGTTGAAAACTGGGTTTTCAGCTTTGCGGAGTAGCTCCGTTTGGCTACTTTTATCTTTTATATAATGGCACTGATACACTATATTGCCAAAAGTATTGGGTCACCCTATCTAATTAACAGGTTTGATGTCTTTAGTAATTTCTATGAGTACAAATCTTAATGCTGCAGCATATCATGATATTCTATGGAACTGTGTGCTTCTAATTTAATAGCAACAGTTTGGGAAGAGCCCCTTTTTATTCCATCATGACAATGTCCCTGTGTATGAGGGTTCAGAAGGTTCAGAAATAAATCATTAATTCAGTCAGTGTGAAAGAACTTGACTGGTCTGCATAAAGCCAAGTCCTGAACCCAGCTCAACACATTTGGTGTGACTTTAAATGCAGTCTTTGAGCCCAAAACTCATCACTCCACATCAATGGCTTGTACACAGGGGTACAGCGAATTTGGAACAGAAAAATGGTGCTTCCAAAACTGTTGAAACAGAGATGGAAACAAATTTCCTTGCAATGCCATTTGTAGATATGCAATTTAAAACAGTTTCAAAAGCCCCTGTTCTTGTCCCAAAATGACGACTCCTGTGCACAAGTCATTGGTGTTTGGTGATGAGTTCTTTGCTCAAAGTCTGCATTTAAAATGACACGAAATGATGTTCAGCTGGGTTCAGGACTTAGTTTTATGCAGACCAGTCAAGTTCTTCCACACTGACTAAAGTCATCAAACCATTAGATAGGGTGACCCAATACTTTTGGCAATATAGTGTATATTTTAAGATAAGTCAGTGTAAGTTGTTTTACATTTAGACTCAAACTTGCATTTTAGTCTGGCTCTAGCCTTAAGACTTCTCTGTACATAACCGACAGAAATTATTTTATTTTTTAAATTAGTTTCAGGATGCACATTACCAGTAATGTTTTCTTTTTAGGACATGTTTATACAAGCTATTTAAATGTTCTAATATAGCCTATTGATTTAATCTAAAGGTTAACATTTACTGTGTAGTTTTCATTTGAATTTGAGCATATTTCTACAACTTTTTGGGGGGCAAATTTGTATCATGTGTGCTTGGTCGTGCAGTGTACAGGAAAAAACATGAGACGATGATCCTCTCTTGACCAGCAACAGGTAAGTTTAAGCAGACCTACAAACTAATTTCCCTAAACGCAATATTTTACACTCACTCTGTGTGCATGTTTGGATGGAAGCAACAGAAGCATGGGAAAGTTGAAAGTAAAAGTGAAAGTGACCTATTTGTCAGATATGGTGGCCCATACCCGAAATGTGACCTCTGCATTTAACCCAACCAGTGAATAGTGAACACACACACTTCAAGTCGTGAACACACATACACAAATTTAGGTCAGGCTACAAGTGCCCTGGCACTATATGTTGGCACGTTAACCACAGGGCTATTGACGACGACTAACACATATGTTTACACTTTATAAAGAAGTTGTTCTGTGGCCAAATGTTAGCATGTTGTCTTTTTGTACACAATGTAATCCAAACCAAGTACAGCGGATCTTTTACTGATGATGGGCCTGTCAATGGAGCCCCAGAGGATTACTGGAAAAAAGCACTGGCCTCATAAGACAGGGGTTGTGGGTTCAAGTGCCACCGCAGACGTGTTTCAGCAAAGTGGCGCAGTGGAAGCGTGCTCAATGAAAACCTTGCACTGCTCTCTTTGTCAGAGAACAGACCGTCAACATGACTGGCGTCTTTTTACGATGTGTAACAAAAAATAAAGATAAATTGTGTGTAAAAGCAGCAGACTTTGATTGCAAATTAAGGGCACCTGAATGCTGGGCACATAACCCAGAAGTTGGTGGATCGAAACACACCTATGCTAACTGATGTCTCTTAGTGATTAGTCCTAGACTTAGATTGTAGTACTCTCGTTTCAGGCTCAGGAACGATGCTAAGATAAATGTTTAAATTGTGGCCAATTGTTAAAGTGTTGTCTTGTCGCACACAATGTAATCCAAATTTCCAAAGAGACCCAAAAAGGCATCTGTGAGCTGGGCCCATAACCCAGACATTGGTGGATCAAAACACACCTATGCTTACTGATGTCTCTTAGTGAATAATCCTAGACTTTGATTGTAGTACCCTCGTTTTAGGCTCAGGAACGATGCTAAGATATATGTTAAAACTTTATAAAGAGGTTGTTCTGTGGCCAGTTGTTAGTGTTGTCTTGTCGCACACAATGTGATGTCTTTTCTCAATGTTACCACAGTGAGCAGGATGCAGTCCGTACCCAGACCAGAAGGTACAGCTGAAAGAGTGATGCAGCAACCCGACAAGTCCTCACTACAAAACTGCAATTAACTAGAATATTTTTGACAATCGTACACCTATTATCTATTTTATTTTATTTTAGCTCAGTTGTGCAAGCACTGTTGAGCTTGTAGAGATGCTGCAGCTTTTGCCAGAGGGGAACTGGTTCCCCTGGTTGGGTCTGGGTTTTCCTGAGGTTTTTTCCTCCACTGGAGTTTTGGGGTTTCTCGCCACAGTTTGCATATTGTTTTGCACTACTTGCCCGACTGGGGAGGCTGCTGACATCAGCTCTAGAATGTAAAGGTTTTGCATTTACAGTTTTTTCCAGTCACTAACAAGCGTTTGTCCAACCAGTTGTCACATTTTCAAAACTCTAAACACAATTAGCACAGCATCGGTCTTTTGTGGCCATACCATTCACACATTTCATGTCGTTTTCACACATTATGCAGTCAATGAACACATTTCCACAATGCTTACATTTTCTTAACAGACAAGCTTATACCTCAAAACAAAATTATGGATTGTTTTTGTAGTATTTACGAATGTTAACACACAACATCCCACAATAGCGAAAACAATATTCCAAACCTTAGATACAGTATAAAAACCTCTGCTTCTGCAATGATGTCAGTTCAAAAACAATATATCTCAGCTGATAATAAACAAACAATTGAATAATTGACACACAGCTGATTTATGTTGGGTAAATTGGGCCAACCACAGCTGATTCCAGTGTAACCCCGCTACTTTACAGTATAACCAGACACAAGGACAATTTCCTCTTGTAAAAATAGAATTTATTAATACAGCCAAAAGTAACCAAACAAAAAAAGACAAATTAAACATAAGGTTATTCCCCCTCACCAGATGTAATTGGTAGTCAGCCACTGCTCTAACACAATTTCCACCTATGCCCAGAACCACTCAAAAAACCAAACCCCCAAAAATCATACTGCACTTTAAACACAAAACCAAAACACACACTTTATCAAAATCAACACCACCCCAAATCATAAAAAGGGAATGACTCCCGGGCCATCAGGCATCAATGTAACCTAAAGGGTATGGCAGTTGGCTGACTATATGAGGCTGGGAAGGGACATACTAAAACAACACAAAATAAGAAAAAATAACATATCTCGCTAGCCAGTCTGATACACCACAACCATAGCCGTGTACTACACTGTAAAAAATGTCCGTGAAATTAACAGGGAAATTCTGTAGTTTTCATGGAAAAAAACTGTTGTCAGAAGACTTCCGTATAAAATACGGAAAAACACTGTAAAACCTGTCAGTGAAATTAACAGTAAAATTCTGTCGTTTTTACGAAAAAAACACGTCACAAGTTGTAAAACCTGTCAGTGAAATTCTGTCGTTTTTACGGAAAAAACACGTCACAAGTTGTAAAACCTGTCAGTAAAATTCTGTCGCTTTTACGGAAAAACACATCACAAGTTATAAAACCTGTCAGTGAAATTCTGTCGTTTTTTTGGAAAAAACACGTTGTAAAAACTCAAATGACATTAGTTTTTAATAATCAGTTTGCTCTCTAAAAACTCACCATTAAACAACTCCACAACAACTATTAACACATTCACTTATTACATCACTTTATTTCTGTGGTTCATCTGATTTAACACAAGTGTTGATGGTTTTGTTGAGTCACCATTATGGTATTCAGTGTTTGCTTTAGTAGGACTCTTGACTCTTTGCTTTGTTGTGTTACATTTTCTTTAGCTGTTATAACTGTGTGATGAAAACCCATCTGTTTAGGTGGAAAGAGCTAAGAGAAATTGTCATCATGTTATTTGTCATGAGAGTTGTCATCTACTGGTTTATTCACTGTTTTAAAATTATTTTATTATACTCACTGATGTTAAGAATGAGACTGACAGAATGATATTTTGAGAGACTTTACAACACGTGATTTACAGATAGAAATGGACTAGCAGATATCAATAATAAACCTATTCATCTCCTATTCATCCTATTGAATAGGTAGATAGGTAGATAATAAACCTATTCATCTAGTGGGCAGTCGTGGCCCAGTGTTTAGAGAGTTGGACTCATGACCAGAAGGTTGCTGGTTCGATTCTCAGGGCTGGCGGTTAGCGGCTGAGGTGCCTTTGAGCAAGGCACCTAACCCCCACTTGCTTACTATACAAAATGTACAAATGTATAGTACAATGTAATGTAAGTCGCTTTGGATAAAAGCGTCTGCTAAATGTAAATGTAAATGTAAATCTCATCAATGGTGACCACAAAAACGACCACATAAGATAAACGCAAGGCATTCTGGGTACCATCAAAGTAGAAAAACTCATTAATGTCTCCCAGGATGCATTGCGGCATGAAGCTTTTCATTTGATGGTCACCACTGTTGAGATTCATACACTGATTCTTGATGTCTGTGTTCAAACTAAAAAGCAGATTTTTCCAAACTGCTCAAAAACTTTTCTCAAATGATTGTTGCTGTTTCTCAAATTTAAGCCCATTCACACTGTTATTAAAAAATGTCAAAACATAAAAAACTGCTTTTAATTGAGTATTCACAATAATGAAAACCAGACTAAAGCTCCTGTTTACATCTCCTTTTATTTTTATTTACTATGACAATTATGTTAACGGTGATTTTAAACAACATTCATTGATGTTATGCTGCAGTCCCTGTGAAGCAGAAGTTATGATCGTCTTCATTATTCTGACATATTTCAAAGTTAAATTAAATATTTAATGAGGAAGAATAGTGGGTGTGGCTCATGGTTTCCTCTGTGAATTGATTGGATGAATAAAACAGGATGTTCCCGTATTTTTAGGGTAGTTTACTGGCAACCACAGCTGCCGGTATTTTTCTGTACAAACTACGGAATTTTTCTTTTCTGACCGTTAAATTGTTTTTTAGTCACCGCTATGCTGAAGAGTGGAGTCTGTGTTTAAGTCAAAGTCAGGCAAGAGGTTTCTGATGTCATGCTGCATGTTGTTTTGTTTAAAAGTGACTGTCAATTATTATAAAGAAATAAACGGAAATATGTGAAGGAAATGTAATATTTTCACTTTTATGCATTAGGTGAATGTTTTAATAGTGTGTAAAGAAATGCTCTCAATATAAAAGACTCAAATGAAATAAATTAAATCACAGCTTGATGTTTTTGCCCTGAAGTTCTTGAACTTCATCACTGTTTACGTGCTTTCCCCTATTTTTTACAGAATTTTACTGGCAACCACAGCTGCCGGTATTTTTCCCTAAAAATTACGGAAATATTTTTTACAGTGTAGGTTGAAAACAGACAATGCACACATCCACGATCGAACAGCACAATATCCAAATCTGCTCCAGGCCACAGACACGCACAACCAACAGCCTCTTGACTCTTTCCTGAAGTCCACAATGAGCTCCTTTGTCTTGGAGGTGTTAAGAGATGTTATTGTCACAAATTTTATGATGGAGTTAGATCCGTTCACAGGCCTGCAGTCAGAGGTGAAGAGGGATTAGAGGAAGGGGCTTAGCACACAGCCCTGTGGTACACCAGTGTTGAGTGTGATGGTGGTGGAGCAGATGGAGCCTGATCTCACCTGCTGTGGTCTGTTGGTCAGAAAGTCTTTAATCCATTTGCGTAGGGAGGTGTTAATGCCCAGGTCTTCAAGTTTAGCAATTAACTTCTTCCTGAGGACACTAAAGAAGAATCAGCTGTCCTCGGCTATCCTGGTGAACATCTATCGCTGTGCAATAGAAAGCATTCTGACCAACTGTCTCAGTCTGGCATGGGAGCTGCTCTGTTGCAGAGCGCAAGGCACTGCAGCGGGTGGTGAAAACCGCCCAGCGCATCACAGGGACTCCACTTCCAGCCATGGAAGACATCCAGAGGAAACGCTGTCTGCGTCGAGCTCGCAGCATTCTTAAGGACTCCTCTCATCCTGCTCACAGACTGTTTTCTCTCCTGCCCTCCGGCAGGCGTTTCAGGTGCCTCCGGACCAGGACCAGCAGACTAAAGAACAGCTTTTTTCCCAGAGCTGTCTCTTTATTGAACTCTGCCCCTTGCTGATCCCACTGCCCCTCATATACTACTACACTCTTCTCTCCCCCCTCACTGCACACCTGACTTCACTTTGTTATTTGCACTACTGGACTGTCTATACATAACATTTATGTTAATCTGCACTACTAGACTGCTCATTTGCACTGCCAACTGTTCATTTACAGTACCGACTGTTTACTATGCATCTTGCACTCCTACACTTTAACTGAAATATGCAATAACTTCTTCCATTGCACTGTTACTTAGCTTCTGTCCATAATTTATTTGCACTACTCTATATCCATTGCACTGCTGCTCACCATAGCCTAACTTATTGTATACATCCACCTGTAAATTTCTGCTTATAGTAATAGCCATCTGTATATTATGTTCATAATACATATCCATCTGTAAATCTCTGTTTTTAGTAATAGACATCTGTATATTATGTTTATAGTACATATCCATCTGTTCATTTCTGTTTATAGTAAGAGACATATGTATATTATGGTCATAGTACATTTCCATCTGTAAATTACTTCTGTAATATTTATTTATGTAACTTATGCAACCACTGTATATGCTGCACTTGCTGCTATTGCACTTCTGGTTAGACCTAAACTGCATTTTGTTGCCTTGTACTTGTACATGTGTAATGACAATAAAGTTGAATCTAATCTAATCTAAAGGAAAAAAACTGATTTGCTTTTACCGGAATGCTTTAGAATGTGAACATTACTGTACATGTGGACATACAGTTCTCAACCAAGAAATGTAATGCCTCTGTTTGGGCCCGCAGGAGAGATTCAAACCTCCTCTCCTGCTCCATGAAGGCCCAATGTTGTTTAGCATGAAGACCAGCGAGTGCCTGAATGATATCCGAAAGCAGCGTGACTGGCGGGGACTGCATAATAGCAGCGGCGTTCCTCCTTCCTCCCGGGTTTCGGCACCAGTGTAACAAAGTTAATCTTATGCGGAGGAAAGAGGCAGGGTCGGTGTAATAAGATCCAAATAATATTTATTAACTCAGGTAAACTCTTCAAAACGATAAACGAACAGAAACAAACAAAACAATCCACACGTGATAGCCTCTCTGCTATTGCTATACGTCACACATGACGTACTCACCGCCCTCCGTGCTCCGGACGGAAGCTCCTCCCTCCCAGGCGGAGCGTGGCCAAGCCCCCCTTGCCCCAATATGACATGTGCATATAATAAAGGACATGCC
The DNA here is from genome assembly GCA_026939265.1 of Oreonectes daqikongensis. Lineage (NCBI taxonomy): Eukaryota > Metazoa > Chordata > Actinopteri > Cypriniformes > Nemacheilidae > Oreonectes > Oreonectes daqikongensis. The sequence continues at coordinate 17,204 of JAOTQM010000225.1, read as the reverse complement.
CCACAGTCTTTACATGGTTACGGAGTAAATATTTATACATATCTTTGTTATATAAAGTCTAGATTTGTTGAGATGTTTGTTTTAACATGCTCACCAGTGTATTTTACCCAAATTGTGTTGTGTATATATATTTGATTACATTGCTAATTGTGTAGGCTGTATTAAATCCCTTATTTGTTCCTTCTCTGTATGTTCCTTAAAAATATATAAACTATCAAACTATGTATGACAGATGTAAATACAGACATCAAATAGACGTCAAACAGATTGAGTTTGCTATCAGGGAGCGCTGTTTTTGAAAAGTGCGCAAGTCCTACAGGCTCTAGGACCCTGGGGGAATCCCTGGGCGGAGTGAAGTAGGAGGAAACTTGCGAATGAACGAAACAATTTGAAATAAAATCACAGAGAACAAAATAAAGATAACAAACTTAATATTTAATTGCAATGTACATTGTTTACAGCAATAATCTGACATCAGTTCGATCTGAACTTATTTATTTGTAGATGTTATTACTCCACCTGTGTGACATCATCAACTATATTGCTGAAACAACTTGGTTCAAACAATTGATCTCTGACAGAGTTACTACGGTTTTGGTAACTACATTGTTCATTTTCTTGTGAGATATCTATTGATGGTGACTGTTATTAGCGATAACCACTAGATGGCATTTCATTTACATGATTAATTTGTTTCATCATTTTAGACATTCTGAGATAAAAGATGATCTTGTATGGATCCAATAAAACATTTAAAGCTGTAAAACATTGAGGTGATGAAAAACATAGTTGTAGATCAAATAGATTTCTAAATGTCGAGCGGATTAGGGTTGGCGTGGTTGATGACAGCTGGATTGTGACTGGAGAGCTGATGGAAGGAAGTAGCGTAGATTCCGGTAGTGATCCGGAAATGGAGGATGATATGGTTGGTGTGGATAGTGGAGACAGCGTCGGTGGCTCCAAAGCAAGAAATGAATGGAAAATCCAACTTTGTTTTCATTTACCTTTTGTTGTGGTTTCTTTCTGCCATTCTTCATTAACCACTCGAGTCAGGTTTTGATTCCATCAGATAGACTTTTATTGACTAAACCAATAAAGAGCCGAGCCCCCCATATTTACATTTACATTTTACATTTACATTTATGCATTTGGCAGACGCTTTTATCCAAAAGTTGACTTACATTACATTGTACTATACATTGGTACATTTTGTATAGCAAGCAAGTGGGGGTTAGGTGCCGTTACCCACCAGCCCTGAGAATTGAACCAGCAACCTTCTGGTCATGAGTCCAACTCTCTAACCACTGGGCCACGACTGCCCCATGTATGTGAACTGCCCACGACTGCCCCATATGCAGGGCCGGGCCCTCCCACAGAGCACTGCAGAGGACAGGGACCTGCATAGGAGAGAACTGTCTTGGCCTACTAAGGGCAAGCATTTTATAGATAGAATGTTTGGGGATGGGCACACAGGTCTGATGGAGGTTTTAGGGGTGGGGGTTTTAGAAGAAAGACCTGTAGCCACATATATAGAGAATTATAATGGTGGCTTAGATTGTATGCGATTCCTTTAGATTTAGGTTAATAAAATCTTCTACACTTTCAAACCACTTTCCTTTAACAATAGTAAATTAATAAATAGTGTTTACATTAAGTTTTTCTGAGAATGTGTTTGGGGAGAATTTTATTAGATTTTCTTTTTTTACAAAGAATAATGCCTTTTGAAATGTATATTGTTGTTTCTTAAAGATACAAACCATTCACAACTTAAATACTTGTGGGCAGTTTTAAGAAGCGAATGTGAAGTGAATGTTGTAAAAATGCCTAGATATCAGATGATTAAGTCCTGATACTGAGAATCTTGTTTCAGAATCAAAAGAATCAGAATCAGAAAGAGCTTTATTGCCAAGTATGTTTTCACATACAAGGAATTTGTTTTGGTCACAGGAGCTTCCATGCATAAGTGTAAACATAAGACGTAACAGACATTAAATTAAGATAGGAATAAAGAATAGTACAGTAATAATAAATGGGGTGAATATACTAGGCATAACGTGACATAGTGCAATAGTTTATAGACATGCTATTTACAGATGTGCATTATGAGATTATTTAAGGATGTTCAACTTACAATGTCATATGAAGAAAACAACACATTTTGATAAGTTCAGTACAGATGTATAGTGACGTATAGTGCAATAGTTATAGAGATGTTATTTACAGATACAAAAGTATTTTTTACATGTTCAATTGCGTTCAGTATGTACAATGGTCAGTATCAGCATTTCTTCTTTAAACATGAAACAGCCTGAGGGAAAAAGCTGTTCTTGTGTCTGACTGTTCTGGCGGTCAGTGCTCTGTAGCGCCATCCAGAGGGCAACAGTTCAAATAAGGAGTAAGCTGGGTGTGTGGGGTCCAAAGTGATTTTTATTGCCCTTTTTCTCATTCTGGAGGTGTAAAGTTCTTGAAGGCTGGGTGGGGGGAACCAATGATTTTCTCAGCCGTCCTGACTGTCCTCTGTAGTCTACTGATGTATGATTTGGTAGCTGAACTGAACCAGACAGTTATAGATGTGCACAGGACAGATTCAATAATGGCAGAATAGAACTGTTTCAGTAGCTCTTGTGGCAGGTTGAGCTTCTTTCTGGCGGAGGAAGTATAGCCTCTGCTGGGCCTTTTTCCTAATGGAGTCGATGTGATGGGTCTATTTCAGGTCTTGAGAGATGGTGGTGCCCAGGAACCTGAATGACTCCACTGTTGCCACAGTGCTGTTCATGATGTTTAGTGGGGGGAGGGCTGGGGGGGTTTCTCCTAAAGTCCACGATCATCTCCACTGTTTTGAGCGTGTTAAGCTCTAAGTTGTTGTGACTGCATCATACAGCCAGCTGTTCTATACAGCCAGCTGTTCCTCTAGCCTATAAGCAGACTCATCGCCATCCTGGATAAGGCCGATGACGGTTGTGTCATCTGCAAATTTCAGGAGCTTGACAGATGGGTCTTTTGCAGTGCAGTCGTTTGTATACAGGGAGAAGTATACAGGGGGGGAGCCAGTGCTGGTGGTGAGGGACCTAGATGTGAGTTTCCCCAGTCTCACTAGCTGTTGCCTGTTTGTCAGAAAGCTGCTGATCCATTGACAGATTGGGGTTGGTATGGAGAGCTGGGTCAGTTTGGGTGATAGGAGACCAGGCATGATGGAGTTGAAAGTGGACTGAACTGAAGTCCACAAATAAGATCATTGCATAGGTCCCGGGTCTGTCGAGATGTTGAAGGATGTAATGCAGTCCCATGTTGACTGCATCATCCACAGACCTGTTTGCCCTCTATGCAAACTGAAGAGGATCTAGTAAGGGCCCAGTGATGTCCTTCAGGTATGCTAACACCAGTCTTTCAAATGACTTCATAACTACAGACGTGAGAGCGATCGGTCTGTAGTCGTTTAGTCCAGAGATTTGGGATTTCTTGGGGACTGGAATGATAGTGGAGCGTTTGAGGCAGCCGGGGACTTCACACAGCTCCAGAGATCTGTTGAAGATCTGTGTGAAGACTGGGGCCAGTTGGTCAGCGCAGGCTTTTAAGCAGGCAGGTGAAACACCATCTGGCCTGGATCTTTCCTTGTCTTCTGTTTTTTGAAGGGGTTGCAGGAGGTGTGGATGTTTGTGTGAGGCGCAGGTCAGAGTGGGGGTGAGGTGTGATGCTGGGCTTTTCAAACCTTAAGTAAAACACATTCAGATTGTCTGCCAGTTGTTGATTCTCCAAATATTGTGGGGGAGGTGTCTTGTAATTTGTGATGTTTTTCAGACTTGTCCAGACTGACGCCGTGTCGTTGGCTGAGAACTGGTTCTGCAGTTTTTCAGAATAGGATCTTTTAGCCACCTTGATCTCCTTTGTTAGTCTGTTCCTGGCCTGGTTATACAAGATTTTATCCCCACTAATGAAGGCATCTTCTTTGGCATGACGAAGCTGTCTGAGTTTTGATGTAAACAATGGTTTATCATTATTAAATGATACAAATGTCCTGGTAGGAATGCACATATCCTCACAGAAACTGAAAGTATCTGTGAGCTCATCCAGATGGGTGGCTGAAGCTTCAAATACACTCCAGTCAGTACAGTCGAAGCAGGCTTTGAGTGCCCGCTCTGCTTCGGCTGTCCATCTTGTAACAGTCCTTATCACAGGTTTAGCTGTTTTTCTCTCAATTTCTTTTTCGCCTTTTCTATCCTTACTCGCACAGCATGTGTTTCCAATTCATTTCTGTGGTCTCTCGCCCACGACACTCTCTCACGAGAGGAAGATGGAGCAATCCTGCCAACCTTCGCACCATCTGTACCTCTTCTACTCTTCCACTCTCTCTTTCCATTGGTCTCTGGAATTGTCAATCTGCTGTTAATAAATCTGACTTCATCCCTGCATTTGCTTCCCACTCTGCTCTTAGTATTGTAGGATTAACTGAAACCTGGATTACTTCTGAGAACACAGCAACCCCTGCAGCTCTCTCTAGTAATTTCTCTTTCTCTCACACTCCCCGCCAGCATGGGAGAGGTGGTGGCACCGGTCTTCTCATCTCCAAAGACTGGAAGATCTCCACCTACCCCTCCGTAGTCAACACCAATTCTTTTGAATTCCATGCCGTAACTATTACTTCTCCATTAAAACTCCACATTGTAGTTATTTATCGCCCCCCTGGTCAACTGGGCGAATTTCTAGAAGAACTAGACATGCTGCTCTCGTCTTTCCCTGAGGACGACTCGCCGCTTGTTGTCTTTGGGGATTTCAACATCCACCTAGAGAAGCCTTATGCCTCAAACTTCCACTCACTGCTTACTTCCTTCAATCTCCAACTAGTCCCCACCACAGGTACCCATAAGTCAGGTAACCAACTTGATCTTATCTACACACGCAGCTGTGATACAGAAAACACCGTGATTACACCTCTGCACGTCTCTGATCACTTTTTCATCACTTTTAATTTAATACTGCATTCCCTCAACTCACCAGCTCCTCTGCCAGTCTCATTTAGGCGGAATCTGCGCTCCCTTTCTCCTGCCCATCTTTCATCTGTCATAGAAACCTCCCTTCCATCCTTCACACACTTTGCATCACTAGATGTTAATTCTGCCACAGACACACTTCTCACAACACTAACCTCGTGTCTAGACATTATTTGTCCTCTTTCCTCCAGGCCAGCACGTGCTACTCCTTCCAGTCCCTGGTTGTCCGATACCCTCCGGGAACACCGGGCTAAACTTAGAGCGACTGAAAGGAAATGGCACAAAACAAAAGACATCGCTGACCTCTGTAAGTATCAAGCTTCACTCTCTATCTTCTCTGCAGACATTCACACTGCTAAATCTGCATTCTTCCATGACAAAATTAGCAGCGCCTCAGACTCCCACAAGCTTTTCAAAACATTTAAAACTCTCCTCTGTCCCCCTCCACCACCTCCGTCCAACTCCCTAACGGCTAATGACTTTGCCAGCTACTTCACAGACAAAACTAGGTCTATCAGCAGACAATTTTCAGCTCCACCCATCCATGATCTCACATCGCACATACACACAGCAGACCATCTTCTCTCCTCTTTCTCTCCTCTTAAAGAGGATGATGTCTCTAAACTTCTGCTCTCTACTCACCCAACCACCTGCCCGTTAGACCCCATCCCCTCACATCTAGTACAAGCCATCTCACCCACACTCCTACCATCGCTCACTCATATCATCAACACATCTCTTAATACAGGAATTTTCCCCACTGCATTCAAGCAGGCCCGGGTAACCCCGCTGCTTAAGAAACCCACACAAGACACTTCCCTACTGGAGAACTATAGACCCATTTCTCATACTTATAAAGCCTTAAACGGTTTAGCTCCTACCTACATAACAGAGCTTCTATCACGCTACAACCCAGCTCGCTCTCTAAGATCTCAAATCTGCGGACTTTTAATAACACCTAGGATAAATAAATCTACCAAAGGGGGTAGAGCCTTTTCATACGTTGCGCCTAAACTCTGGAATAGCCTTCCTGTTACTGTTCGGGGGTCTGACACAGTCTCCCAATTTAAAATTAAAGACATATTTTTTCAGCCAAGCTTTCACATAATGCTTGAATTGTAAACCAAATAAAATATTAAGAACAGCAGCTACGCTAATTGAGTCTCTTCTCTTCCCCCCCTCGGGATGCCCATCCCGAGGTAGGGAGAGATTACACCAGGTCCAGACGGATGTCATCCTGAGGTGAGGAGAGCTTCCGGATGAACGCCTTATGTCATCCCTAACTAGAGGTTACAGCAGCTCCAGCCAAACACCCGGTTCCACCCTCCTGCGATAACCTTCTGCCTGACTGACCATCCCAGCTCCAGCTCATGCAACCCCATCACCAACCAAGATCAATGATGGTCTAATTGTTGTCATATTAATGCTAACAGTATTACAATACTTAGTACTAAATGCTAAACTTACATCACATGACAGCAGTTTGAAGTCACAGCTGCATTCAGTTACATTATGCCATCACAGTTCCGTTTTCTGCATATAACATTCCTTATAACAAATTTAACAAAATCTATTTCCCTATTACATTTAATAGGCTCTCTATGATAATCGTTTTCTCTATAATGTTAATCAAAGTCACTTAGTACAGCTGTGACATGTCATAGGAGAACTGGCCCTCCCAACTGAGACTGGTTTCTCCCAAGGTTTTTTTCTCCATATATTTATCATTTGGAGTTTGGGTTCCTCGCCACAGGGCCGTGTTGGCTTGCTCACCGGGAGACTGCTTTTATAGTTTTATAGTTATTTTATTTTATTAAATTAATTTAAAGGTTTAATAATTTTTACCTTATGTTTTTTCTGTTGCTTTCTCCTGTAAAGCTGCTTTGCAACAATACTCATTGTGAAAAGCGCTATATAAATAAAATTATGAATTGAATTGAATGAATCCTGTTTGTAAAAAGAAAGAACTACAATACCACGAAATCAAACAGGAGCAATTCAATGAGCATTAGAGGTAGTGTATTTTTTCTTGAAAACTTACTATAATTTTACTATAATTTTAATGCCTTCAGAATGAAAATGTAATGCTTTTTAATGCCATTTAAGGCCTTAATTTGACCAAAATCAATTTAATGACTATTAATGCTTTTCAATATAATGGCGGGGGCACATAAAAATTCTCTATTAAATCTCAAGTAGGGGCCTAATGTTTATTTGTTGTGGAGCTTTTAGATCATCTCCAATAACAACAGTTTAAGTAGAGATAAGAGAGATGCCTCAAAAGTTTTGAAGGTTCAAGTTAAAGATGATATACTGGATTAGTATAAAAGGACACTCGGAAAGTTATCCAGATAAAATGGTGTTTAAGGACTGTTGGGAATATGAATATAAAAAGTTATCGAGCTTTGGTTGAAATCAGGCCCGGCTCCAGATATGAGATGAAATTTGGGCCAAGTGATTTTCCAGGTGGGACGGGGAAAATCCTTTGGTACACATTTATGGCAATTGTTAAGTTTGTTTGTTGTTGTGTTTGGGTTTTTTAATCCTCCTTTTTATAACTATTTTGACTTTTAATATTTTTGATTTTTTTAATGATCATTTCTAATATATGTATATTTATTTTCCCCCGAAGGGGCAGGTCTTATAAACAAACTATTTACAAAAGAAATTTCACTTTATGAATTATAAAAATGTACACTGTTATTTTTACACTGATGTATATATTCACAAGATGTATTTTTACAATTTTAATACTTAATTTTTTTACCCCACATCACATCCTGTATCAAATTAGTTTAGATTTATTAAAAACAGGGCATATAAAAAACTATTCATATCACTATAATATTCTCAGAACACAAGGTCCAGGGGGCGGGGTTGGATCCAGATCCAGATCCAGTTTGAGTGGTCGACAGATTCTGTGTTGTTCTGAGTCGTAAATAAAGTTCTTTTTTGACAGAAAAAGAAACTTGCTAAAGACTAAACGTTATTTATCCATTTTCATCCAAATTATTATAGGTTTATTGTTTAGGTTTAGGGTAAGGTTTTGGGTTGGGTTAACATATATTTTCTGTGATCATTACTTACAGGCATAAATTAATTATGAATATCTTGACTACATTATTAATCAAATATATAGACTTACATTGTAAGAATTGCTAAGATGTTAGCGAGCATAGGTTGCAACTTACATTTTAAATTGCAGCTAACTATAGGCTATAAAGTGGGGGGAGTTGGTTCTGCAGTGATTACCATCTCGATTTTTCACAGCAATGGAGCTTCACGGAGCCACTAGGCTTGTTCGACTTCATGCGGCGCCGCAAGATTCGACAGGTGGATGACGTCAAAGTACTGCAAGAGCGATTTGAAAAACCATTAAAAGTTTGCTTTCGAGTCGCTCTTGCGGTACTTTGATGTCATCCGCTTGTCGGATCTTGCGGCGCCGCATGAAGCCAAACAAGCCTTCTCTCTCAATGGCTCTGGGTGGGCTAAGCTTCTGATTGGGTGGGACAGGCCCAGCTTGGCCCCCCCCGTGGAGCCGGGCCTGGTTGGAATGCCAATAAGGAAGCGCAGAAGTTGGGATTAAGTAACATAAAAATTTCCCCCATTGGCTAAGTCTGTAATTCCTCTTTTTGATCGTACTTTTTATAGTGCAGTACAAATATTTACAGATGACTCTAAGGATCTAGACCTTATTTCTCCTGGATTTTAGATCAAATATGTCCTTAACAGCCTCGAGATTCATTGTGCGCATGTATTGGCTGGAACTTTGTAAATAATAATCATTTAAAACTTTAGTTAAATAAAAGTACATAATTTGAAAAAGTGGTCCCTGTCAGTGTTTTATTTTTATATATGATGTTCTTCATTAATATTATTGATGCATTTTTGTGTTTTACATTTCTACAGTTGGTTATACAATCTACAATGCACTTTAAAAAATGTTTGTGAAACTGTCTACATTTATTTGCAGACACTAGTATATTTATTTAGAATAATGCAACAGTTCTGAATCCATATAAATACAATACTATCTATAATAATATGTGGGACTTAAATGTGAATAAGGCAAAGAATTCATATAAAGAAAGCTCTGGGGATCGAAGATTCCCGGATGGTCTACTATACTTACTACTACTAAATATAAATATAGAGTGACCATTACATATGAAACAATAAATGAATAAATACTTAAATGGAAAGAAGATAGAGAGACCTTTGCGACAAACTTCAATACATACACTTGAAAAACGATCAAGTGTTTTTAATATTAGATTAGATTAGATCCAACTTTATATACAAGGCAACGAAATGTAGTACAAACCAATATCCAATAGCTCATGCCGGGTGTACGATGTTAAGGCACAGCTGTTCTGCACGAACAGACCTGAGATGAGCAAGAAAAATACTGCATAAATGCAAAAACTGGAGAGACTCTGAGCCTCGTGATGTGCACGTGCCGCCATCTTAGATTTTATTACATAATATTACATACTATGTGGAGTGCATAATCTTGGGTAACAATGAATTAGCAATTTTTTTATGCTTTATTTTATTTATTAAAATGTTACTTTCTTTAAAACTAATGTTCATGTAGGTAAAGTGTTATTGCATTTGGTTTGTTATTGCTTTTTTGTTTAACACGTCAGGAGAAGTGTATGGCAATTATATACCATATTTTTTGTCAGGGTATGTGGCAGACGGAAGAGCACACCACAGGGATGACTCTAAATTAAGGGGTTTATTTGCAAAAACAAGGCAGGTATTCCAAAAACAGGTAACAAAAAGCAGGTAAGTAATCAAAAACAGGTATATCCACAAACGGGTAAGTAATCAAAACCAGTGGAGGTACAGCATATAACGGGGAAGACAACAAGACTGAACAAAATGGGGGCAGTTGTGAATGGTCTTTGACTTTGAATGGGGGCAGTTGTGGCATAATGGTTAGAGAGTCAGACTCGTAACCAGAAGGTTGCCGGTTCGATTTTCAGTACTGGCAGATAACAACTGATGTGCCTTTGAGCGAGGCACCTTACCCCTGGTTGCTGCAGTGCTGCCCACTGCTCTGTGTGTGTGTGTATTCACGTGATGGTGATTTGTCATATGTGACAAATAGGTCACTTTCATCATCAAAAACCAGGGCAAAAGTGCAAACTTAAGTAGTGTTCAAATGATGGGGTGCGAGACGACGTGGGGGTCGTGACTGACGGCGTAACAATTTTGTCTTTATTTATAATGAAATCATTTATCCAGTTCAATTTGAAAGTTAGATTAGCAGAATGAAAATCAATTACATTCAAACCCCCTTGATTGTAGCGATTATATTTTTATTCATATTGTTTGTTTTTCCATAGAAAATTAAATAAAATCGAATATAATCCATAAAATCCATGTAGCCTACTGCTTTGAGTAATAAATCTCTCACAAGCCACATAACAAATTTATTTTTAACTTTGGAAATAATAGGTTGGAAGTTAAATTGCACTTTATCTGACTGATTTTTACCAATTTTAATACCCATGTTACTTCATCCCTGATAGGGATACCTTTAAATTTAGTTGAATGGACACTATCATCTTTGATATAAACCCGAAACGTCTGCAAAGGTCTTTGATTAAACCATTAATATTTTTTTTACCCGCATTTCAGCCTTAAAAAAATGGCTGTATTGGCAGCCAACTTACAACACTTAATTTATTTTTTCCAAAATCTGAAAATCCTTAAGAATCTTTGTATATATGCATTACTAAAAGAAATAAAAAAGGAGACACGGGATCTCCTTGTTTTATACCTTTGAAGATGTTAAATCCATGCGTTGTTCCCCATAGAAGTTTTATTGAACTATTGCAGACATAATATAAGGTTTTTATTGCCCTTTTAGAATATGTACCAAAGCCAAAAAATGCCAATAAATAAATAATACAATTAAAAATAACAGTGTTACAGTGTCAAATGCTTTATATGTCTACAAATAAAATGTAACTATTATCTGTTATATAATTATTGTAATCGAATAAATTCAATATTAATCTGCTATTATTACCGATGTGTTTCCAAGACTGAAATTCATCTATAATTGTGTCCAGACATAACTTTAGTCTTTCTGCAAAAATGTGAGCCAATAATTTAGCATCATTATTGCTTAAAGTTATGGGTCTTGTATTGTAACAAAGCGATCCTTATTGGGTTTCGGTAGTGTAATTAGTTCTTGACACATAGTTGAAGGAAGTTTACCATTTTCAATAGCTTCCTAAAAAATTAATAATACAAATTCCAATATAGGCTATATTGAAATATAAAAGGCCATCTTTACCAGGGGATTTATTTTCTTTTATTTTGTTAAAGTTTTTCTAGAGATATATATCTTGATCACATACTTCTTTCTGGGCTTTTCAAAGAAATTTGAACTGTCATTGTTGTAATGTTCAGAGTAGCCTTATCTTTTTAATAGAATTCTTACTTGGAATTCTTACGTCTTCAGAAATTTGATAATTACATTTAAATTTATATAAATTTTTAACAATAATAATTCTCTTTTTTTAAATATGAACATATTTTGTATTGTGTTCGAACCATTTCTGCCTGGTACAGCGAGGACAGTCTCGGCCAATGCGCGGAGTAGGTACGACGTCACGAGAACATGGCGGCGCCCAAGCAGTAAGTGCAGAGCTCGTAGTAAATAGAGTTTGAAATAAATCAAACGTTTTTCATAATTTCGAAAGCACGTATGTACAAAGAAGTAACTTATTTTCTCTGATTGTAAAGTAAATATGTGTTAGCATAGCCTTTTTGTTTTTTATACGTCCTGATCTGACCACCGGCCGCATTTCATCGGAATTGCCATGGATACCGTGTAAACGTTGTGTGTGTAACGCAGCACACATACATTTTCTAACGTGGGACGTTTATAGTAAGTAGTAGAAGTATACTTTGAATTATTTTAAGTATCAACATTCCAGATGTCACGAGCACACTATCCTACAATACTATTCTAACAATGGAGTTCATTACGGAGGAAAATGAAGACAGGAGTCCATGCAGAATTAAAAATACAGATGCACACAGAGGTCGGTTTTTGTTTTTTAAATATTTATTATTGGTGGTTGGTTGGTTGATTGATTGTAGATTTTTGCTGCCTTCACATGCTCTCGGGATGATCAGGAATATGAGTTTCCGAGGTACAAATTGCACTGGGTAATAATTTTGATACCCAAATCCCAAAATGGGCGGACCTTAAACTTTAAACAAGGCGGGTGGGAGAAGGATTTCTGCTGTGACAGATATGTTTCATTTTTAGCATATTTTTATACTCGTTGAACATGGCATGTATTGCCAATATTCTAGAAAAGTCAGCAATCTGACCAGATAGTATGATAATGGTGTATGGTTGAAAACTATTTCCATATGACATTTTCCCAAAACACACGCAAGCATGGATCTGGCATCTTCATTCTTAAAGAGTACATTCCACGAGATCATAAACAATACATTTCATGCATTGTGTAATGTTGCCGTGTTTGAAAGTAAGCAGTCAGCCAAAGTTGTAAATCCGAAGGTGAACTTGTAAAAATGGGAGTCGACTCTGAATCACGCGAACGAGTCGTGACCCGTCCGAGTCTTTAACCTCCGTGTAGCTACATCTCTAGAAATAGTCCCCAGCTGCTCGCAAAAACTTGAACACACGCGCTAAACCAATCACAGCAGACTACGCTAGTGGAAAGGCGGGGATTAGACCGATGAATCACGGAACGAATCATTTGAGAGTCAGTCAAGAAGTAAGGTAATAAAAACGGCTTATTATTACGAAGTAATAGTGTTTTAACACCATGTATGTACATAAACTTGTTGTCGGACACTCCAAAACTAAAGTAGGCACTTAAAAATCAGAAGCTCTTTAACTCTTTAACACAGAACATTCTCTAACACAGAAGCTCTTTAACAACAACAAAACGCCTGACCTGAACACAACCAGCTTGGAATCATGACTTTAGAAGTGGGAATTATCAAATTTCCAAGACCACATGAAGGTAGCATAAGGTAACAAAGCTCAAGGAGTTTCGTTTATATGCTTGTAGTTAGACAATTATAGGAGCTGTATAATAACACAAGAAATCAAATGAAAGTCACCTGACCTTTTGTTTTATTTTTTCATTCTTCATTTTAGATCTGATAGTTGTGAAAGATGAACGTCAAGAATCGAATGAAGTGGAGGAGCAACATCAGACACTTTATAATTTCGTATCTGCAAATAACTTGAGATGTCTTCATTCACAGTCGTCTAAAAAAGCAAAAGAACAAGATCCAAAAATGGTTTCACGTGCAGTCAATGTGGCAAGGGTTTCAAAGCGAACGGTCACCTTAAGGGTCACATGAGAATTCACACTGGAGAGAAGCCTTATACCTGCCATCAGTGTGGAAAGAGTTTCAAAGAGAATGGTCACCTTAAGAGTCACATAAGAATTCACACTGGAGAGAAGCCCTATGCCTCTCAAGAGTGTGGAATGAGTTTCACACGTAGAGGAAGTCTTAACGTGCACATGAGAATTCACACTGGAGAGTGGCCTTTCACCTGTCCTCAGTGTGGAAATACTTTTACTCGAAAAGGAAGTCTTGTTAAACACATAAGAATTCACACTGGAGAGAAACCTTACACCTGCCCTCAGTGTGGAAGATGTTTTATACAGGCAAGCACTCTGACAAATCATCTGCGCTATCACTCTGGAGTGCGGTTGTTTGCTTGTGAACACTGTAATAAAAAATATACTTTGGCATCAGTCCTAAAAACACATTTGAAGAGTCATGTACCCAGAAGCCTTGCATTTGTTCTGTTTGTGGAAAGAGTTTTTCAAATATATACACTCATAAAGAGCACCAGAAGATACAAAGTGATTCTAACGCTCACGTGTGCGCTGTTTGTGGAAAGGCTTGTGACTTGGAACGGCACCAAAGAGCTCATACTGGAGAAAAACCTTACAAGTGCTCACATTGTGGAAGGAGTTTTGGACATTCAGGAACCCTGAAAATGCATGCAAGGGTGCATACCTGAGTACTTTACTGACTCGTGTCAAATAACATTGTCCTAGACATCAACATCTTTATTATACTCGGGTGTCGGTCATGTTATGATATGCTGAATTTTCATGGAGAACAACGTGCTGATGCGTGTCAACGTATAGGCGTTTAGCATTCGAAAACACATTCGAAAAGATGTCTTTTTCAGGTTATTTATAGTTTTGGTCCAACCCAGCAAGCTGCAATGAATTCTGTACAAAAAACTTTTATTTATGTTGCAATGTTGCACCTTGTCTGGCTCTGTGTTCACACAACAGATGTGATACAGCACGGTGACATAAAAATGTCCTTGTGCTCCACTAAGTCATTTCCATTGTTACATGTTTCTGGTATGGTCACAGTGTGTTAACAGGCAAGAAGACATTCGTATGATTACACATTGGGACCCTTGTGTCATTTAAACCCCTGATAGCTTTCATTTTTTGGATCTAAAACTAAGATTTTTTTAAGTCTTCCTGTTGCTAAACTGATGATGCTTTGTCTTAGGCTGGGGGCCACACTAAAAGATTTTTTAAATTTCATAAGATGGTCAAAATGTCAGAGACCACAAACATGAGGACAAAAAACACACACAAACAGATTTTTAAACAAAGTGAACACAGAAAATCTCTTAAAATCTCTCGAGACTTTAGAATAAACGTGGTGGACAATTGGCAGGAACTGCGCCTTTTTTATTTGTACTGTACATTTAATATATATCTAATATACATAGGCATACATTAATAAATATATTATTTATGAAAGTATATGATTTTATATGATTTTACAATAATATTTATTCTGAAAATTTTGATATTAAATTTTTTTAGGCTGGAACAGCTCTAGATGCAAGTGTATTACAACTTTAAAATATTGTTATATTTATAGCTTGCAGTAATAAAAAAGTTTTAAAAAAGAAAAGGAATTGGGTGAAGTCATGACTACTATTGTTATGCTACTGTCACAACACAGTCTCATAAGAATTTGTGATATTGTCACGAAATGTAATCTATTGTTTCGTGTTGGTGGATACAAATTTCCCAACTTTTTCGTGTCAGCACTATATTTAAACTAAATTTAATCTAATGTATTTTAATACGTGATACCTTTCATCAAATGTGTAAATATATATCAATGCAATCTGATGGGAATTTATACCTTTTTTACAAGGTGGCTTATTTGCGTGAATTTCTATTTCCTACAATCTTATTCCTATGTTTCCTTTATGATTTGACTTTTCCCCTGTGATGTTAGGTTTAGTGGCGGTGTTAGGGTAGCCATTTGTATATCAACTTCTTTCGATATCAGGTTATAAATATGAGTGTACATACACACACAGTCTGTATATGAAAGTCGTGCTGGTGACACAAAAAAGTGGAGAAATTCATGTTTACCAACACGAAACAATAGATTCAATTTCGTGACAATAGAGAGACTGGGTTTGTCTGTCAGCTCATTAAGATTAAGATAATCAGAACTTTACCTAGGATTGTCAGAAGGAGAGAAATCGGCCTGAATTCAGACCGATTATCTTGGGGTGAGGCCCCAGCTTTAGCAGTGCAATAGTATATAGGGTTGTAGGTTTGATTCCTAGAAATACACACTGATTGAAAGTAAAGTAAAGCTTGAATGTGATGTAAGTGTCTGCCAAAATGTCAATGAGTCATATATTTCTATATTGTTTATGAGTTTATTAGGTGACAAAGAAACTAAAATATAAGTTTTATGATAAATATGAAAGCTTTGACATTGCCCTTTTCTCTCCATCCATGTTTTTCATGACTGAACTGTGTCATTGACGCATTGATTTGATTTGAGAGATGCTCACTGAGTAGATACATTTAGTTAGACGTAAGACAAAGAGCATATCATATTGCTACTTCTTTTATAGTTTGTACATTTGGTAATTAGTTTTTATTACTGGTATAATTGTGCTACCTTGCTCAGGACAGCAGAACTGTGGGCTCTTTAATGTGATTGACTGCTGGTATACATTTGGCCCAAATTAAAGTTAGTGTTGTGCAAAGTTTTGAATGATGCTTTCAGACCTAAACAGTCTTGCACTCTTAATATAATGTAAATTCACATTTAAATTGGCAAATGGCAAGAGGCTAATGGGACAGAGCCATAAACTTTCATATTGTCAGATGGGAAATTTGAAACAAAGCTCAGTAAGACTGCAAGAAACCCCATACAGCGTGTTGGTTGTGAATGAAACTTCTAGTCGCATTCCTCCACAAGCCAGTTGTCAGAAGTGGGATTTGAACCCACGCCTCCATTTGGACACCAGAAACCTCACAACTGAGAAAGGCACACATCCTTGACCAATGCTGCAAATGAAGAGACACATTCTAGGAGAAGTATGAAATTGGCATTGATGGCATTGCTTACATTTTTTAAATGAAAAAGCTTTGTAAGGAGAAGGTCTTCACAATTCCTTTTTTCATATGGGAAATTTGAAACAAAGCTCAGTTAGACTGCAAGAAACCCTATAGAGTGTGATAGTTGAAAGACTTCTAATCGCATTCCTCCGAAAGCCAGTTGTCAGAAGTGGGATTTGAACCCACGCTTCCATTTGGAGACCAGAAACCTCAAAACTGAAAAGGTAAACATCATTATCCTTGCTGCAAATGAAGAGACACATTCTAGGAGGAGAATGAAATGAAATGGCATTAAATGCATTGTTTACATTTTAGAAATAAAAAGTTTTTGCAAGGAGAAGGTCTTCACAAATTCCCTTTTTCATATGGGAAATTTGAAACAAAGCTCAGTTAGACTGCAAGAAACCCTATAGAGTGTGTTGGTTTGAAACACTTTTAGTCGCATTCATCCAAAGCCAGTTGTCAGAAGTGGGATTCGAACCAACACCTCCATTTGGAGACCAGAACCTAACAACTGAGAAAGGCAATCACCCTTGAGTTGGCGCCTTAGACCACTCGGCCATCCTGACATTCTGTCCAAAATCTAGAGGCAGCATCATTGCTGCTAAAGAAGTGACATACTAGGAGAAGTATGAAATTGCATTGATGGCATTGGTTTACGTTTGTGAAATGAAAAAACTTTTGTAAGGAGAAGGTCTTTCACATATTCAAAATTGTCAGATTGAAAATTTGAAACAAAGCTCAGTAAGACTGCAAGAAAACCCATAGAGCGTGATGGTTGAAA